>CM057342.1:646531701-647131701 GCA_030015575.1 Agapanthus africanus
ATATTCTGAGGCAGCATCACCTGATCATGGAGATAGATGATCTCCAGGGTGATCGAGGTTAGGAGAGTAGACTCAAAGGACAACATGGCGGATCCACTCAATATGGGATGGTTGAGTATATGATACTGCAACTACTGCTACAGATGGCCCTAGTGCAAGTGGGAGATTGTTAGTTATATGTATGCCCTAGAGGCCATTACTGTGCATTGGATGTATATTGTAATGGATGCTGGGACATATATAGGTAGGACTTTCTTGCTCGACATGATAGTACGCTATCTGGTTGCTCTTTATCTTAACATGTATACTTTCTGTCTCTCTGTTACATGTTGATAAAGCCCTTAGGATGTGTACTCGACTTCCAGGACTATGATGCAGATCATACTAGTGGGGCCTGGGTAGTCCATGAGTACATCCTTCAATGTTCCTAGTCGTGGGAATATCGAGACGGGGCATCGATATTCCAAAGTAGACTAGCGTATATCTTCTCGACCCATATGATAGGCGATGGATGATCCCATATCCATTGGTGTTTGACATCAGAGATGGTATGCGGGTGATCAGTGGAGACTGGGTACACTGAACGGACTCGCCGAGAACTCCCAGATGGTATTATACCTCACGTCAGATGGCAGTTCTCTGGTGACACTGGTACAGCTTAGTCTGTTGACCTGAGATCGTCATAGAGTCTTGTGTGTCTCCCACTGTGCTTTGATTTCCACCCTACCACGGCTCTACTGAGTCGTGCAAACAGGTGGTTTTTGTAAGTCCATGCTACCTCTCCCGGTACTTTCGGGCATGCGGAATTTGGTGAAAAACAATTTTCTAGAGGTGGTAACATGGACTCAAAACCGGATCTACCTAACTAGGAGTTGTTAACTACTCGGTTAGGAGGTTATACCTTTCTTTCTTGAACTCCTTCGTCTTCAAGCCTCGATGGTTGTCCGGATCGGCTTCACCCCGTCGTCTCCTTACGCCGAAGATCGATCCACCTGAAAGCTTCTACCTTTGGCTTCTTCTTCGGTCTTTGAAGAAAACTAGTTCACTTGGTTTGCCAAACCTTATGAACTAGAGTGAGTAGAGAAAAGTGTGTAGGGATTTTCTCTATGGTTCTTGGTTCTCAACACATGAGACAAGTGAACCATAGACTAAAGAGAGGGAGAGCAAGAGGAAGAAGATGAGAGCTCAAGAACACAAGAGAGAGAATGAAAATGATAGAATGAGCAAGACTTTTCTCACTTGGCTCTCATAATCCAAAACCATCATCACAAAAATAGTAATCAAGTATTGTGTAAATGGTTTAAGTCAAAATGGCTATATCATTTCATGCACTCATATTACACAAGAGAACAAGCAAGTGAAAAGTCTTTGCCATGAAATGATAGCCATTGTCATCATGATGGTCAAATAGTCCAACCTAGTCAACCGGTCAACAAAGTCAACAAGTCAACAAAGTCAACCCCTCAACAACCATGTCACCACAATACTTAATTAATATTATTGTTAATCATATATCATAATCTCATTAGGGTTGAGCAAAAAATCAATAGTCAACAGTCAACGGTCAACAACCCTAATGAGAATCCTCTGCCTCTGTCTCTCCGTCAACTGTGCATACACACCCGCATCCGCGTTCCGAGGAACACGAATACAAACTGGATAAAACCAATCCCAATACGTACACTAGGATCTGGCTTAAACCAAAGCCCGCTAGTGTAAACTGTCCGGACACTAAACGTGCACAAGTGCACGGATGTGACTGAACCCTGTCGCAAAACCATGCGACCTGTCGCAAAACCATGCGACCTCTACTCTTTTGCCTAAAGGCGAATAGCTTTCTGTGTGGGACTCTAAAGACTCGACACTAAGCTGGCAGTGGGTTTAACCACAGACCGCAAGCGGCACTAGCTGTGCGTAACGGTCCCCAGGTAGATGCCGACAAGAAGACTGACGAGGTGAAACCCATCTGAACTCCTACTGAGCTTGAATGTGACAATCTTCGTACAGTCCGGTCTGTTCGTCTGATACATCGCATGGCGGGCCTAGGGGGCGGTAAACGTCAGTCCCCTAATAGCGGTACAAGTCGTGTCGGAGTGAAGCCCAATACACCCTGAGATAACACTGGAAGCCTACCAGTATATCTCGCTTGCCCTGGCCAGGGACTACTCGTGTAATGGCTCTCCTAGACACAGCGCGATGTCAACCCCAAATACCGGGAGAGACAAATCCTGTCTAACCGTCACTGCCTCCAAGTGCTTCGGGACTGAACCCAACTACTACCTGTTTGCACGACTCCTTTGAGCCGTGGTAGGGTAGTAATCAAAGTACAGTGGGAACACACTCGAGGCGAAGTGACAGTGTCAAGTCAGCGGACTAAGCTGTACTCATGTCATCTGGGAACTGATAACTGACGATAGGTATAATACCAACCGGTCAAATCCCGACGAGTCCTGTCCAGTGTACTCGTAACCCAACGAGCACCCGCATACTATCTCCAGTATGACGTACTGATGGCTGTGGGACAGACCATCTCCCACTCTGGGATGAGAAGCGCATGCGCTAGTCTACTCCGGAGTATCGATGCCCTGTCTCGATAGTCCTGCGACTAGGGACCTGCATAAGGATGTGCTTATAGATTACCCAGCCCCCACTAGTGTGACTGCCATCACAACGCTGGTAATCAAGCAAAGATCCTAAGGGCTCCACTAATGTGTATAGGCGATATACTAAAATAAACACATGTATACATTGAAGTAGAAACAAACCAAGTAGCATACTACTATTTTGAGCAAGATTTTATATACAAGGTGAATATCCCAAGCTTCCATTAAGTAATATACAAACTAGTATGATACAGTAATGGCCTCTAGGGCATATACACTAACAATCTCCCACTTGCACTAAGGCCATGAACTGGCGTATCGAAGACCTATCATCTCGATCAGCCGCTCGAACTGAGTCTGGGGCAAGGCCTTGGTGAATGGATCTGCAGTGTTATCTTCTGAAGCAACCCTCCGAACCTCGATCTCCTGGTGATCCACGATCTCCCTGATCAGGTGATACCGCCTCAAGATGTGTCTGGATCTCTGATGGGACCTGGGTTCCTTCGCTAAAGCTATAGCCCCGTTGTTGTCGCAATACAGAGGTATCGGATCAACAATGGACGGAACCACCTGAAGTTTTTTCAAGAACTTCCTCATCCAGATAGCTTCTTTTGCGGCATCAGATGCAGCGATGTATTCCGCTTCCATAGTCGAGTCAGCAACGGTTTCCTGTTTGGAACTCTTCCAACACACCGCCCCTCCATTGAGGGTAAAGACAAAACCCGACATGGACTTGGAATCATCCTTGTCACTCTGGAAGCTGGAGTCAGCAAAGGCCTCGATCTGGAGGTCTTTTCCGCCATACACCAAGAACATCTCCTTAGTCCTTCTCAGGTACTTGAGAATGTTCTTTACCGCTATCCAGTGTTTCTCCCCAGGGTTTGACTGATACCGGCTTAACACACTCAGTGCATAAGCTACATCCGGTCTGGTACACAACATCGCATACATTATAGAACCTACCGCAGAAGCGTAGGGTATAATAGACATGCGATCCCTCTCCAAATCAGTCTTGGGAGACATCTCTTTAGAGAGGGTGATCCCGTGAAAAGCCGGTAGGTTACTGCGCTTGGAATCTTCCATACTGAATCTCTCCAGTATGGTGTCGATGTACCTGGACAGTGAAAGTCCTAATATCCTCTTGGATCTATCACGATGGATCCGGATCCACAGGATGTAGAAGGCATCACCCAGGTCTTTCATGGAGAACCTGTGTGACAAGAACCCCTTGACAGATTGTAGCATAGGAATGTCATTTCCTATTAAGAGAATGTCATCCACGTACAAAACGAGGAATACTACAGTTCTCGCTACAAATCTACTATAGATGCATGGTTCATCTGGATTTTTGATAAAGCCAAATTCCTTGACCGTCTCATCAAAACAGATGTTCCAACTCCGCGATGCCTGCTTTAGTCCATAGATGGACTTAAGCAACTTGCACACCTTTCCGCTGCTCCCACTCTGAATGAAACCCTCTGGTTGGTCCATATAGACACACTCCTCTAAATTTCCATTTAGAAAAGCGGTCTTTACGTCCATCTGCCAGATCTCATAATCGTGGAAGGCAGCAATGGCAAGAAGGATCCGAATGGATTTCAGCATAGCCACTGGAGAAAAGGTTTCGTCATAGTCCAAACCAGGTCTTTGACGAAAACCCTTTGCAACAAGTCTAGCTTTATAGGTCTCAACCTGTCTATCTACACCAATCTTCCTTTTGAAGATCCACTTGCATCCTACGGGTTTTACCCCGTCTGGAGCAATGTCCAACGTCCATACCTTGTTGGTGTACATGGACTCCATTTCGGTCCGCATTGCATCCAACCATTTTACTGAGTCAACGCTCTGAACGGCCTGCTGGAAGCTAGTAGGCTCATCATAATCTATGATGCAATCCTCTCTATCCCTGTCTATGAGAAAACCGCAGTATCTCTCAGGCGGATGAGACTGCCTACTACTCCTGCGGAGCGGCGCAGGAATGTCCTGTTCTTTTGAACCCTCTGGTTCCACTATGCTTTCAGTAATAGCTCGTGGTTCTGGAATTTCTTCCAGTTCTACTGCGCTCCCACTAATTTCCTTTTCCAAGAACTGGTGTTCTAGAAAGTGGGCATTACGAGAAACAAGGACTTTTTGTTCCTCTGCGTGATAGAAAAGATACCCCTGGTGTTCTTTGGGTATCCCACAAACCTGCACAGTACTGAGCGTGCCTCGAGTTTGTCCGCATGCTGCTTTTTGACAAAAGCTGGACATCCCCAGATCTTCAGATATTGAAGATAGGGTTTCTTCCCACTCCATAACTCATATGGTGTGGTAGGCACAGTCTTAGTGGGAACTCGGTTCAAAAGGTATGCAGCTGATTCTAGCGCATACCCCCAGAATGATCACGGTAACTCAGCGTTACTCATCATGGACCGTACCATATCCAATAGGGTTCGGTTCCGTCTCTCCGATACACCGTTATGTTGCGGAGTGTATGGAGGAGTAAGCTGAGAGAGAATTCCGTTCTCTTTTAAATAGTCCAGGAACTCGGCACTTAAGTATTCTCCACCTCGATCCGATCTTAGGATCTTGATACTTTTGCCGGTTTGTTTTTCTACTTCATTCTTATATTCCTGGAATTTTCCAAAGGCTTCGGACTTATGTTTCATTAAGAAGACATAACCGTACCTTGAAAAGTCATCCGTAAAAGTAATGAAGTAAGGATAACCGCTTCGCGCATGTGTAGACATTGGACCGCACACGTCGCTGTGTACGAGTCGCAAGAGCTCGCTCGCTCTTACTCCGTGTCCAGTGAACGAAGTCTTTGTCATCTTTCCTTTGAGACAGGATTGACAAGTGGCATACGATTGATATCCGAACGGATTCAAATATCCTTCTGTATGTAACTTCGTCAACCTTCTCTCATTGATGTGACCCAGTCTACAATGCCACAAGAAAGTCTGATTTATTTCCGGAGACTTTCTTTTGTGTGTATTCTGGACATTGAAAATCTGTGGTTGGTTTAATACGTATATACCATTGCTCAATGTACCTGACCCAATCAGAACTTGATTAAGGTGAATGTTTACAACATTACTTACAAACGCAAATTCATAATCTTCTTTAGAAACCAAAGATACAGAAATGATATTACAAGTTGCGTTGGGTACAAAAAAGCAATTACGCAAAACCAAAACATGTCCATCTGACATTCCCAGGTGATAGTCCCCCACGACCTTAGCATCCATGCTAGCTCCGTTTGCAACTTTGAGGGTCATGTCACCTGCCTTCAAAACCCTACGGTTTCTCAACGCATGCAAAGAATTACAGATATGAGATCCTGATCCGGTATCCAATACCCAGGAAGTAGAGTTTATTGAAAGACAGTTTTCAATAACATACACACCTGAAGCCGAAGCCGCAACCTGCTTCAGATCCTGTGTCCTGGCCTTCCAAGCCCTGCAATCATTTTTCCAGTGTCCCTTCTTATGACAATAGAAGCATTCTTCCTTATCCACAAGCTTTCCCACTTTCTTTGTTGCTTTTGCCTTTCCCTTCGTATCCACTTTACTAACACCGCCCCTTGGTTTGGCGGGAGCTTTCTTCTTCTTTCCCTTGGCTTTCGCCTTGGACCTAGAAGAGGAAGATCCTCCTACAAACAAAGTGGATGTTTCCCTACCTTTCTGTAGGGTGCCCTCTGCGCTCCTCAGCATGTTGAGGAGTTCTGAAAGTTCAACTTCTTTTTCTTATAAGTTGAAGTTCAGGATAAACTGGGCGTAAGTGGAAGGAAGGGACTGGAGAATTAAGACCGTATAGAGCTCATTCTCCAACATGGTCCCAAGGTCCGCGAGCTCCTCAATGTAGCCAATCATCTTAAGCACGTGTTCCGCTACCGATGATCCGACGGCCAATCTTACCGAAAATAACTTCTTCAACACTTCGTATCTTGCGATACGAGATTGCTCTCCATACAGTTCTTTTGTATGAAGAAATATGGATTCCAGGTCCATATTCTCGTGCCTCCTCTGATGTTCATTGTCCATAGAGGCAAGCACGAGGCACTTGGCCTTCGCGCAGTCTAGTTCCCAGGTCTTACAGATTTCCTTATCCGCGATGCTGGTTTTGGGACCTGGGACAGGGGGAGCTTTGGTGGTAACAAGATACCCCAGCTTGTCGTAAGTGATTGCCATCTTGACATTCCTGAGCCAATCTTTGTAGTTTGGCCCTGTCAGTATGTTTTTATCTAGGAGTAACTTAAGTCCAGTCATGTCGATTGGTCGCTGCAATTAGGAGAGAGAAGAAACACTCAGCATGATGCTCTTGCAAGTTTAAAATGGTTTTTAGTTTGTCTAAACAGGATGGCTCCCACTGTCTCTCAAATCCCTCCTCAAACCAAAAAGGAAGAATTAGTCGGGATCAATCTCACCGCACAATACTTGCTTAACCATTCAGCCAGGCCAGTGTCGGTACTTCGAGGGAGGTTTTCCAACGCTTTCGCGAAGTTCCTTAATTAAATAACCTCTTTTCCCTGGGGGCGTAGCCCCGCTAACACCTTTCTAGACACCTACTAGGTTTATAGCATTGATCGTTAAGTGAGAAATTTCCCGAGGAGTAGCATATACTCACAGTAGGATCGGGATCCAAATATCATCGCGTGACGAAACTGAAGGAATCCTACCAGAATCATCACACTCCAAATGGTATGCGACACTAGCAAGTTTCAGTTCTTTTGAAACTCCCGATGTGGATTTTTGCCCCCATGCTCTTATGACCTTGGCGTGAGGTCAAAATGTCATAAGTCACATGTCAAGTTCTTCCCATCATTATCCAGGTTAATTTGAACCCACCCGTACCTACCCTTGACGTAGGCCAAAATGGCAGTACGGCTGTCCCAAACCAACGCATTCTATCTATGCAACAGATAAATATCCGGCAGCTACCAATCACTATGCCTTGGCGTGAGGTCAAAATACATAGCTTGAATACTACCGAATTTTTAACTGAAATGATGGAGGGCTACGAATGGTTTTGGCTAAACCGTGAACGTAGTGAACTTGATATAATCGATGGAACGAGATAGCTTTTAAAAGGAGTGGCTCAAGCTCCGCATTTAAAAGTTAGTTTTGAAAAGAACCGAGTGGTTTTCCGAAAGTGTTCCAAAGATTTTAACTTGGTTTATTTTCTTGCATTAGTTCTTTTAATGCGTAATATTCTTGCATTAGTTCTTTTAATGCGTCCCATCATTTAATCCTACCATTGCAGAAAACAACCAAAATATGACGTACGCTTATGCCATTCGCATTCGCCACGGGGCCCCGTCATTACCCGTTAGGTTACTTAACTAACGACAGAGCGGAGGCTGGGCTAACGCGGCTGTAAAACATAAGCAACGCCTAAATAATATCATATATAGATATATTGCAATGATAGCTATTTCAGATCACAGATGAACACATTGGATATACTAGGAACCCGCAATTCGTACGAGCCTGTAACGAAAAGCAGATTACACGGTCGCGGTGAATAGCCAATACCCCACCCAAGACCCCTACGGGTGCGGCAAACTACCCGCCAAGTACCCAAAGCGAAGCAACCTCCCTCAACTCCGTGAGTAGGCCACTCGGCACTTCGGCATACCCGGTAGTTTGTGCACCCCCTCCATGGGTCTATCCTAGGAGCAAAAACAGTAAAAAGAAATTATACAATGACGGCTACAACCCCGACCCGGTTGTGCGACCATACAAATAATTATTACATCAATTTACAAATTTACATGAATTGAAAGAAAAGAAAACTCTCGTCTCACAACCCCCGGCTATTCACCTGCGACAATCCAATGAATTCATATACACATTCCAATAACATTACAGATCACAGATTTGTATAACCCCCACTAATCAACATATAGCGATTAGCAGACGTTCAATACAAATATCACATCACAGAAAAACCCATCAGCTTAAGTCTTTTAGAACTTCGATCAAAAATACGGATTTTCAGGCCCCAAACACAAAATTTTCGTTCTGGAAAATCTGGGCAGAAAATACAAATTCCAAAAATCCCAAAACAACCCCATAAAAACACTGCACAAAATTTGGACCTTGGCCGAGTCAACTCGGCCGCGGAACCGCGGCGGGAGCGTGCTCCCGCCGCGTTTCCGCGGCGCTTTGACCGGTTCGTGGGACCAAATTTCGTGGGTGTTTAATAAAAACCCTGAGCCGATTTTTAAGATGAAATTTATCAATTTTACAGAACTTTAAAAATCGACAGCAACTTTGAATTTTCGGGTTTACTTCGGGACTTTTTCTCCGATCGAATTTCTAGCTACTATGCTAGCATGTTAGATAGAGTTTAACTAGGCTCTGATACCACTGTAAGTCCATGCTACCTCTCCCGGTACTTTCGGGCATGCGGAATTTGGTGAAAAACAATTTTCTAGAGGTGGTAACATGGACTCAAAACCGGATCTTTGTTAAACATCTAACTAACAACCTAACTAGGAGTTGTTAACTACTCGGTTAGGGGGTTATACCTTTCTTTCTTGAACTCCTTCGTCTTCAAGCCTCGATGGTTGTCCGGATCGGCTTCACCCCGTCGTCTTCTTGCGCCGAAGATCGATCCACCTGAAAGCTTCTACCTTTGGCTTCTTCTTCGGTCTTTGAAGAAAACTAGTTCACTTGGTTTGCCAAACCTTATGAACTAGAGTGAGTAGAGAAGAGTGTGTAGAGATTTTCTCTATGGTTCTTGGTTCTCAACACATGAGACAAGTGAACCATAGACTAAAGAGAGGGAGAGCAAGAGGAAGAAGATGAGAGCTCAAGAACACAAAAGAGAGAATGAAAATGATAGAATGAGCAAGACTTTTCTCACTTGGCTCTCATAATCCAAAACCATCATCACAAAAATAGTAATCAAGTATTGTGTAAATGGTTTAAGTCAAAATGGCTATATCATTTCATGCACTCATATTACACAAGAGAACAAGCAAGTGAAAAGTCTTTGCCATGAAATGATAGCAATTGTCATCATGATGGTCAACTAGTCCAACCTAGTCAACCGGTCAACAAAGTCAACAAGTCAACAAAGTCAACCCCTCAACAACCATGTCACCACAATACTTAATTAATATTATTGTTAATCATATATCATAATCTCATTAGGGTTGAGCAAAAAGTCAATAGTCAACAGTCAACGGTCAACAACCCTAATGAGAATCCTCTGCCTCTGTCTCTCCGTCAACTGTGCATACACACCCGCATCCGCATTTCGAGGAACACGAATACAAACTGGATAAAACCAATCCCAATACGTACACTAGGATCTGGCTTAAACCAAAGCCCGCTAGTGTAAACTATCCGGACACTAAACGTGCACAAGTGCACGGATGTGACTGAACCCTGTCGCAAAACCATGCGACCTGTCGCAAAACCATGCGACCTCTACTCTTTTGCCTAAAGGAGAATAGCTTTCTGTGTGGGACTCTAAAGACTCGACACTACGCTGGCAGTGGGTTTAACCACAGATCGCAAGCGGCACTAGCTATGCGTGACGGTCCCCAGGTAGATGCCGACAAGAAGACTGACGAGGTGAAACCCATCTGAACTCCTACTGAGCCTGAATGTGACAATCTTCGTACAGTCCGGTCTGTTCGTCTGATACATCGTATGGCGGGCCTAGGGGGCGGTAAACGTCAGTCCCCTAATAGCGGTATAAGTTGTGTCGGAGTGAAGCCTAATACACCCTGAGATAACACTGGAAGCCTACCAGTATATCTCGCTTGCCCTGGCCAGGGACTACTCGTGTAATGGCTCTCCTAGACACAGCGCGATGTCAACCCCCAATACCGGGAGAGACGAATCCTGTCTAACAGTCACTGCCTCCAAGTGCTTCGGGACTGCACCCAACTACTACCTGTTTGCACGACTCCTTTGAGCCGTGGTAGGGTAGTAATCAAAGTACAGTGGGAACACACTCAAGGCGAAGTGACAGTGTCAAGTCAGCGGACTAAGCTGTACTCATGTCACCTGGGAACTGATAACTGACGATAGGTATAATACCAACCGGTCAGTTCCCGACGAGTCCTGTCTAGTGTACTCGTAACCCAACGAGCACCCGCATACTATCTCCAGTACGACGTACTGATGGCTGTGGGACAGACCATCTCCCACTCTGGGATAAGAAGCGCATGCGCTAGTCTACTCCGGAGTATCGATGCCCTGTCTCGATAGTCCTGCGACTAGGGACCTGCATAAGGATGTGCTTATAGATTACCCAGCCCCCACTAGTGTGACTGCCATCACAACGCTGGTAATCAAGCAAAGATCCTAAGGGCTCCACTAATGTGTATAGGCGATATACTAAAATAAACACATGTACACATTGAAGTAGAAACAAACCAAGTAGCATACTATTATTTTGAGCAAGATTGTATATACAAGGTGAATATCCCAAGCTTCCATTAAGTAATATACAAACTAGTATGATACAGTAATGACCTTTAGGGCATATACACTAACAGTTTTTGGGTACAGTCCCGATTCACATGGAGGCAATGAGCGATAGGAGGGGATTCGTCTCTCCCGGTATTGGGGGTTGATGTTGCGCTATGCTCGACTGGCCATAACTGGAAATCCCTGGCCAGGGTTGCAGTGATCTACTGGTAAGTGTTATCAGTAGTTTCACATATGTTATGGACCTCACGTCAACATGACTTATCAAGCTATTGGGGTCTAACGTTTACCACCCCTAGGCGAGATATGCGACATATCAGACGAACAGACCGGACTGTACGGTAAGTGTTGCTGGTTGGATTCACAGGAGTGTGAGCGGGCTTGCTCGTCGATCTTCTGATAGCTCAATACCCGGGTGACCGTTACGTTTAGCAGACCGCTTGCGGCTTGTGGGTGTTTGATATGATCATCACCTGCTGCCGGCGTATTGACGAGTCTTTAGAGTCCTACACAGAGGTTTCCTGGCTCAAGCGAAACGAAATAGGAGCGCATATGAGATATGTGCGGGACCGAGAATAATGCGTGTATGTGATACCGTATTCTATTCTCGCGATGAATGTATCGATTGGTTGTATGCGATATAACCTAGTTATCGAATCGAGGATTGATTCGATAAGTCGATACATTGGATATTAGTCGGTCATATGCGATATGACCGGATCGTTAAATCAAGTGTTGATTTAATGATTTAATGTATAATTATATATTTGATATATTACTTTACATTAACTAGTATTTGTTCACTTAAGATGGATTTTCTCACTTGAAGTGCACATTGTATATATGATATAGTATTGTGCACTAGTTTGTATCATGTTTGATGATACATGCAAACTTAGGTGTGTATGATTAAACCATGGTTATGTAATGGTTAGGGTTTTTATTTTATTAACTATTTATTTATTTATTCATTTATTTTGGAAAGAAATGAAATGGTTGCTTGTTTTGTCTTTTGTTGAAACTTCATGAAGCTTTGAAGCTTTGACCATTTTGTTTCTTAGCCTTAACCTAACCATTAAACCAAACCCTAGTTTATTCTCTACACTTAACCATGGTTGCTATATGATAAGAATCATATTATTTTCTATTTTTAAATATACTTATCATATTCTTTTCTTCTTCTTCTTCTTCTTCAAGATGAAGAAAGCTTGCAACCTCTAATGGTGAAATGAGAAAAAGAGTGAGAAATCCAATTCTAAAGTGAACCCACTTCCTATTTCTTCATCCTCTACCACTTGCCATATAGTATAGGGTGTTTTCTTCACAAGTTTCATGACTTGGTGAAGTTGGAGCTTGATCTTGAGTTGCCTCAACGTAGATCATTTTTGGCATTGAAGTCGACGACCTAGCCCGATCATTTCTTCGACGAAACCATCGCTAGAGTCCGGGGTCCGATGATCGCAGCGGAGGGACATCATCATGGAGCTAAGGAAGTGGAGGACCGGATCTACAAAGGTTGTTGTTTCTTTCACTTAGCAGTAAAGTCGTTTACTTGCATGTTTCGCCTAATCTCTAGTTAACGATCTATATTAGGGTTTCTCGGCACCGGATTTTTTTGAAATTGGCATGGTTGATGCCTTGTGAGACCTCATTAGTGTGCCTAGGAACCCTACAGAAAGATCTACTTGCTCCTAATAGATTTTACCTCTTCAGGAGCACCCATCAAATTCTATAATTTGCTGAAGTGCGTGGAGTCCAACTTGGATATATGGTATCTGGCCATCATTCAGAAGTTACCACTTCCGATGACCAACTGATAACTAGTAGGGCCATCATAACCATGATGAAAACCTCCATGTCACCGTCTATGAGAAAAATGAAGTACCTCTCGGGTGGCTTAGGTTACCCACTATATCTATGGAGTAGCTAATGGATTGTCGAATCCAATTAAATCCATAGGTTCTATGAAATATTCAGTAACCATTTGTGGTTCTGCAATAACTACCAGTTCTACCATAATCCCACTAATATTTTCTTAAAAGAATTCATTATAAAAAAATATGGAGAGTCAAGAACAATATAACTATTGATCCTACAGATGGTAGAAAGTTAACCCTCGTTTATGCCCGAGAAAACCCATAAACTGCCGTTACAGAAAACATGCCTTGAGTTTATCCAGATTCTGAATTTAAGCATAAGCCGGACAATTCCATATATCTTAACTATGTTAAGATATGAATCTATTCTATATCCAATATAGAAACAAAGGCACTAATTTAATTTGAACCGGATTCAAAAAATTAAGCAGCTGTTTCCAGTGCACAACCGAAGAGGAAAAGGCCATGCAGTATTACTCATCAAGGAGCACACCCACTGATGAGTAACCTCAGAAAGAAGCAAGTTCTCAAAATTACTATGGCGGAATACCTAGCATAAGTATCTACATCTTCAATCACCATGAAGAATCATTATACTTCCAACGCATGGTTCTCTATTTTGTTCTTATATCTATAACTTCTCAAAATTTGGCTCTTGTATTTCAATGAAATGCATGTCTAAAACCAGAGAAGTCACAAGTAAACGGAATATAGTACGAGTACCAACCCCTTGTCCAAATGGATATCGGACAATATACAATACTTTGTATAAGTCCTCTGAATTTAATAACTCAAACCCTGTGTGTTTTAAGTTGAAAACTGTATTATGGTTATTACACCGTTATTGAATGCACCTTACCTAATTATCAACTGATAAAGATAAGTGTTATAAACACAATTTCAAAAAGTTATATCTCACTTTATAAAATAAACGTACAGATATATCAGTTTGAAATTGATGATAACAACAGATATTCAAAACCATATATTTGCCGTTAGGTAAAACCCAGATGATTTCCTCAAATATCACTAATTACAAAGAATTCTGATTTTTGAGAATCTAATCACCTAATTCCTAATATTTTACTCCCTCTCAGCATCTGTAATAGTATACAGATATGAGAATCTAGTCTGGTAAATACATATCCTGGAGTCAGAATTTTATTGGGAAAGCAGTTTTCAATTAACATCACATAGTTAAAATGAAACATGAAAATATTTCGAAGGGGTGGCTGGGTATTTCTAGTAATGCCTTATCCAATATCTAACTCATGACATTAGTTACAATTTACATTTTCCTTACTCCAATCCCTTTATATGTCTTTATTTCTTACCTTCTGTACATCTTATTTAGGCTAATTGGTTTTCTTCTTTCTCTACCTTTCGACACATGTCTAAGGTTTGGAAGAAGACTATCCAATAGCGTAATAAGTGTACTCTCCTAATACTAGGAGCCCTCGCAACCCGAGAGAAGGTAAATAGAAAAGACAACCGAATAATCCTATTCTATTTCTCCACAACCGGAATCCATCATCAAACTCAAATAAATTTCTACGAGTTTGTATGTAACTATACATGATGGCTATATCCATTCTATGTGGATCTTCGTAGTAATACGGAATGTTCTAGAGAAAGCAAAAGGTAAAGCAAGAGTGGCATGGATATATGTGACTTTATCGTGAATCGTAACAATCCAAAGCCAGGTTTGTAAAAAAGGTTTCAGTCAACTTGGTTTATGAGTTATAGTTTAAGGAGGGTCATGGTCGATGTCAAAGAGAGAGAAAAACATGCAGCGTGCACTCTAACCTAAATTAGATTGGTTAACCTTCTTATCTAATCTGGATAGCTCCCACTATTTCCTCGAATTCTTCTTCAAAACTTAAAAGGAGAACTAGTCGAAATCATTTGCACCTTACAAGTTCGCTAACCGTTCAGCCAGGACAGTGTTGGTACTCCGAAGGAGGCTCCCCATGCTTTCGCATGGACCTAATTAAATAACCCCGTTTCTGCAGAGGCGTAACCTCGTTAACACTTTCTAGACACCTAATATGTTAGCTAATTGTGAAGTGAAAATCTTCCAAAGAGTAACACCTACTCACAGTGAGAATCGGGACCCAACTATCATCGTGTGATAACTAGATGGAATCCACTCAAATTACAATACTCTAGAAGGTATGCGCATGCCTGACGAGTTTCCTTTATGTTTGAAACTCCCGATGTGGATTTTTACCCCTAAGACCCAAGTGACCTTGACAATGCCAAGATATCAAAATGTCCTAGTCAAGTTAAACCCGTCATTATCTTGATTGAATTAAACCCACCCATACGAGTCCTTAACAATGCCAACATGACCGTACGACTGTCCTAACCAATCATAACTAATGCTGGTTTTTGGAGAAAAACTGTCACGCCCTGCTTCCAGTAGACGGAAACGATGACTTGGCAAGCCCGCAGCATATTTATTCAGAGAAGGTCATTCCTGTTGGCTATAGTGCTCTCAAGTCAATTATTGAATCGCAGGCATGCGATTATGATGATTGAAGGAGGACCTATACGGGGAGAACAGTCTTACTCGAGATGATATATGCTATCTGGTTTGTCTTTATCATCATGTACAGCATTAGGTGGCATTACAGATCACTATTACATGTTGATAGAGACCATAGGATTCTTGCTTGATTACCAGCATTATGATGGCAATCATATACGTGGGAGCTGTGTGGTCTATAAGCACATCCTTAAATGTCCCTTGTCATGGGATATCGAGACTGGGTATCGATACTCCAGAGTAGATTAGTGTATACTTATCAAGACCCCGACGAGAGGCGGTGGCCGGTTTCATAAGCCATTGGTGTCAATTAGTCTCCTAAGATAGTATACAGGTGCTCATTGGGTTATGAGTACACTGGACGGACTCGCCGGGAACATGCTAATTGGTATTATACCTATTGTCAGATAGCAATTCCCAAGTGACATGAGTACAGGTTAGTCTGTCGACATGAGATCGTCATTTGTCTCGTGTGAGTTCCCACTATGCTTTGATTACTACCCTGCCATGGCTCAAAGGAGTCGTGCAAACAGGTTTTAGTTGGGTACAGTCCCAAGCCACATGGAGGCAGTGAGCGGATCGTCGGGGATTCGTCTCCCCCGGTATTGGGGGTTGATATCGCGTTGTGCACGGGTGGCCATCACCAGAAATCCATGGCCACGGTGGCCGAGAATTACTGATTTGGATCAGTAGTTTCTCAGTGGATGATGGCCTTCATACCGACACGAAATATCGCGTTATTAGGGGTCTAACTTTATTCATCCCCCTAGACCCGATATGCGATAATCTTAGACGAACGGACCATACTGTATGGAGATTGTCATGGACAGGCTCAGTAAAGGTTTGGATGAGCTTGCTCGTCGGCCTTCCTTTCACTTAATACCTAGGTAACCGTTACGTACAGCTAGTGCCGCTGACGTGCTTGTGGTTAAACTCACTGCCGGCGTATTGATGAGTCTTTAGAGTCCGACACATAGGGTTTCTCTGATTCTGGCGAAATGATGTAGTAGCCGTATTGGATACGTGCAGGGTTCCGATCGATCTATTGTACTTTGTACCCGGACTTTCGATTGGACAGTTGATGATAATAGCCGGCTCAGGTTTGAGCCAGATTATTAAATCAGGTATTGATTTAATAATTTACATATATATATATATATATATATATATATATATATATATATATTTCGATATGTATATTCTAGTATTATGTTCTTTGTGTTATTCTATCTCTTCGGGTATTCGTGTTTCGGTACAAATATAGGTATGTATATACAGTAGAATGTAATCCGTATTTTTTCCGGAAAACATTCTAGAAGGTGGACACCTCATTTTAGTTTTTGACCATTTATTATAAATGGATAAATGAGGTGGAATGGATGTGATGGGAGTATGGTGAGGATCCTGCTTGCATAGTGTGCACAAATGAATTATTAATTCATTTGTGCATACTATTCAAGTATAGGTTGTATATTTTAATTGGAAAATGTTTTACAAAACCTAGCCATGAGATTTTCTCTCTCATGGATGCTTCATTTTTTTTGAGATGGTTCATTTTCTTGAGCTCTCATCTTCTCACCATTTTGCTTCACTCCCTCTCTAATTTTCATGGTTTTCCTCCACCTTCATCTTCCACCTCCTCTCAACCCTCTCATGTGTTGAGAATCATGAGAGGAGGTGAGATGAGATAGATTAACTCTTAGAACACTCACTACATCCTAGGCATTCTAGACTAGCATCCTAGAATCCCTTGTTGCTTCACTTGCATTCCTCGATGTAAAGCTAGAGCCATGACTACATCCCTCGGGTGGATCATCTTCAACGGAGGAAGACCGGCGGCCAAGTTTGTTCAAGCACGCCTCAAGGAGCTAAGGAAGTTGATGGAAGACTGAAGGACTAGGTTCATTCGGTATAACATTTCTAAATCTAGTAGTTTGGCATTTTGTATATGTTAGTATAGGTTTATGGTTCGATCTTGAGCGGGTTTTGTTTGCGCCAAAAATTTTTAAACGCCGGTTTTTGTTCCGCATCGGCCACGGTAGATGGCCAGGATGCAGGAGAAAACCCAACATGCTATCAGAGCCACCCATAAACCAATACTAGCTAGTTTGCACGAAATTAGAATATCGATCGACCAAATTTTCCGAATCAAAGTTCCGTTTTCACATGCTTGCTGTCGATTTTGAAAAGTGTTCAAAAAATCTTTCAGTGTATCTTAAAAATCCGTGCAGGCAATAATAGAGCGCCTGAAGAAATTTGGACACGTGAACCCACTAAATGGCCATGGAACATCCATATTATACACTCATTGGTCGCGGTTCCGCAGCGGATTTGTGGCCACGTTGCGCCAAATTTCTTCTGGCACTCTCTGACATGGAATTTTGATTTTTGGAATATTTAGTTTTGTCCCAGATTTGTTTAAAGTGTTGGTTTGCATTTGGGGCCAATTTGGAAAAGTTTAGTCGATCGAAATTTTAACTGTGTGTTTATCTGTACATGTGATGATATCTGCGACCGTGAATATTATTGAGCGGTACAACCCAACTAGTTACTATATTTTCAACTAGACGGGTTTGCGAACATAATATTCGCGTTGATGTTCGGTGTTGTGCTGATATTGTGGTTGGATTGTCGTGGTGGATAGCCTATAGTGCAATGGTAGTAGTACAATTCAGATTCATTTGTGTATTCAGTATTGCGGGGCGAGCGTCCGACATGTGGACTGTCGTCTCTGCCATATTGTATATTCTTTTATTGGAACACGACCGGGATGAGGTCGATGTCGCCATTGTATATATTTTTCTTTTCTGTACTAGAATTATCCCGTGATGGAGTGCACGAATAGCCGGGTTCTAGAGGGCAACGGGCCCGCATCTCATGGCGTTGAGATGGAGAGGGCCCTACTCTAGAATTAGCGGGCCATTCACCGCACTCGTAGGGGGTATAGGTTGACCCACGGAGGGCCGCACAAGTTACCGGATCCCGTGAAGTGTTGGGTGGCCCATTCACTTTGTTGATTGGGGTTGCCTCACTTCTGGAATTGGCGGGTAACTTGCCGCACTCGTAGGGGTCCAGGGTTTGCATTGCACAGGATATCCACACGACTGGGGAACATCGGGTTTCATTTGCGACTCAAAGGAAACCCGGGGCTCCTAGATTATCCGTTATTCTGTGATATTTCTGTGATGTTGCTTATATCATGCCTAGGACGAATGTTATATATATATTTATATATACTAGTAGATGTTGTATATGTTTTGCATCAGCGTTAGTCTAGCCCCCGCTCTGTCATTAGTTAAGCAACCTAACGGGGGATGACGGGGTCCAGTAGTGAATGCGGATGGCATATACATACATTTTATTTTCGTTCCTTTTCTTTAGTGTGATATGGATTAATTGATGGGACTGCGTTGATTCTGATCAATACAAGGAAAGATAAACCCAAATGATGTTGTTGGAGCAAAATTTTCAAAAATTGTTATTACAAGACGTTTCCTTTTTCTTTGCACAGTAGTATTCGATTCAGAATATCCAGCACCTCATTCGACGAGGCAAGAGCCGAGATCCCTTCATCGGGAGTGTCCTCTTGGGCGAAAGTTTGCGTCATCGTAATAACTTGACTATAGTCGACTCTTTTGCTTTGCATCGTGGTATTCGGTTTGGAATATCCTGCACCTCATTCGACGAGGAAAGAGTCGGGATCCCTTCACAGGAAGTGACCTCTTTAGCGAAAGTTATCGTCACTATATATTTGTAAAACCACTCGGATTCCTTCAACGATATCAAGTTCATTACATTAAAGGTTTTTCGCCATAAAACAGCCATAGCCCTCCGTCATTTCTTATAAGTACTATTTAGTATTCGTGCTGTGTTTGTTGGCATCCATCAAGGCATAGTGTACTATAGCTGAATAATACTTATTTGTAGCATGGATATGCATTAATTTAGGACAATCGTGCATCCTTGTTGGCATCCGTCAAGGATGAGTACGGATGGGTCTAAATTAATCAGGACAAAGACGGGTAGAACTTGACTTGCGCTTTATAATTTGTCAGCGTCCATCAAGGTCATAAGACGCTTGGGGTAAAAACCACATCGGGAGTTACAGGAAACTTGCCAGGCATGCGCATACCTTCTGGAGTGTGGTGATTTGAGTGGCTTCCATCAAGTTATCATGCGATGATAGTTGGATCCCGATTCCCACTGATGAGTAGGTGTTACTCTTCGGGTGATTTTAGATGATCCCGACTGATTCTCCTGTTAGGGTTTGAAGGAGAATTCGAGGAAACAGTGGGAGACATCCTGATTAGATAAATTGATTAACCAATCTAATCTAGGTTAGAGTGCACGCTGAGTGTTTTTTTCTCTCTCTCTTTGGCAGTGACCATGACCCGACCTAAACTAAGACTCATGAACCAAGATAACCGAACCTTCTTAAAACACTTTGGCTTTTGGATTGTCAGAGTCGCATAACCTATTCCCGCTCCTACTTTTCCTCTGCATTTCTCCTAAACATTCTGTATCACTACGAAGATCCACATTTATTAGATACGCCATCGTATAGTTACATACAAACTCGAAGGAACTTGTTCCAGTTCGAGGATGGTTTCCGGTTCAGGAGAAATCGAATAAGATTATTCAGTTGTCTTTTTCCCTTACCTTCTTTCATGTTGCGAGGGCTCCTGGTATTAGGAGAGTACACTTATTACGCTTATTGGATAGTCTTCTTCTAAACCATAGGCAGGTGCCGGAAGGTAGGGAAGGAAGAAAACCATTTAGCCCAAGGGTGGTGTACAGAAGGTAATAAGTAAAGACAAATAAAGGGATTAGAATGAGGACAAAGGTGTTAGTGTATATGCCCTGGAGGCCATTACTGTATCATACTAGCTTGTATATTACTTAATGGAAGCTTGGGATATTCACAGTTGTATAGACAATCTTGCTCAAAATGGTAGTATGCTACTTGGTTTGTCTCTACTTCAATATGTGCATGTGTTTCTTTTAGCATATCGCTTATATACATATTAGTAGAGCCCTTAGGATCTTTGCTTGATTACCAGCATTGTGATGGCAGTCATACTCGTGGGAGCTGGGTAATCCATAAGCACATCCTTATACAGGTCCCTAGTCATAGGACTATCGAGACAGGGCATCGATACTCCGGAGTAGACTGGCGTATGCGCTTCTCATCCCAGCGGGGGAGACGGTCTGTCCCACAGCCGTCAGTACGTCGCACTTGAGATAGTATGCGGGTGCTCGTTAGGTTACGAGTACACTAGACAGGACTCGTCGGGAACTAATGGATGGTATTATACCTATCGTCAGTTATCAGTTCCCAGGTGACATGAGTACAGCTTAGTCCACTGACTTGACACTGTCGCTTCGTCTCGAGTGTGTTCCCACTGTACTTAGATTACTACCCTACCACGGCTCAAAAGAGTCGTGCAAACAGGTAGTAGTTGGGTGCAGTCCCGAAGCGCTTGGAGGCAGTGACGGTTAGACAGGATTCGTCTCTCCCGGTATTGGGGGTTGACATCGCGCTGTGTCTAGGAGAGCCATTACACGAGTAGTCCCTGGCCAGGGCAAGCGAGATATACTGGTAGGTTTCCAGTGTTATCTCAGGGTGTTTTGGGCTACACTCCGACACGACTTGTACCGCTATTAGGGGACTAACGTTCACCGCCCCCTAGGCCCGCCATGCAATGTATCAGACGAACAGACCGGACTGTACGGAGATTGTCACATACAGGCTCAGTAGGAGTTCGGATGGGTTTACCTCATCGGCCTTCTTATCGACATCTACCTGGAGACCGTTACGTACAGCTAGTGCTGCTTGCGGTCTGTGATTAAACCCACTGCCAGCGTAGTGTCGAGTCTTTAGAGTCCCACACAGAGAGTTTCCCTGCATTGAGCGAAACGTGTAGAGGCCGTATGGTTTTACGGCAGGGCTGCGATCACTTACGTACACTTGTGTGCGTATGTTGTTCGGGCAGGCAATACTAGTGGGCTTTGGTTTAAGCCGGATTCTAGTATTTCACAGATGGATTTGTTTTGTCTTCTGTGCATTCGCATTCTACGGAATGTGGATGCGGGTGTGTATGCATAGATTTGCGGAGTGGAGAAGGAGGAGGTGCCTCATTAGGGTTTTGACAGTTGGTTCGGTCAAAACCATTATGAGCCGGGGACATTATTTACTAATCCATTTATTGATAATTTTGTTATGGCTAATTACATTGACCATTTGACCATCTTGACTTTGTTGACCGTTTGACCAAAGTTGACTAGGATCTTCTTGAAAGGTCTAAAGTATTCTTTGGTTTTCTTTTTCCTTTTTGTTATGAAAATGGTCATGTCATTAGTGCCATCAACTTTATCATGATAAGATTAGTAATGATGAAAATGAGTATTATTGCAACCATGGTTGTGTTTTCTCTTAAAAAAAGCTTTTCATTTGTTCATTCTCATTCTCTCTCATAGAAAAGAAATGAGAACATTTCCATGGTTGCTCCTCCTTCTTCCTCCTCTTGATTCATCCTTTGATCTTATGTGTTGAGAGAAAAAGGATTCCACTTGACAAACACATCCATACATCTCCTCTACACATCCTAGGGCTTCTTGACTAGCAATCTGTTTGCCCTAGTTGCCTCGGCTCGAGGTGGAGCTCGGTGTACATCTCTCGGGTGGATCGTCTTCGACTCAAGAAGGCCGCGGAGGTGCCCAAGGTCCGGATCGATACTTGGAGCTTGGATGGGCAAGCGGGACAGCGGAATGAAGACTCGAAGGACCGGTTTCGTGAGGTATACTTTCTACAGCATAGTAGTTAAAGCCTCTAGTTGTTTACTAGTTACTAGTTTAGCAAAGATCCGTGCTTTAAGTCCATGTTGCCTTGCGCCAAATCATTGTTTTTCGTCGTTTCCGCCTCCCCGTAAGAACCGGGATTAGCAACGTGGACTTACAAAAGGAAATTACGACTGCTATCATTCACGACCAAGTCGCGTATATCATTGCCACTCCTGCCTCCACTTTGCATTTCTCCGGAACACTCCGTATCACTACGAAGATCCACATTTATTGGATATGCTATCGTATAGTTACATACGAACTCGAATGAACTTGTTTCACTTCGAGGATGGTTTCCGATTCTGGAGAAATTGAATATGATTATTCAGTTGTCTTTTCTCTTTACCTTCTCTTAGCTTGCGAGAGCTCTTAGTATTAGGAGAGTATACCTATTACGGTTATTGGATAGTCTTCTTCCAAACCATAGGCAGGTGCCGAGAGGTAGGGAAGGGAGAAAACCATTTAGCCTAAGTAAGGTGTACATAAGGTAATAAATAAAGACATATAAAGGGATTGGAATGAGGGCAAGAAAATATACGGTTACTGTCATGAATCTGGATAGTTGAAGAGGCATTACTTGGGATATCCGGCTACCCCTTCGAAACATTTTTCATGTTTCAGTTTTACTGTGCGGTGTTAATTAAAAACTGTTTTCCCAATTAAATTCTGACTCTAGGGTATATATTTACCAGATTTGGTTCTCACATCTATATGGTGTTACGGATGCTGAGTGGGAGTAAAATATTGGGAATTGGGTGAATGTATCCTCATTATATCAGGATTCTTTGTAATTGGTGATATTTGAGGAAATCACCTGGGTTTTTGCCTAGCGGCATATATTTGGTTTTGAATATCTGTTGTTATGCACCAATTTTAAACTGATATATCTGTACGTTTATTTATAAAGTGAGATATAACTTTTTGAAATTATGTCTATAACATTTACTCATATCAGTTGATGATAAGGTAAGGAGCATTCAACAGTGGTGTAATTCTTCTTAACCATACTGCAGTTTTCAACCTACGATGCACAAGGTTTGAGTTATTAAACTCAGAGGACTTATACAAAGTATTGTATGTTGTCCAGTGTCCATTAGGACAAAGGGATTGGTACTCATACTATATTCTGTTTACTCATGACTTCTCTAGTTTTAGACAAGTATTTCGTTGAAATACAAGGTCCTAATTTTGAGAAGTTATAGGTATAAGAATAAAGTAGAGAACCATATATTGCAAAGTATCAGGATTCCTCAAGGTGATCGAAAATGTAGATGCTTGTGCTAGGTATTCCGTTGTAAGTAATAGTTTTGAGAACTTGCTTCTCTTTCAGGTTACTCATATGTGGATGCATTCCTTGATGAGTAATACTGATTGGCCTCCTTCCATTTAGTTGATATGCACTGGAAACGGCTGCATGTATTTTGAATTTGGTTCCAATTAAATTAGTGCTTTTGTTTCTATAGTGGATATAGAATGGATTCATATCTTAAAAATGTTAAGGTATACGGAGTTGTCCGGCTTATGCTTAAAACCAGAATCTGGATATACTCAAGGCACGTTTTAGTAATGACAGTTTGTGGGTTATCCCGGGCATTGACGAGGGTTAACATTCAACCATGTGGAAGATCAATAGTTATATTGTTCTTGACTCGCCACCAGTTTTAGTAAAATGAATTCTTTTCAGAAAATCTTAGTAGGAGTATGGTAGAACTGGAAGTTGTTCCAGAACCACAAACGATTACTGAAAATTTAATTGAACCTAAAGATTCAAATTGGATTCGACAATCCATTAGCCACTCCGCAGATTTGGTGGGTAACCTCAGCCACCCGAGATGTACTTCGGTCTCCTCAAAGACGGTGACAGGGAGGTTTTTGATTAGCCACTACTGTTGTTCTAGACTATGCGATCTGGCAGGAGGATGAGTATAACGTCGTTCTAAATTAGCTTTAGAAGTGCACGTGTATATGACTCTGCCAGATGGTTATTATAGTCAGTGGGAGCAACGGAAGTATAGTGGGCAAGTAGCTTATGTCTATTTATAGACTAAAGCAGGAATAGCGGAAATAGATCATCTATTTTTGATGTGACAGTCATAGAGTTTGACTTTGTCAGAATAACAGATGGATCTGGTAAGAAGGTAATAGGGAGTGATGTCCTGGTATTTGGATGACATGCTTTTAATAGGAAGTAATCTTCCTATACTATGATCGGTTATACTATGGTTGTCACACGGTGTTTCTCCGCATAGGATCTAGATAAAATATCAGGGAATCTGGTTACTAGATCTATGGTTTTAGATCTAGATTTGGGACGTGTCCCAATTTGGATAATTTCATACTATCTAAAGTGTTTTAGAATGGACGACTCCTGGCGTGGTGGTGTACCCGCAGGTGACAGAGTCACCCTCTCTAAAGAGATATCTTCTAAACTGATGAGAAGAGGGATTTGCATGATTGACATATCTCTTGCTTGGAAAATTGAGTCAATCATGAAATGTCAAGTGCCACGCCAGATATTGCTTTTGCACTGGCTGCAATAAGCATATATTAATCCAATCCTGGAGAAACGTTGGGAAGCAATTATGAACATAAGTGGATGTTCTTGGTATATGGTAACGACAGCCTCCTTCGGGAGGCGATTATCATTTGAAACTTGCAAGGTGACCTGGATGACAGATTGGCTGTCAGAGTAATAGTTTTCCCTCTTTTTGAGGGGCGGTATGTTGGATAGGATACTGATTAAATTCAGTGGATAATATAGTCTAAGGAGTTTGTTGGATTTGAGTTCATTTGTGAAATAGGTCCCATCAGATATCCAGAAAAATTCTAAGACAGGTATCGCTCATTTTGGGAGATAGTATTTCTCCGCGAAGTTGAGATATAGAGAGATACAGAAAGAAACACTGGAGCGGATCCACTCACTGAGGCTATTCTTAAACGTAATAGTTTCACAAACGGGCTTCGCGAAACTGATTAGTAGAGATGTTGGCTGTTCGGTATCACACGGGCTGTGAGTTTGCGACACCGCAATAACTAGCCTTAAGTGCAAGTGGGAGATTGTTGACTATAGTTCCCTCAAGTCAATTATTGAATCGCAGGCACGCGATTGTCATGATTGAGGGATGGCCTATACGGGGAGAACAGTCTTACTCGAGATGATAGTATGCTATCTAGTTTGTCTTTATCATCATGTACAGCATTATATGGCATTACAGATCACTATTACATGTTTGATAGAGCCCATAGAGTTCTTGCTTGACTACCAGCATTATGATGGCAATCATATACGTGGGAGCTGGGTGGTCTATAAGCACATCCTTAAATATCCCTAGTCGTGAGAGTATCGAGACTAGGCATCGATACTCCGGAATAGACTAGTGTATACTTATCGAGACCCCGACGAGGGGCGATGGCCGGTCTCACAAGCCATTGGTGTCAGTTAGTCACCTAAGATAGTATACAGGTGCTCATTGGGTTATAAGTACACTGGACGGACTCACCAGGAACATGCTAGTTGGTATTATACCTATTGTCAAATAGCAGTTCCCAGGTGACATGAGTACAGGTTAGTCTGTCGACCTGAGATCGTCATTTGTCTCGTGTGAGTTCCCACTGTGCTTTGATTACTACCCTACCACGGCTCAAAGGAGTCGTGCAAATAAGTTTTAGTTGGGTACAGTCCCGAGCCACATGGAGGCAATGAGCGGATCGTCAGGGATTCGTCTCTCCCGGTATTGAGGGTTGATGTCGCGTTGTGCATGGGTGGCCATCACCAGAAATCCGTGGCCACGGTGGACGAGAATTACTGATTTGGATCAGTAGTTTCTCAGTGGGTGATGGGCTTCATACCAACACAAAATATCGCATTATTAGGGGTCTGACTTTATCCACCCCTAGACCCGATATGCCATACTTTTAGACGAACAGACCGGACTGTATGGAGATTGTCACGGACATGCTCAGTAGGGATTTGGATGAGCTTGCTCGTCGGCCTTCCTTTCGCTCAATACCTGGGTAGCCGTTACGTATGTAAGTCTACGGTAGCGCCCCGGCCGTCAATCTGAGGCCAAACGCGGAACAAAAACTTTTACAACTGACGCTATCGCATACTATAACCCGGATCTTGCCATTAACGCTAAACTAGCTAACAACAAAGAGAGAGAAAAGCTATACCGATCGATCCGTGTCCTTCGGTCTTTAGCCATCATCCCATGCTCCTCGCGGCATCTCCGATCTCCTGTCTCCTCGTCTAGGTGGCACCACGTCAACGGATCTTTATACGGGCTCCCGCCTCTAAACCGAAGCAATTCGGACATGAAGTTTGCTAACCGACATGTCCAAGAATGATGTAGAGATAGTGTAGAATACTTTGTCTCAAGGCACCCAAGCCATTGGGTGAAGGTAAATTGAAGTTGCCAATTTGGGTGAAGGAATGAGCTTGGAAATTTATCAAAATCAATCATCATCCTCACAAATAAGGCTCGGCCATTCTTAAGGGGCTGATTTAGAGTGGGGCCGGCCAATGATGAGGTGGGGAGCACAATATAAAGAATGATGGTGAGGCTAAGAAAAGATCTTCACAAATATCATGATCAAATATCTTTGCAAAGACAAAGATAATAAATGCAAATGGTGACTCAAAAACTCCACACAAAACTAGAACCTTCCCATGTGCTGCTGGAGCACAAAAAAAACCTCCCTTTATAAAAGCCACATTTGCAAGAAACCCCTTCTTAACTAAGAAATTCAGCCAATAAGAAAAGAAGGAAAATGGCCAAAACACAGATACAAACTGGCAAATTCAAAAAACGATCATGCAAATAATTAAGGATAACCCCACTGCGGTATAAACACATCCGCATTTGTATTCCAACCGAATACAAAATGCAAAGAGACAAAAATACTCCTACACAGTATAATACTTGGATCCGGCTTAAACCAAAGCCCACCAGTATTATCTGTCCGAACCATGACACATGCACAAGTGCACGTGCATGTTCTAACCCTGCCATAAAACCATGCGGCCTCTACAACGTTTCACCCGAACTTGGGAAACTATCTGTGGGGGACTTTAAAGACTCGTCAATACCGTGGCAGTGGGTTTAACCATAAGCCGTCAGTGGTACTAGCTGTACGTAACGGCTGCCCATGTATTGACAGAAAGGGAAGCTGATGAGCGAACTCATCCTGAAACCCTACTGAGCCTATCAGTGACAATATACGTACAGTCCGGTCCGTTCGTCTATGAGCATCGCATATCCGGCCTAGGGGCCGGTAACGTCAGACCCACAAAAGCTGTATAAGTCGTGTCGGAGGGTAGCCCTGAACACCCTGAGAAACTACTGGAATACCTACCAGTAATTCTCACCTGCCTTGGCCAAGGACTTGATGTAATGGCTCTCCTAGACACAGCGCGATCTCACCCCCAATACCGGGAGAGACGAATCCCTGCCGATCCGCTCACTGCCTCTATGTGGCTCGCGACTATACCTAACTAAAAGCTGTTTGCATGACTCCTTTGAGCCGTGGTAGGGTAGTAATCAAAGCACAGTGGGAACTCACACGAGACAAATGACGACCTCAGGTCGATGAACTAACATGTATACATGTCACCAGGGAACTGTTATCTGACGCTAGGTATAATACCAACTAGCATGTTCTCGGTGAGTCATGTCCGGTGCACTCATAACCCAATGAGCACCTATATACATCTTAGGTGATCCAACTGATACCAATGGCTTGTGAGACTGGCCAACGCCCCTCGTCGGGGTCTCGACTGTATACACTAGTCTACTCTGTAGTATCGATGCCCTATCTTGAAACTCCCACGACTAGGGACCACTTTTAAGGATGTGCTTATGGACTACCTAACTCTCACATATATGATCGCCATCATACTACTGGTAGTCAAGAAAGAATCCTAAGGGCTCTATCAATGTGTAATAGTGATCAGGTCACCTAAAGCTGTACATGATGATAAAGGCAAACCAAATAGCATACTATCATCTTGAGTAAGACTGTCTTACCGGTATAGGTCCTCCTCAATCATTGCAATCACGTGCCTGCGATCTAATAATTGACTTTGAGGGCACTACGACCAACAATCTCCCACTTGCACTTAAGGCTAATTATTGCGATGTCGCATACTCATAGCCCGTGTGATACCGAACACCCAACTCCTCTACTAACCAGTTTCACAAAGCTCGTTTGTAAAACCTTTGTGTTCGAGAAATAGCCTCAATGAGTGGATCCGTCCTGATGTTTCTTTCTATGTCTCTCTTAATCTCAGATTCGCGGAGAAAACCATCTCCCGAATTGAGTAATACCTGTCTTAGAATGTGTCTGGATATCTGATGGGACCTAGTTCATAAATGAACTACAAATCCAAACTTCTTAGACTGTATCGTCAACTAAACCTAATCAGTATCCTGCACCATGCCTCCTACAGTACCCTCTTGGACCACCTGTCCATAATACTACCCCCTTCGTCAGAGGGAAAACTATAACTCTGACAATCACTCTGTCATCCATGTCACCTTGGAAGCCTGGAATGATAACCGTCTCCGAAGGAGGCTGGCGTCATCAAATCCGTAGAACATTCACTTATGTTCTAAAACTGCTTCCGAATGTTTCTCCAGGATTGGATTAATATAAACTTATTGCATCTAGTGCAAAAACAACATCTAATGTGGTACTTGACATCTCATGATCGACTCAATTGCCTAAGCAAGTGATATGCCAATCATGCACATCCCTCACCCCTTTAGTCTGTAAGACACCTTTAGAGAGGGAAACTCCATCACCTGCAGGTACACCACCATGCCAGGAGTCGTCTATTCTAAATACCTTTAGAATACTGTCTAAGTACCCAGATTGGGAAACTATCCAAATCTAGATCTAAAACCATAGATCTAGTAACCAGAATGTCAGATATTATATCCATATCCTTTGTGGAGAAACAACTGTGTGACAACCACAGTATAACCGATCGTAGTATAGGAATTTTACTTCCTACTATGTGTATGTCATCCAAATACCAGGAAATCACACTCTACTATCTTGTTAACAGATCCATCGCCTATTCTGATGAAGTCAAACCCATGACTGTTACATCAAAAATAGATGATATATCTCCGCTATATCTGCTCAAGTCTATAAATAGACATAAGCTACTTGCCCACTATGCTTCCGCTGCTCCCACTGACCACAACAACCCTCTGGCAGAATAATATATACGTGCACTTCTAAAACTACTTTAGAACGATGCTATACTCATCCTCCTGCCGGGTCTCATAGTCTGGAACAACAGTAGTGTCAAGTCTGGGTAAACAAGAACCTCCCTGTCACCGTCCTTGAAGCTACCAAAATACCTCTCGGGTGCCTGAGGTTACCCACCATATCTGCGGAGTGGCTAATGGAATGTCAAACATGATTGAATCTTTAGGTCCTTTTAAATTTTCTATAATCGTTTGCGGTTCTGGAATCTCATCCAGTTCTACCATACTCCCACTACTGTTTTCTGAAAAACTCCATTTTACTAAAACTGTGGCGAGTCATGAACAATATCACTATTGATTTTCCAGATGGTAGAAAGTCAACCCTCGACATAGCCCGGGTCAACCCACAAACTGCCATTACAGAAACATGCCTTGAGTTATCCAGAGTCTGGTTTTAAGCATAAGCCGGACAACTCCCTGTACCTTAACATCGTTAAGATACGAACCATTCTATATCCAATATAGAAACTTTGGCACTTATTTAATTGGAACCAGATTCAAATCATGCAGCTGTCTCCAGTGCATATCTACTTAATGGAAAGATACCGATCAGCATTACTCAACTTAGGAATGCATCCAATTATGAGTAACCCGAAAGAGAAACAAGTTTCTCAAAACTATTACTATCAACTGAATACCAATCACAAGTATCTACATCTTCGATCATTTTGAAGAATCACGATACTTGCAACACCTGGTTCTCTACTTTATTCCTATACCGATAACTTCTCAAAACTTAGACATTGTATTTCTACGAAACACTTGTCTAAGAACTAGAGAAGTCACAAGTAAACAGAACATAGTACGAGGACCAACCCCTTTGTCCTGATGGACACTGGACAACATACAATACTCTGTATAAGTCCGCTGAGTTGAATAACTCAAAACCTGTGCATCGTAGGTTGCAAACTGTACCCAGTCGATTTCCTCAAATATCACCAATTTTAACGAATTCCGATATAATGAGGATAATCACCTAATTCCTAATAACTTACTCCCACTCATCATCTGTAAAACCATACGGATGTGAGAATCATACCTAGTAAATACATACCCTGGAGTAAGTATCTAATCGGGAAAACAGTTTTCCTTTAACAACGCACAGTGAAACTGAAACATGAAAATGTTTCGTAGGGGTATCCTGGTATTCCTAGTAATGCCTCTTCCATAATCCAATTCATGACTGTAACCGTATATTTCTTTTCCATCTTTCCAAATCCCTTTATTTGTCTTTAGTCGTTACCTTCTGTACACCATCATTAGGCTAAATGTTTTCTTACTTCCCTACCGTTCGGCACCAGCCTATGGTTTGGAAGAAGACTATCCAATAAGTATAATAGGTGTACACTCCTAATCCTAGGAGTACTCGCAAGCTGAGAGAAGGTGATGATAAAAGACAACTGAATAAAACCTTATTCTATTTCTCCTGAACTGGAGAAAAAGTAAAGATGAAGTAGGAGTGGCGATGAACTACGCAGTTTGGTCGTGAATGATAGAAGTAGCAATTTACTTTGCCCTCTTTCTAATCCCTTTATTTTGTCTTTACTTATTACCTTATGTACATCCTACTTAGGCTAATTGGTTTTCTTCATTCCCTACCTTTCGGGACTTGCCTATGGTTTAGAAGAAGATTATCCAATAAGCGTAATAGGTGTACTCTCCTAAACCAAGGAGCCCTCACAACCTGAGAGAAGGTGATGATAAAAGACAACTGAATAAACCAATTCAATTTCTCCTGAACCTGGATCCATCCTCGAAGAAGTCTCTTCGAGTTCGTATATAACCATACGATGGATATATCCAATGGAAGTGGATGTCCGTAGTAATACGGGGTGTTCTGGAGAAATGCAAAGGGTAAAAGAAGGAGCGGCAATGACTTATGCAACTCAGACAATCCAAAAGCCAGTATTTTAAGAAGGTTCGATCAACTTGGTCACTGAGTCATAGTCTAGGTTCGGTCAAAGGTCGCTGCCAAAGAGAGAGAGAAAAGAAACACTCTGCATGCACTCTATCCTAGATCAGAATGGTTATCATTTTATCTAATCAGGAAACCTCCCACTGTACCGTCAAATTCTCCCCCAAACCTGAAAGAAGAATTAGTCGGGATCACCCGAAGAGTAAACCAACTCATCAGTGGGAATCAGAATCCAACTCTCATGGCATGATAACGTGAAGGAATCCACTCACGTTATCACACTCCAGAAGGTATGCGCATGCCTGGCAAGTTTCAGTTTTTTTAGAAACTCCTGATATGGATTTATGCCCTATGCTCTTATGACCCTGACGTTGGCCAAATGCCATAAGTCACATGTCAAGTTCTACCCATCATTATCTTGTCAATTTGAACCCACCCGTGCATGCCCCTGACGTTGGCCAAATGGCAGAACGACTGTCCCAAACCAACTCATCTATCTATGCAACAGATGAATACCCAGCAGCTACCAAACACTATGCCTTGGCGTTAGTCAAAATACATAGCTTGAATACTACTGAATACCCAAATGAAATGACGTAGGGCTACGGCTAGTTTTTGGTGAAAAAACCTTTAACGTAACGAACTTGATATCGCTGAAGGAACCTGATAGCTTTTTACAAAAATATAGTGGTGAACACCTTTGCTAAAGAGGTCACTCCCGGTGAAGGGATCTCGGCTCTTTCCTCGTGGAATGAGGTGCGGGATATTCCAACTGAATACCACGATGTAAAGCAACAAGTAATCAACTATAGTGAAGTTATTACCCTGACACAAACTTCTGCCCAACGGGTCACTCCCGGTGAAGGGATCTCGGCCCTTGCCTCGTCGAATGAGGTGCAGGATATTCCAACTGAATACCACTGTGCAAAACAAAAGAAAACGTCCTTGTAATAACACTTTTTGAAAACTGTTCCAACAACGTCAAACAAGTTTGTTTTCCTTTGCATTGATCAGAATCAACGCAGTCCCATCAATTAATCACACCAGAAAAGAACGAAAATAAAATGTACGTATATGCCATCCGCATTCGCCACCGGGTCCCGTCATCACCCGTTAGGTTACTTAACTAACGACAGAGCGGGGACTGGACTGGCGCGGGTGCAAAACATATACAACATCTACTAGTATATATACCAATATACAATAATCGCTCCAGGCATGATAAATGCAATATCACAGAAAAGTAATAAGCATCACAGAACAATACAGATAATCTGGGATCCCCGGGTTTCACAGAGCCACTACTGAAACCCGACGTTCCCCTGGTCGTGTGGATAACCTGTGCAATGAAACCTAGACCCTACGAGTGCGGCAAGTTACCCGCCAAAACCTGAAGCGAGGCAGCCCCCTACAGCAAAGTGAATAGACCACCCAGCACTTCACGGAATCCGGTAACTTGGGCACTCCATCTTGGGTCAACCTGTACCCCCTATGAGTGCGGCGAATAGTCTTCCAATTCTAGAGTGAGGCCCCTTTGCCTCTCAAAACCATGAGATGCGGACCCGTTGCCCTCCAGAACCCGGCTTTCCGTGCACTCCGTCACGGGGTAAACCTAGTACAGAAATGAAAATATATACAACGGGTACATCGACCTCAACCCGGTCGTGCCCCAAAAGAATAATATACAAACAGGCAGTGACGGCAGTCTACATGTTGGACGCTCGCCCCGCAATATCAAATGTACAAATAAATCCAAACTGCACTACCATTGCACACAGCTATCCACCATGACAAATCCGCAACATCACAGCACAACACAGAACATCAACGCGAATGTCACGTTCGCAAACCCGTCTAAAAGAGCTATAGCAATTAGACACGATTTACCGCTCGAATGACATTCACGGTCGGAGATATAAAGTAAGTACTGTAAACTAACACATTTAAAATTCCGATCGACAAAACTTCCCGAAGTGGGCCCCAAGTACAACTCCAGTACTCAAACAAAATCTGGGCCCAAACAAAATATTCCAGAAACCACAATTCCACTTGAAAGACACCCAGAAGAAATACGGTGCACTGAAGCCCCAAAACGGCGGTGGAACCGTGGCCAATACAAGGCTTGCGCGGCGGTTCCACGGCGGTCTTGATGGTTCAGTCGCCCAAATTTCTTCCAGAGTCTTTAAAAAGTCTGCACGATTTTCTGAGATGCTCAAAATAATTTTTAGACAACAAAACAAATTCGACAGAAACTTTAATTTTGGAATCACGGTTTTGGAAATTTCGTTCGATCGATATTTTAAACGTGTTAGAACAAGCTAGTAAAGGTTAATGGCGTGGCTCTGATACCATGTAAGTCTACGGTAGTGCCCCGGCCGTCAATCTGAGGCCAAACGCGGAACAAAAACTTTTACAACTGGCGCTATCGCATACTATAACCCGGATCTTGCCATTAACGCTAAACTAGCTAACAAAAGAAAAAGAGAAAAGCTATACCGATCGATCCGTGTCCTTCGGTCTTTAGCCATCATCCCACGCTCCTCGCGGCATCTCCGATCTCCTGTCTCCTCGTCTAGGTGGCACCACGTCAACGGATCTTTATACGGGCTCCCGCCTCTAAACCGAGGCAACTCGTACATGAAGTTTGCTAACCGACATGTCCAAGATTGATGTAGAGATAGTATAGAATACTTTGTCTCAAGGCACCTAAGCCATTGGGTGAAGGTAAATTGAAGTTACCAATTTGGGTGAAGGAATGAGCTTGGAAATTTATCAAAATCAATCATCATCCTCACAAATAAGGCTCGGCCATTCTTAAGGAGCTGATTTAGAGTGGGGCCGGCCAATGATGAGGTGGGGGGGTGAGCACAATATAAAGAATGATGGTGAGGCTAAGAAAAGATCTTCACAAATATCATGATCAAATATCTTTGCAAAGACAAAGATAATAAATGCAAATGGTGACTCAAAAACTCCACACAAAACTAGAACCTTCCCATGTGCTGCTGGAGCCCTGGCCACAACAAAAAAAACCTCCTTTTATAACAGCCACATTTGCAAGAAACCCCTTCTCAACTAAGAAATTCAGCCAATAAGGAAAGAAGGAAAAATGGCCAAAACAAAGATACAAACTGGAAACTTCAAAAAGCGATCCCATAAATAATTAAGCATAACCCCACTGCGGTATAAACATACCCGCATTTGTATTCCAACCGAATACAAAATACAAAGAGACAAAAATACTCCTACACAGTATAATACTTGGATCCGGCTTAAACCAAAGCCCACCAGTATTATCTGTCCGAACCATGACACGTGCACAAGTGCACGTGCATGTTTGAACCCTGTCATAAAACCATACGGCCTCTACAACGTTTCATCCGAACTTGGGAAACTATCTGTGGGGGACTCTAAAGACTCGTCAATACCCTGGCAGTGGGTTTAACCACAAGCTGTCAGTGGTACTAGCTGTACGTAACGGCTGCCCATGTATTGACAGAAAGGGAAGCTGATGAGCGAACTCATCCTGAAACTCTACTGAGCCTATCAGTGACAATATCCGTACAGTCCGGTCTGTTCGCCTATGAGCATCGCATATCCGGCCTAGCAGCTGGTAACGTCAGACCCACAAAAGCTGTATAAGTCGTGTCGAAGGGTAGCCCTGAACACCCTGAGAAACTACTGGAATACCTACCAGTAATTCTCACCTGCCTTGGCCAAGGACTTGGTGTAATGGCTCTCCTAGACACAGCGCGATCTCACCCCCAATACCGGGAGAGACGAATCCCCTGCCGATTCGCTCACTGCCTCTATGTGGCTCGGGACTGTACCCAACTAAAACCTGTTTGCACGACTCCTTTGAGCCGTGGTAGGGTAGTAATCAAAGCACAGTGGGAACTCACACGAGACAAATGAAGACCTCAGGTCGATGAACTAACATGTACACATGTCACCAGGGAACTGCTATCTGACGCTAGGTATAATACCAACTAGCATGTTCCCGGCGAGTCCTGTCCGGTGCACTCATAACCCAATGAGCACCTGTATACATCTTAGGTGATCCAACTGACACCAATGGCTTGTGAGACCGGCCACCGCCCCTCGTCGGGGTCTCGACTGTATACACTAGTCTACTCTGAAGTATCGATGCCCTATCTCGAAACTTCCACGACTAGGGACCACTTTTAAGGATGTGCTTATGGACTACCTAACTCTCACGTATATGATCGCCATCATACTGCTGGTAGTCAAGCAAGAATCCTAAGGGCTTTATCAATGTGTAATAGTGATCATGTCACCTAAAGCTGTACACGATGATAAAGGCAAACCAGATAGCATACTATCATCTTGAGTAAGACTGTCCTACCGGTATAGGTCCTCCTTAATCATTGCAATCACGTGCCTGCGATCCAATAATTGACTTTGAGGGCACTACGACCAACAACGTACAGCTAGCGCCGCTGACATGCTTGTGATTAAACCTACTGCCAGCGTATTAACGAGTCTTTAGAGTCCCACACAGAAGGTTTCCTTGGTTCTGGCGAAATGATATAGTAGCCGTATTGGATACGTGCAGGGTTCTAATAGATCGATTGTACTTTGTACCCAGACTTTCGATTGGACAGTTGATGATACTAGCTGGCTCGGGTTTGAGCCGGATTATTAAATCAGGTATTGATTTAATAATTTATATATATATATATATATATATATTTCGATATGTATATTCTAGTATTATGTTCTTTGTGTTATTCCATCTCTTCGGGTATTCGTGTTTCGGTACGAATACAGGTATGTATATATAGTAGAATGTAATCCGTATTTTTTCCGGAAAACATTCTAGAATGTGGACACCTCATTTTAGTGCTTGACCATTTATTATAAATGGATAAATGAGGTGGCATGGATGTGATGGGAGTATGGTGAGGACCATGCTTGCATAGTGTGCACAAATGAATTATTAATTCATTTGTGCATACTATTCAAGTATGGGTTGTATATTTTAATTGGAAAAATGTTTTACAAAACCTAGCCATGAGATTTTCTCTCTCATGGATGCTTCATTTTTTTTGAGATGGTTCATTTTCTTGAGCTCTCATCTTCTCACCATTTAGCTTCACTCCCTCTCTAGCTTTCATGGTTTTCCTCCACCTTCATCTTCTACCTCCTCTCAACCCTCTTATTTGTTGCGAATCATGAGAGGAGATGAGATGAGATAGATTAACTCTTAGAACACTCACTACATTCTAGGCATTCTAGACTAGCATTCTAGAATCCCTAGTTGCTTCACTTGCATTCCTCGATGTGGAGCTAGAGCCATGACTACATCTCTCGGGTGGATCATCTTCAACGGAAGAAGACCGGCGGCCAAGCTTATTCAAGCACGCCTTAAGGAGCTAAGAAAGTTGATGGAAGACCGAAGGACTTGGTTCATTCGGTATAACATTTGTAAACCTAGTAGTTTAGCTCTTTGTATATGTTAGTATAGGTTTATGGTTCGATCTTGAGCGGCTTTTGTTTGTGCCAAAAATTTTTAAACGCCAGTTTTTGTTCCGCATCGGCCACGGTAGATGGCCAGGGCGCAGGCGAAAACCTAATAATTCCCTAAATAAATATACTAAGCGTATTGAAAGAATAATACACAATATAAGAATAAATGGAGACTGTAAATTTTTTTAACAAATATCTTTATTTACATTCAATTTTCAATATTTACAAGTACACGAGTTTCAACTGGAAAGTAAATACAATAAAGGAAAATGCCTAAACATGTGGTATATATAAGATGAATAGAAAGTGAAGCTAACTTAATCCTGAGGAGCAATCTGGTTGTAGTTTTCCTCTGTGGCCTCCATTTCCTCCATCTCGACTGTATCTGATGAACATTCCAAGAAAATAAGGGTGGGTGGAATGCCCGTCAGCGAACTAGCACTCAGTAAGTCCCAAGGATAAAGTAAGAGTAAAAGAATGACAAGTATAGAATATATATATATATATATATATAAATATATATATATATATGATGGGTAAAAGTATATGATCATGGGTAAAATATGTACTATAGGTCTCTATATGGTCACTATGTGAACGAAACCGTAAAAGTATTCACGAGCTCAAGGGTAGGGCTCCAGGAGCAAGGAAACACGGGCCCATTTCATTTGTTAGCATCGGGGCTCTAGGCTGTGGATGAGTCAACCAGACTGATATTTGAGTAAAATAAAAAAAGAGCTTAATGCGGGACTCCTAAAGCTCCGTTGGATTCACATAAGAAACTATCCCAAGCATCCCGAGTATATATGTGTGTGTGTGTGTGTATGTATATATGTATATATATGTATATATATATATATATGTATATATGTATATATATATATATAATTGTAAGACAGCCTTAATTGATTTGATTGATTAATTATAACATGACTGCAGGATTGCCTAGCACGGCAGCAAGGTTTCGGGAGGCATCGTCCATGCCAAATTCAAAAATTTGTCGTTCTAGCTAACCCTAATTTAGAATCGTTAACTAGAAATCCAACGAAAAGAAATGCAAATGACTTTGTAAGTAAAGTGAACAAGGAATACAACCTTTGTAGACCGGTCCTTCACTTCATTAGTTCCGTGTAGTAGTCTCTTCGCTGCGATCATGAAGTCCCGGACTCTAGAGAGGCTCCCTTGAAGAAACGAACATGCTTGCTTCGAAGGCTTCGAGGCCGAAGATGATCTACGTCGAGGAAACACTAACCCATGCTATCTCTTCACTAATTGTGAAATTAGTGAAGCAAACACCCTTTACTAAATGGTAAGTAGTAGAGGATGATGAAGTAGGAATTTTGTTCACTTTAGATTTCATATTCTCACAAGTTTTCATCACAAACACAAAAGCTAGAAAGCTTCAAGTGAGAGGAAAGAAGAAGATGAAGTTGTGATGAAAAGAATGAATTATATTTGAGGTTAGAAATGCAACCATGGGTTAAGCATGGTATGCTTAACCCTTGTAGAGATTTAACCATGAGCTAAGGTTAAACTTAGGTTAACAAATATCTTAAGGTAGACAAAAAGGGTGGACAAAATCAAAGAAGCCTACAAACTTCTTCCAAAATATCAACCATGAGTAATTCCACAATTTTTGAATTTCCTTAATAATAAACATAAACCCTAATCTTACCCTAGCAAGGCTCAAGTCTCATAAACCCTAGTTACATTTGTAACCTAGTATGTTACAATATCATATATCACATATATAATATTTTGTACCAGAAGAAAATAATACAATTATCAGATATCATATATATATCAATATATCATCAAGTGAGAAAAAGAATCATTTAAGTGAGCTTATATTAGTTAATGTAATGTAATATATCACATATATAATTATACATTAAATTATTAAATCAACACTTGATTTAATAATCTGGCTATATTAGATATAACCGACCAATATAACATGTACCATTTTATCGAATCAACACTCGATCCGATAACCCGGCTATATCACATATGCCCGGTCGATATCATATATCGTGAGAATATAATACTGTATCACATACACGTATCAATCTCGATCCCGCACATATCACATATATGCTCCTACTCCGTTTCGCCTGAGCCAGGAAACCTCTGTGTAGGACTCTAAAGACTCGTCAATACGCCGGCAGTAAGTAATGATCATATCAAACACCCACAAGCCACAAGCTGTCTGCTAAACGTAACGGCCACCCGGGTATTGAGCGATCAGAAGATCAACAAGCAAGCTTGCTCATACTCCTGCGAATCCAATCAGTAACACTATCGTACAGTCCGGTCTCTTCGTCTGATATGTCGCATATCTCGTCTATGGAGGTAAAACGTCAAACCCCAGTAACTCGATAAGTCATGTCGATATAAGGCTTATAACGTGTCGAGAAACTACTGATAACACTTACCAGTATATCTCTGAAGCAGCCCTGGCCAGGGACTTCCTGTTATAGCCAATCGAGCACAGCGCAATATCAACCCCTAATACCGGGAGAGACGAAACCCCTCCTATCGCTCATTGCCTCCATGTGATTCGGGACTGTACCCAAAAGCCACCGTTTTGCACGTTCTCTTGAACATGGTAAGGTGGAAATCAAAGCACAGTGGGAATCACACAAGACTCTATGATGATCTCGGGTCTACAGACTAACCTGTACCAGTGTCACCAGAGAACTGCCATCTGACGTGAGGTATAATACCATCTGGGAGTTCTCGTCGAGTCCGTCCAGTGTACCTAGTCTCCACTGAGCACCCGTATACTGTCTCTGATGTCAAACACCAATGGATATGGGATCATCCATCGCCCATCTACATGGGTCGAGAAGCTATACGCTAGTCTACTCTGGTATATCGATGCTCTGTCTCGATACACCCATAACTAAGAACATTTGAAGGATGTACTTAGCGACTACACTGTTCCCACTAGTATGATCTGCATCATAATCCTGGTAGTTAAGTACTCATCCTAAGGGCTTTATCAATATATAACATAGAGACAATCAGTGTACATGTTAAGATAAAGAGCAACCAGATAGCATATTATCATGTCGAGCAAGAAAGTCCTCCATATATATGTCCAAGCATCCACTACAATATACATCGTATGTACAGTAATGGCCTCTAGGGCATACATATAACTAACAATCTCCCACTTGCACTAGGGCCATCTGTTGTAGTATCCCATACCCAACCATCAGCAGTGGTTGTAGTATCTCATACTCAACCATCCCATAAAAGTCTCTCCTGGGAATAGGCCTTTGTGAGTGGATCCGCCATGTTGTCCTCTGTGTCTACTCTCCTAACCTCGATCTTCCTGGAGATCAACCATCTCCATGATCAGGTGATACTGCCTCAGAATATGTCTGGATTACTGATGGACGGGGGTTCCTAGGCCAAAGCCACAACTCCATTGTCACACAATGGTAGGAACGAAGTTCATCTCATGAACTAATATACATCCAGACTGCCTCTTTGGTAGTATCCTTGGTAGTGATGTATCTAGCCTTTATCGTCTAGTTTGCCACGGTATATAGCTTGGAACTCTTCCAATATACCTTCCCTCCACTGAGGGTAAAGACAATGCCTGTGACTGGCATTTAATCGACCTTACCACCCTGGAAGCTATCCAGTGATTCTCCCCAGGATCGATTGATATCATCTCACTACACCTAGTGAGAATCCTAACATCCACTTAGATCTATCTCATAGATCCAAAACCCAGGATTTAGGAGGTATCACCTTGATCCTGTATGGGGAATCCTTATGATAAGAGGAGATTGACCGAGTGTAGCATAGGAAACTCCTTTCCTATCAAGAGTATGTCATCCACGTACAATACGAGGATCACCACCAAACTCCCTATTACCTTTTTGTATATACAAGGTTCATCTACCATTTTGATGAAGTCAAACACTTTGACTACCACATCAAAACAGATGTTCCAACTCCGCGATGCCTGCTTGAACTCATAAAGCAACTTGCACACGTTTCCGCTGCTCCCACTGTCTACGAAGGCCTCTGGCTGTGTACTTATAGACGCTCTCTTCTAAATCACTATTTAGAAAAGCGGTCATGACACCCAACCACCAGATATCGTAGTCATAGTATGCAGCAATGGCAAGTAAGATCCAGATGGACTTAAGCATAGGCAGTAGAAAAGGTTTCATCATTATCCACACCTGGTCAATAACGAGAACCTTTTGCAACAAGTCTTAGTTTTGAAAGTCTCAACTTTTCCATGTACACCAAGTAATCTTCTCAAGATATACTTGCTCCTGATGGGGATTTAACCCTTCAGATAAAGCAACCAAAGTCCATACTTTGTTGGTGTATATAGATTCCATCTCAGATTGCTTAGCATCCAGCCATTCTTACAAAGTCCCTACTCTTAATAGCCTGCTCGAAACTAGTTGGTTCATCATCTCATGATGCAATCCTCGCTCCCACTGTCATAGAGAAAACCGAAATATCTCTCAGGTGGGTGAGGAACCCTACCAGATCGGCGGAGAGGCTGAGGTTCGTCGGGAACTATTGAATCCTTCGGTTCTACCAAATTATCAGCTGCAGTTTGTATAGCTGGAACTCCTTCCAGTTCTACCTCATGACCACTAATTTCTTCACAAGAAATTCCCTTTCCAAAAGGTGGCATGCTGAGAAACAAAACACCATTTTCTCCTCAGTGCGGTAGAAGATATTCCCTTGCTGATGCTTGGGATATCCAACAAACTTCCACAGAACTGACCTTGTCTCGAGCTTGTCCGGATTTTGCTTTTAGACATAGGCCGGACAACCCCAAATCTTAACTTTCTTAAGAGATGGGCTCTTCCCATACCATATCGCATATGGAGTGGTAGGCATCTGATTTTTTTGGAACCCTATTCAATAGGTATGCAGCTTCTCAAGTGCATAACCCCCAAAAGAAAATAGGCAACTCAATAGTACTCATCATAGAGCACACCATATCACATAGGGTGTGATTGCTCCGCCCCGATTTACCAACGTGCTGTGGTGTATACGGAGGAGTAATGCTGAGAGAGAATCTCATTCTCCTTTAGAATATTCCAGGAATTTCGTGCTCAAGTATTGACCTCCCTGATCATATCAAAGGACATAATACCTACTTCTGACTTATATTCTTTGAATTTCTCAAAAGCTTCAAACTTGTGTTCCAACAGGAACATATGTCCGAATTTTAAGAGATCATCAGTGAATGTAATGAAGTACAAAGAACAGGTCCTGGCATGTGTAGACAGGGGACTTACATACATCATCATGTATCAATACCAAGAGTTCACTAACTCTTTCTCTGTTTCCAATAAACGGAGTTATGGTCATCTTATCTTTGTGACATGACTAACAAGTTTCACAAGATGTAAATTCAAACTAGTTTAAATATGCATCTAAATGTAACTTCGCTTAGTCGGGTCGCATTGATATGACCTAGTCTACAATACCTCAAGAAGGATTCATTCATTTCTGAACTCTTCCTCTTGTGTATGTTTTGTACGTTAAGAACTGTGGTTTGATTTAGAACGTATATGCTTTTAGATAACGTGCCTGAACCGATCAACTCTTGATATAGGAAAATGTTCAAAACATTATCCAACGATAAAAAATTATATCCTTCTTTACTAAACAAAGAGACTGATATGATGTTGTATATCAGGTTTGGTATCTAATAACATTCATTCAAAATCAATGTATTTGGTAATACAGGGTGATAACTGCCAACATCTTGGCTGCAACACTTGCACCGTTTCCAACTCTTGAAACTTATCATCCATTCCCAGTTATCTACCTATCTATAGCCCATGTAACATATTACATATTCGGGATCCTGGTCCGGTATCACATACCCAGGACGTAGAGGATACTGAAAAACAGTTCTCGGTAAAGAACACACCCGAAGAAGATGCATCATCATGCACTTTCTTCGTTTGGGCGGCACGGGAATCCTGGTAATCCCCTATTTCCTGCTCGGTCTTATAACAATTATAGGTTGGAGCAGGACCAACGTTCCCCAGCTCAGTATAACAAGCGGGTTCGGTCAATACATCCATATTATTATCTTGATTAAGGCATGACATGGTCTCTACCTGGAGAGAGAGAGAAGAAAACACTCAGCGTATGCTCTTGCAAAATTAGATTGGTTATTAATTTATCTAATCAGGATGGCTCCCACTGTTTTAGTCAAATCTTTCATCAAACCCTAAAAGGAAAGACTAGCCGGGATTAATCACACCCTACAAGTTCGCCAATCTTTCAGCCAAGCCAGTGTCGGTACTTTGAGGGAGATTCCCCGTGCTTTCGCACGGACTTAATTAAAATAAACCTCGTTTTCCCAGAGACATAACCCCGTTAACATCTTTCTAGACACCTACTTGATTGGCTAATTGTAATGTGTAAAACTCTCCCAGGAGTAACTCTTACTCGCAGTGGGTATCGGGATCCAACTATCTCATAGGAAGTATGCAATCTCATTGCAAATTTCAACACTTGAAATTCCCGATAATACTTTTACCCCTAGCGTGCTATGACCTTAACGTAGGCCAACAAATCATAGTCCGCTAGTCAAGTTCAACCCATCATTTCCTGATTGAATTAAACCCACCTGCACGACCTTTGACGCAGGCCAACAAAGTCGCACGACCACCCTAATCCAATCTCATCTTATGTTGCAGATAAGCACTAGTTAGCTACCGCACACTACGCCTTGACGCAGGCCAACAAACGTAGCATGAATACTAAGTAGTACTTATCTGAAATAACGGAGGGCTACACAGGTTTTTCAGAAAACCTTGAGCGTAATGAACTTGACATCGTTGTAGAAACAAGTGATTTTGAAAAGGAGTGTTTTTTAGGCTTTTACTAGTTTCGCAAAAGAGGTCACTCCCGGTGAAGGGATCTCGGCTCTTTCCTTATCGAATAAGGTGCAGGATATTTCACAAATACCACTATGCAAAGCAAAAACTATAGAAGCAATCAAAAGACAAACCGAGTTTGTAGCATCTGCTAGTTTTGCTAAAGAGGTCACTCCCGGTGAAGGGATCTCGGCTCTTTCCTTATCGAATAAGGTGCTGGATATTCTATAAGGAATACCGCTATGCAAAGCGAGAACTAGAGCTACCAGTTTTAAAAAAAGTTTCTACAATATCTTTAGGTTTCTTTTTCTTTCATTAATCTCATTAATGAAGTCCCATCATTTTAAGTTACCTAAACATCACAGATAAATACAACGTACGCTTATGCCATCCACATTCGCCTCGATGTCCCCTCATGCACCGTTAGGTTAGGTAACTAACGGCAGAGCGGGGCAGGGCTAGCACGGGTGTAAAACATAAGCAACGTCTATATAATATATCATATATAATATATCCAGTATCTATCTCAACATATACAGTGATCACATCACAGAATATCGCAGCAGAACACAACATATGAAATATTGGATATACTAGGATTTCCGGGTTTCAAATTAAGCCTGTATAAAACACGAATTCCATGGTTATGATGAATAGCCAAACCCACATCCCAAGACCCCTACGAGAGCGGCAAGCAACCCTACCAATTCTAGAGTTAGGAGACCCGGTCTCGACTCCTCGAGATGGTCTCCCACTGGACCCTAGAACCCGGTTACTTGTGCTCCCCGCCTTGGGTCTATCCTAATGCGGAAAAGTAAATAATATACAATGGTGACATCATCCTCAACCCGGAAGTGCCCCAATAAAAGAATATTATATACAATGAATTTTACATGAATGAAAATGAAAAACTCTCATCTCACATAAAAACCCCGGCTATTCAAAACACGACGATCCAATATAACATATCACAGCAACACATAGAATCACATGTCATCAACGTAAGTAAATATGTGTATCCCAATTGTCATTGATGTATAGCAACGAAACCGGGGATACACCACATATTACACTTACGGTCGTAGAAAAGAAAGTGAAAAACTACAACAGTTGGAATCCGCAACCACCTTAGACATTATAAACCCAACGTATCTTATACTTTGGATTTCATGCCTAACCAAATGAATTAAACCCCGCATTTTAGTCTCGATCTCGAAAACTCTTTTCAATATCAAGTCGGGCAATTCAACAAGATTCTCAACATCCTGATCGAATGCTCGTCGGAAACTTTAGAAGACGGCCGCACCCCCCGATACCGTCAACGAAGTGCACTAAGGCGAAACACCGCTGCCGCGAGCACCCAAATGGATGCTTTTGGCAACGGGGTTCTCCTACAGTTACCTGGTCGGGGATATGGGGCGTGGCTATCTAATAAGGTTACCCGGCGAGTATTCGCGTACGCTACGTGATTGCGACGGACTTTTGATCACATCAAAATCCCGTGGCAACCGATCAAATGAGACTAAATTGCTAGATTTATAACATTCAAATTAGTTATCTCATAACTACCTTTGTAGATTCCAAATATTGTATCCCATCACATGATACCCGGACGAACGTTAAACTTTTCGATCGATTCATCAAAATCCCACAATTCCCTGACAGCTCAACACTTGAGCATAGTTCAATAATACCTAGAATATACCACAGTACCTATGCACCAGCCGTAGAAGGGCAAACCCAAGCCTCACTCATGTCGCCACGGAACTGCGGCAAACACTAGGGTATGACCGCGGTTCCGCGATCCAAAAAGTCGAATTAGGATTTCATTCTTCTAGAGGATTCATAGAATTACTTGCATATTTTTCCGAATACGTTAAACTTGGGAAAATGGGTTTTTGAAATTCGATCGAACTTTTTAACTTCGTCTAGACAACATGCGAAACAATGTTAAAACTACGAATACGAAACACTCCAAAATGCTTATAGTGTAAGATTACATCACATGCAAAATTAGCAAAAACAAACAACACCTGAAACACCAAAACCCAGTCACTGGAACACAGTGAAAATTTCAGGCAAAACCAACAAAAAGTGGTCAGCCCCAACTACCTTGTCCTCGGCCAAAATCCGAGCATACCCCTTGAAATTTTCATGGTGTTCATGATATATCCCATATAACATTCTATACTTGTTTTAAAAAAAAATTTGACAACATTTTAAATTCGACAGAAACTACATTTTCGCGTTTCAAGTTTCGGAGTATTTCGGTTTCATAATCTTAACAAAATCCGTCTAATTTTCTAGCATGGCTCTGATACCACTGCAGTGTTGCCTAGCATGGCAGCAAGGTTTCGGGAGGTATCATCCATGCCAAATTCAAAAATTTGTCGTTCTAGCTAACCCTAACTTAGAATCGTTAACTAGAAATCTGACGGAAAGAAATGCAAACGACTTTGCAAGTAAAGTGAACAAGGAATACAACCTTTGTAGATCGGTCCTTCACTTTGTTAGCTCTATGTAGTAGTCCCTTCGTTGCGATCATGAAGTCCCGGACTCTAGAGAGGCTCCCTTGAAGAAACGAACATATTTGCTTCGAAGTCTTCGAGGCCGAAGATGATCTACGTCGAGGAAACACTAACCCAAGCTATCTCTTCACTAATTGTGAAATTAGTGAAGCAAACACCCTTTACTAAATGGCAAGTAGTAGAGGATGATGATATAGGAATTTTGTTCACTTTAGATTTCATATTCTCACAAGTTTTCATCACAAACACAAAAGCTAGAAAGCTTCAAGTGAGAGGAATAAAGAAGATGAAGTTGTGATGAAAAGAATGAATTATGTTTGAGGTTAGAAATGCAACCATAGGTTAAGCATGGAATGCTTAACCCTTGTAGAGACTTAACCATGAGCTAGGATTAAAGTTAGGTTAACAAATATCTTAAGGTAGACAGAAAGGGTGGACAAAGTCAAAGAAGCCAACAAGCTTCTTCCAAAATATCAATCATGACTAATTCTACAATTTTTGAATTTCCTTAATAATAAACATAAACCCTAATATAACCCTAGCAAGGCTCAAGTCTCATAAACCTTAGTTGCATTTGTAATCTAGCATGTTACAATATCATATATCACATATATAATATTTTGTAACAAAAGAAAATAATACAATTAATATATATCACATATATATCAATGTATCATCAAGTGAGAAAAAGAATCATTTAAGTGAGCTTATATTAGTTAATGTAATGTAATATATCGCATATATAATTATACATTAAATTATTAAATCAACACTTGATTTAATAATCCGGCTATATTAGATATAACCGACCAATATAACATGTACCATTTTATCGAATCAACACTTGATCCGATAACCCGGCTATATCATATATACCCGGCTATATCACATATACCCGGTCGATATCACATATCGTGAGAATATAATACTATATCACATACACGTATCAATCTCGGTCCCACACATATCACATATGTGCTCCTACTCCGTTTTGCCTGAGCTAGGAAACCTCTGTGTAGGACTCTAAAGACTCGTTAATACGCCGGCAGTAGCTGATGATCATATCAAACATCCACAAGCCACAAGCGGTCTGCTAAACGTAACGGCCACCCGGGTATTGAGCGATCAGAAGATCAACAAGCAAGCCTGCTCATACTCCTGCGAGTCCAATCAGTAACACTACCGTACAGTCCGGTCTCTTCGTCTGATATGTCGCATATCTCATCTAGGGGTAGTAAAACGTCATACCCCAGTAACTCGATAAGTCATGTCGATATGAGGCGCATAACGGGTCGAGAAACTACTGATAACACTTACCAGTATATCTCTGAAGCAGCCCTGGCCAGGGACTTCCTGTTATAGCCAATCGAGCACAGCGCAATATCAACCCCCAATACCGGGAGAGACGAAACCCCTCCTATCGCTCATTGCCTCCATGTGATTCGGGACTGTACCCAAAAGCCACCATTTTGCACGTTCTCTTGAACGTGGTAAGGTGAAAATCAAAGCACGGCGGGAATCACACAAGACTCTATGACGATCTCGAGTCTACAGACTAACCTGTCCCAGTGTCACCAGAGAACTGCCATCTGATGTGAGGTATAATACCATCTGGGAGTTCTCAGCGAATCCGTCTAGTGTATCCAGTCTCCACTGAGCACCCGTATACTGTCACTGATATCAAACACCAATGGATATGGGATCATCCATCGCCCATCTACATGGGTCGAGAAGCTACACGCTAGTCTACTCTGGTATATCGATGCCCTGTCTCGATACACCCATGACTAGGAACATTTGAAGGATGTACTTAGCGACTACACTGTCCCCACTAGTATGATCTGCATCATAATCCTGGTAGTCAAGTACTCATCCTAAGGGATTTATCAACATGTAACATAGAGACAATCAGTGTACATGTTAAGATAAAGAGCAACCAGATAGCATACTATCACGTCAAGCAAGAAAGACCTCCATATATATGTCCAAGCATCCAATACAATATACATCATATGTACAATAATGGCCTCTAGGGCATACATATAACTAACAATGACTTGATCGAAACTATAGATTGCAAAAAGTGTTGAATGAAGTCGAGTGAGTCGAGTAAAATGCGAGTCATGTCAATTGCAATCTTGGTTCGAATCAAATTAGTTCGAGGAGACTGGATTCAAGTTCATGTTCAGGTTTAGATTCGATTTGGCTTAGAGTTCGAGTTCGAGTTCGAGTTCGAGTTTAGATTCGAGTTTGGATTCGAGTTCAGGTTTTTTTCATATGAATTAATTTAAACTGTTAAAAATCTTATGTTCAGGACAAATAGGCAACTGCTGCACATGGACGGCAGGATTTGTGTATTTTTCGAAGACAATTGCCATTGATAACTCCGTTAAATTGTCCAACCTGAATAGACAAGCACTCACTTTCTCCGGCTCCTTAGGAATCAAGAGAAATGATACCGCTTAAACCTATATTAATCTAGAGTCCTTAAATATTTTTTGCATATCTCGAGCGGGTTTTATGAAAAAATACTTTAATGTTGTTTAGAAATAAACCTCGAGAGTGATTTATAATATTTAGGGTTTTCATGAACATGTATTTTAATTGTTGTGGTATTTTAATGATAAAACCTAGCTTTTTGATAATTTATGGTACTTTTATGAAAACTACTGCTTTTGGAAACTTGTTGGTATTTTATTAAAAATTCCAATCTTTCATTTTTTTAAAATATAGTTTCATAATTTGTTTTTATTAAAAATACGGATTCATAGTTTTATATAATTTCCAAAGTTTAGTTTTGTTTAGAATAGTCGTATTTCTTAAAAACAGCATTTCTAATTCCTTTCGAGACCGAATACTCCGTGAGAAGTTCTGCATCTCGCTCTACTATTCCAAGGAAGGGTGATAATCTACACCATCTATTAGCGGGTCCCCTGACGAGGGTTGTAGAGGCACAATTGCCAAGAATTTAAAATATCGATTAAAAGAAACCCGTTTTGAAAAAAATATGGTATTTTAATGTAAAACTAATTCTTTGAATAAACCATATATTTAGAAGCTAATTCTAAAAAACCATAGTGTGCGTGTGGGGTGGGTCGTTACCCCGTGAATGATCTAAAGGTATATACTCTAGTTATCGAAAATACGGTTATTTTAAAGTTCATGGTATTTTTATGAAAACTTCGTTTTACGATTATTTCACATGGAAAATTTTATTAAACTAAAAACTAAATGATTGTAAATAAGGTTACGAGTGGTGTGAGAATGTTAGTTTGACCTATTTTTCTTATAAGGTGGAGTACAATGTTAAAAAAATAACAATATATCGGAGCTAACTCCACTTTGTCGATGTGTTTTTAGAAGACGATTTGAGATGAAAGAAATGGAGAAAGAAGGAAAACTTATTAGCTTAGATCGTTAACAAGAATGAGAGGAAGCCTTCGGGTGTCATGGTGTTGTCGGAAAGGTTTCGGTCGTCAAGCTTGGCTTGCTACTCCACTTGGGTGCTTAACTCCACTTGGTATTTAGAGAGTTTGAGAGAATTTTTGATAGAAATTTCAGAATGGAGGAGAGCTAGGGGATGGGATGCTATTTATAGTGAAAATTTTAGGGTTTGGGAATTAAAATTTGGATTAAAAGAATTAAAATTAGTGTTAAATGGTGAATTGAATAGTCTCTGTTTAATTGCAGGGAAATTAAATAGTGCAGGGGAGTTGAGAGGAGCTGAAGGGACTTGTGTGCAAAGCATAGAGACTTTTGGAGTCATCTCGACCATCGGTAGCGGCCATATGGGGGAAATGGGCAGTCGGATTTAGGTGGTTTGCCTCGAAATTCATGCAACGTATTTAGATGTGTGTTTACTCCTCTTTGCGCCTGTTTGATTTTTCTAAAACTTTTCGTTTATCCATGAATTGCACGTGCAACTCATGGGCTTCCGAAAAATCAAAAAGAAAATTCTTTTTAAAAAATTAGGACTGATGGGATTCGAACACCCAGACTACATCCCAACAGTGTAGAGACTTTACCAATGAGCTACAAGTTGTTTCTTACTTTTATTGAATAAAAATAACTTATAACTCCTACACGGGCTGAAATACCCTTTTCTATACATTTAAACAAATAATTCTGTACAGAGATTTCAGAGTCGTTACAAAAATCTTTAACGTAATGAACTTGATATCGTTGAAGGAACTCGAGTGGTATTGCAAAGGAGTGGCTTAGGTTCCGCTTTTAAAACTAGTAACATAAACTTTTGCTTAAGAGCGAACTCCCCATGAAGGGATCAAGGCTCTTTCCTCATCGAATGAGGAGTAGGATATTCCTAACCGAATACCCCAATTCAAAGAAAGAGATTATAACTTTGGTTTTGAAGAAAACCTAGTTTTAAAATTTTGGTTCCGACAACATCAATTAGGTTTGTTTTACTTGCATTAGAACTATAATGCTATCCCATCAATTAATAATATCACACCAAAAAGAAATGAAAATATGCACGCACATATATACCATTTGCATTCGCCACAGGATCCCGGGTCTTCACCGTAAGGTTACTTAACTTACGGCAAGGTGGGGACAGGACTAGCGTGGATTCAAAATATATATATATATATATATATATATATATATATAACAACATTCATCTCAAGCATGATAATATATCGCAAACACAGAATCACAGCAGAAGCAAAGGCTATGAAATAGAGGGTATACTAGGAATTCCGTGTTTCATTTAAGCCATGGATGAAACACGGATTTCACGGTCGTGTGAATAGCCAAACCCTAATCCCCTAGAATCCTACGAGTGCAGCAAGTAGTCCCACCAATTCTAGAATGAGATGCCCCATTCTCAACACCATGAGATGGCCATCCATTGCCTCCTAGAACCCGACTACTTAAGCACTCCTCCTAGGTCTATCCTAGGTACAAGAGATGAAAAAAATATAATACATAGGCGACACAACCTCAACCGGATGTGCCCCTCAAAAGAATATACATCAAGCAATGACGACAATCCACAAGCCAGACGCTCGCCCCACAATATGAATATACAGATGTAAGTATAAAACTCTCATCTCACAACCCCCTCCAGGCTATTCACAATGACTACCGCAACTATTTCAATCAAGATATACATCACAGAAGCAACAAGTATTTGCAACCCCGCCTAATCGACCTATAGCAATTAGACGGCATTCATAAACATAAATACAAACTTGAAGACATTAAACGATGCTAAAGTTTTGAGTTTAAAACGTTCCGAATTATCCGAATGCAAAAACAACAGCAAGTTAAATCTGGGCGAAAATTACATATACCAAAAATCTCCATTTTTCAATACCCAAGACACTGTAAAAAGACAGACCAATTTGGAGTTACAGGGGCCGCAAATTGCGGTTTTTACCAATAAATTTGCGGCCGAATTTTCTCTAAATAGGCTCGTGTTTGCACAGTGTCATATACTAGTCCCTATCATCCTTTTGCAATAGCAAAAAAAATTTTAGAGACCAAATTTTTTTTTGACAAGAACTAGAATTTTAGGTTTTGAAAATACAAAATTTGTTGGTTCGAAAGTTTAAACATCGTCTAAACTAGTTATAGTATTTGGGTGTCTCTGATACCATGTAGGTACAGTCAACGCAGCGAGAACTGATCATGGCGTCTATAAGTCTCTCAGCAGCTACTTTTTACGTAGTCCCCTCACGATGGACTACAACCCGCCGGACTATATAATCGCACGGGGCACCCTGGGGTAAGAGCCTGCGCTTCGCCACTACTGTCATTACAGTGAGAACCCCCCATAGGTCGGCATCCCTGCCAAGTAGCTCTGATACCATGTAGGTAGACGCTCGTACTCACGCCACAAACTAGCAGCAATGCGGAATACAAAACGAAAATTTTTGAAACTTGAGCACGAACCCTACAACCTAGAATCGAATCCAAACACTAAAGTAGAAACTAAAGGAGTTTTAACTATTAGATTTGTGATTATAACCTTTGTAGTCATGTCCTTCATCTTCTTTCCACTTCCTTAGCTGCTTAGGTTGTCGGAACGAGCTTAGGAGTCGGTCTTCCTTGCCGAAAATGATCCACCTCAAAAGAGTCCGAACTAAGGCTCTAGCTTCTAACTTGAAGCAATTAATGATCAAGACTTGCTAGGATTTGATCACTAGATAGATGTAGTGACTAATCTTTACTTAATCTCTTATAATCTTTTCTAAATCTCCACTCAAGAAAACTCAAGAAGTGAAAAAGAAGACTTGGTGTATGAGCATGGCCACTTAAGAAAATGAACCATCCTCACCTTTTCTTTTTTACTTCTTTCATTTCTTTATGTGTTTGGAATGAGTGGGATTATGACTCACCATGGTGAGTCACAAGCCCACAACATTCCTACTTCAAGAAGTGAAGAGAAGACAAAAAAGGCCACCCCATATGCTCACATATACATATGTATATGCATATATCAAAATATATACAAATACACTAATACAAATATATGCTACAAATACATACACCTGTATTCATTTCAAATTACGAATACCCATATTTATACTAATGATACAAATACCCGTATTAATATCAAGACACAAATACACGTATTTATATAAATACCCGTATTCATATAAATACCGTATTCTGTCAAAATACGAATACCGAAATGAGGAATACTAAAAGTGATATATAATACTAGCCCACATTTAAACCAAAATGTGATAACCTGGCTATTTTTCAAACCGGCTGGTATTAACAAACTGTCTGATTAAAAGTACATGTATAAACGCACATGTTTTAATCGAACCAAATACGTATAAAAATATGTACAATATATCGTTTTGCCCGAGCTGGGAATCCCTCTGTATGGGACTCTAAAAGCTCAACAATATGCTGGCAGTGGGTTTAACCATAAGCACGTCAGGGGCACTAGCTGTACGTAGCGGCTACCTAGGTATTGAACGAAAGGAAAACTGATAAGCAAACTTGTTCGTATCCCTACTGAGCCTGAAAGTGACAGTCTCCGTACAGTCTGGTCTGTTCATCAAAAAGTATCGCATATCGGGTGTAAGGGTAGATAAATTCAGACCCCTAATAACGCGATAGGTCGTGTCGGAATAAAGCCCATCACCCACTGAGAAACTACTGATCCAAATCAGTAATTCTCGTCCTCCTCGGACGAGGATTTATGGTGATGGCTACCCATGCATAGCGCGGTATCTACCCCCAATATCAGGAGAGACAAATCCCCGACGATCTGCTTACTGCCTCCATATGGCTTGGGACTGTACCCAACTAAAACCTATTTGCACGACTCAGTAGAGCCGTGGTAGGTGATAATCAAAGCACAGTGGGAACTCACACGAAACAAATAACGATCTCAGGTCGACAGACTAGCCTATACTCATATCACCGGAGAACTGCTACCTGATAATAGGTATAATACAATCTAACATGTTCCCGGCGAGTCCGTCCAGTATAACTCATGACCCAATGAGCACCTATATACCATCTTTGGTGACTAACTAACACCAATGGCTATGAGACCGGCCATCGCCCCTCGTCGGGGTCAAGAAACGTATACACTAGCCTACTCTGGAATATCGATGCCCAATCTCGATATTCCCACGACTAAGGACATTTTAAGGATTTGCTTATAGACTACTTAAAACTCACAAGTGTGATCATCACAATAACCCTGATAGTCCAGCAAGAATCCAAAGGGCTCTATCAACATGTAATAGTGATCTATAATATCATATAATACATGTACATGATGATAGAGATGAACCAGATAGCATACTATCATCTCGAGTAAGACTGTCTACCCGTATAGGTCCTTCTTCAATCATCATAATCGCTTGCCTGCGATTACAATAATTGCTTTGAGGGCATTATAGCCAACAGGGGGTTTATTAATTGTGGGGATCCTTTCTCCAGCAGCCGCGGGCAAAACTGCTGTTAATTACCTCTCGCTCTTTACGCGAGAGAATCTTCAATTAACAGGTCATATAGGTCATTGCAAACTCAGTGTGTAATATGCGTGTGTTGTTTTTTGAATACGCTTTTGAGATGTTTTGGACATATCGGGGGCCTTGCAGAGTTTACAGGGGTCCCGCTGCCCAGTCAGCGGGCTTAGGGTCAAGAGGGATAGAAACTCCGCTGCCCAGTCAGCAGGCTTGGGGTCAAGAGAGCTAGCAACCCCCTTACGGGGTGCGGGACAGCGCCCCATGAATTTTTTTTGAAAGGGGAAGTTTTTTGAGTGTGTTTGAAGGGTTCTCGACATGGGAGAGAAAGAGAGTGAGCTTTAGTGGCCTCCCGGGGCGGCCGAGACTCCTTTTAGGGATCCCGAAAGCTGGACCCTTAGAAAAGGGGGTCCCAAAGGCAGGAAAAAAACCCTTTCGGGGAGGTTCCAAAAGCAAGACCCCTGAGAGGGGGGGTCCCAACGGCGGGAAGCCCCTTTTGGGAGGTTTCCGAAAGCGGGACCCCCTGGAGGGGTGGTCCCGACAGTAAGACCCCTTATTAGGGGATCCCGAAAGAAGGAACTCTGGGAACCCACTTTAGGGAGGTTTCGACGGCGGGACCCTCAATAAAGGGGGTCCTGAAAAGGTGAACTCCCTTTAAGGGAGTTTTGAGAGCGGGAACCCTCTTTAAGGAGGGTTCCAAAGTCAGAAAACCCTCTTTTGGGTGTTTTCGAAAGTGGGTACCTTTTTTTGGGGAGGCTCTGGGGCTGAACATGGGAATCATGTGTTGAAAAATTGGGAAGGAACATGGATGAATCCATATTCCCATGAATCTCGCAAGAGATCCGGAGTCGAGTGATGAAAGCCTAAGGCTTTCATCAAATTTACATTTTTGAAAATGCTTGCTCGGGGTGAAAGCCCTTTCATTGAATCTATATGTTCGAAAATGCTTACTCAGGGTGAAAGTCATGGGCTTTCACCCCGAGAGTCTTTCTCTCTGGCTCTTCATGCTTGATGAAGAAAGATCGCTCTTTTGCTTGGTCTTCATCTTAGATCTTGGGTTTTTGAGATAGAGTTTTTCAAATGAGATGGGTTCTCTTTTGATGGTTTATACTAAGAAAGAAAGAGATGAAGGAGATAAGAGAGATCCAAAAGAAACTCTCTTTTCTTTTGGAGCTCTATCTCTCTTTGAGGAAGAAGAAGAAGAAGAAGACTTGCCTCTTTTATGGAGGCTCCAAACCCTAAAAAATTGAGAGAATGAAATTTGTTATGCATTTCTTCATTTGGTGGGGTATACTATTAGTGTTATATATATGCCCTAGAGGCCATTATTGTATGATACTGGTTTATATATTATATTTTGGAAGTTTGGGATATACACAAATATATTAACAGTCTTGCTCAATATGGTAGTAAGCTACTTGGTTTGATTCTACCTCAATATGTGTATGTGTTTCTTTTAGCATATAGCTTATACATATTGGTAGAGCCCTTAGGATCTTTGCATGACTACCAGTGTTGTGATGACAGTCACACTAGTAAGGGCTGGATAGTCTATAAGCACATCCTTATACAGGTCCCTAGTCGTAGGATTATCGAGACGGGGTATCGATACTCCAGAGTAGACTAGTGTATACGCTTCTCATCCCAGCATGGGAGATGGTCTGTCCCACAGCCATTAGTACATCGTACTGGAGATAGTATGCAGATTCTCATTAGGTTATGAGTACACTAGACATGACTCGTAGGGAACTGCTGGTTGGTACTATATCTTTTGTCAGGTAGCAGTTCCCAGGTGACATGAGTACAGCATAGTCCGTTGACTTGACATCGCTACTTCACCTCGAGTGTGTTCCCACTATACTTAATTCACTATCCTACCACGACTCAAAGGAGTCGTGCAAACAGGTAGTAGTTGGATGCAGTCTCGAAGCACTTGGAGGCAGTAATGATTAAATATGATTCGTCTCTTCCGGTATTGGGGGTTGATATCATGCTGTATTCGGAAAGCCATTACACAAAGTCCCTGGCAGCCAGGGCAAGCGAGATTTATTGGTAGGTACTCCAGTAGTTTCTCAGGGTGTTTTGGGCTCTACTCTAGCACGACTTATTGCGCTATTAGGGGTCTGACGGCTACCGCCCCCTTAGGCCCGATATGTGATACGCTTAGACAAACAGACCGGACTGTACGGAGATTGTCATAGATAGGCTCAGTAAGAGTTCGGATGAGTTTGCTCATCGGCTTTCTTATCGACAGATACCTGGGTAGCCGTTACGTGCAGCTAGTACCGCTGACGTGCTTGTGGTTAAACCCACTGCCAGCGTGTTGTCGAGTCTTTAGAGTACCACACAGAGGGTTTCCCTACTTCGAGCAAAAGATGTAGAGGTCGTATGGTTTTATGGCAGGGCTTCGATCACATACGTGTACTTGTACACGATAATGTTCGGACAGATAATACTAGTGGGCTTTGGTTTAAGCCGGATCCTAGTATTATATTATTGGATTGTTTTCGCCTTAGTGTATTCGTATTTTTCGGAATACGGATACGAGTATGTATATACGGTGATGGCATTCTTGTAATTTTACTTGGTATGCTTCTAAAAGGGGACACCTCATTATTGGTTTATCTATTTTGCAAAATAGATTAATGAGGTGGATATTTGGAGACTTGTGTGGCATAGGTGTGAAGCATGGCTCCATGAGTTGTTTATTAGTTTGTGTTCACTATTGAAGCATGGTGGCTATTTTCTATGAGAAAATAATCCATGCTTCAATGAGTGAAGTCTTGAGCCATTCTCCACACTCACACAACCTAGCTCATTTGCTTCTCTTAATTCTCTCTCCAAGTTTTATCTACTTCTTTCTCAAAGATCTCTACCCTCACATGTGTTGTGAAACAAAGGATCTAATGAGATAAAATAATCCATTAGACTCTCTACTTCATCTAGGCTACTTAGATTAGCAAACTAAGTACCCTAATTATCTCAGTTTAAATGTAGGAGCTCAAAGTACATACTCTCGGGTGGATCGTCTTTGACACGAGGAGATCGAAGATCAAGCGCGGTCCGTACACTCTTTAAGGAGCTCAAGAAGAGGAGGAGGAGATCAAGAACCGAAGGACTTGATACTAGGAGGTATAACTTTCTTTCGAGTAGTTAAACCTCTTAATAGTTTTGCTAACTAGGGTTTATGGTCGAGTCTGGGTTCAAGTCCGTATTGCGAAACCCGTAAAAATCATTTTTTGTATATTCCGCCTCCCCGCGAACCCGCGGGGTGCGCGACATCGACTTACATTTACATATCCCTTATATTTTTGCACATGAGCCTTTGGGCTTTACAAATTGGTTTTTTCTTACATATTCATGTTTATTACATATCACACTTACTCATAACATTTTTTGTTATTTTTTTAGCATGGGGTCAGCCTCCATGCTTGAGCTCGGTCTTGGCTTAGGTCGAAATTGGCCCACTTGACTTGGGTTCGGACTTGGGCCCACTTGTTAGGCCATAATTTTGACTTTGACTTTTTGATTTTGATTTTTTTGCAGTAGGGTGTAATTTTTGACCCCAACACACTCCTCATAAGAATAAGAGAGATCTTGACAATTAGTGCAAAAAGGTTGAAGTGGTGGATTACTAAGAACCCAATTTTTATTTTTAAGAGTTTCTATTCTATGTATAATATCATCTAACATGGCATTATTGGCGGATATGGATGTGTCAAGTGAATTAATATTGCGCTTATGCATATTTGTTCTAATGCAAGGTTGAAGTAATGGATTAACTAGATAACATAATTCATATAATCTTGGTTTTGCATGTCAGTCGCCCATATTTAAATATTTTTTTAAAATTTAACTTTTTGTTAAAGTCAAATTTTAAAGTCAAATTTAAGCTTTTGAAAATAATAATAATTCAATAAATGTTATTTTAAAAAGAAATTCATATTCAAATTTTAAAAAATTTCAAAAATTGTTTTATAATTTAAAAGTTTTCAAAAATTATTTTATAATTTAAAAGTTTTCAAAAAATTATTTTAGAAAATATAATATGATAACAAAACTTAAAGAAAAATCCAGAAAAAGTTTCACCGATATCCGCCTCGAACTAGGCGCGTTTTTGTGGCAAGAAAAGCATTTTTGCCGCCAAATTTTCGAATTTCAAGCTCCAATTTTTCTGGAGCTCTCTGTCTTCTCTAGAAAGCTCTCTGTGTTTTCGAATCCCCTATTAAGAATTCAAAGGAAAAAGGGTCAAAGAGAACTAAAAGAAATTTAAAAAACTTAATTCGAGAAATTTAATTAGATTTAAACAGTCTTCCACAACAACGGTGCCAAAAAACTTGATAAGTATTTTAAAGTAGTCCTATTATGTAACCGCAAGTGTACGGCGTACAGTTGTAGTACCAATGCAAAAACGTGTCGATCCGCAGGGAAGATAGCAATCTAACTAAATTTAGGAGAATTAAAAATAGGTTTTGAAAAGAAATACTAATTACTAAATGCGAATAAAAAGTAAATAAAAATAAAACTTTTTGGAAAATAAATTAAAGAAAAGCAATATGCCTCGATATTGAATCACCTAGATCTAATCATGAACTAATCTAATTACCCATGTCTCTCAACTTTCACCATCCTATAACACCTATAGATCTATGGTTATAAGCATAAAATATCCGTTCATCACAATGGTCCATCAAACCCTTAGGAAGTATATTATACGATCTTCGATTTACTTTATCAAACACACCAATCTCTATAATTATTCTAGAATATATTTCTACTTAATCTAGCATTAACCTAGTATAAATCTTCCCCTAAACAGATTTAATACTTGTCATCGCAGAGATCTACTTAACTTTATCGATTAGTACGTATTAACCTAGAAACTAAGTAGATCAAACCTAGTCTATGTTAATCATCTTATTCTTTACTTTCCTTAAATTAAATCTATGGTTGTCAATCATAAATTCTAATATAGTTTATCTATATGGATTTTATTAAGATTAAATTAACACATCTAGATTTGTATTAGCCTCATGAAATAATAATATTTGTATTACTTTCTTTTCCATCACCATTTCATAATAATCATAAAATTAATATAAAAAAACATAAGCTATTCATTCATGGAAATAATCTATTAATATTAAGAGAGCATAAATTATATCATCCTTGACATAACCTATCAATATATAAATTAACTTATAATTATTAATAAATTGTTATTCTAATTATTATAGTCTTAATCTAATCTCCAGTTTCCCTTTTTATAGAAGTTATTATCGTCATCACATAAACTCTACCAAAGATTGTCGGCAAGTTAGAGTTAATCTACAATAACTAGGTTAAATATAGAACAATAAAAATCCTACATTTACCTTCACTTTTCCTAGAAATAAATCCCTATGTTGTGATCCATAATTATTTATCTAAGCTTATCAGTAAGGTTTTACTAAAAGGTAAATCTCATCTATCTAGATCTGTCATTAAGCATAAAGAAAGCATATACAAACATCATCAATTTATGATTAACCCTAGGTTCATCAACTCTATGTATTAATAAATTAGAAATTCATATTAAAAGAAAGGCAAAACAAATAACAAAAAGTATGATTAAAATTAAAGTGCAAAAATAAGATTAACTTGCTAAAATATTTGATCTTCTCATACAAATAAACTAGGAAAACCCTAGATAGAAAAGAAGTCAAAGAGAAGATGAAATCCTAAATAATTATACAACAATATTTATAGGGCTCTATGCCGATTACAAGAGATAAAATAGAATAAATATTGATTCATGAGTCACATGTAAAATTCCCGAGCCTTTCTCGAAGTTTGGGTCGTATTTTGGGGTGTTGGCCACATTTTCACAATTTGAATTTTGATTTTGGTTCTCAAATTTTGGGAGCATGTTCGTTTCGTCAATATCTTTCCACCGAGCCCAAGATCATCCCCATCAGAGTTACGGTTTCGAGTCATGACCGTTTGAAATTGACTCTGCTGTCGGGCATGTATGCTGACTTGGATCTTTTGACTCGTCTCTTTGCATCAACTCTTTTATTGACTTGATTACGTCGAAAGCACGTAAGTTCATCTTTTCCGTGTTTTTGCAATTAAGACCCTATAATCTGCATTTATTAACAAAAGACATCCCGAGCAGTATCAAATATATTAAAATAAGATAAATATGAATATAAAATATGCAATAAATTACATCTATCAATTAATTATTATAGGAGTACTAAAAATGTAAAATACTATTTAGATAACTATTCAAAACAATATGTTTATATTGGACAATAAAGTATAAAGTATAGCAAAGTGCTAATAGAGAAAACTTTAGGGATGCTTAATCATGTAATCTAGACTCCCACGATATATTCACATGCTTGTTTTGACACAATTTCCTGGGGATTAAAGGGATGGGGGATTGACTTATAATTTCTAGGGGGATTCTATATTTCCATGAAAAATACATATACTTGTTTTAACGCAAATAATATTCCTGAGAGTTTAGGATTCTCCGGACATCACATCACCCCAAAAGAAAATCATGAGAATCATATTCCTATTTGAATAGATGTCTATCCGAAATTACCACGAAATATTCCCATCTAAGACAACCACACTGTTGGCACCCATCTACCACCACCCAGCACACCGGTCGGCCTTCCGCTGGCCGCCCCTCTCCCCCCGCTGCCACCCCGGCTGCCCACCCCTCATCGGCCACCATCACCCGTTAACAGCCAGCATTAGCTAACCCATCAGCCCACCTCCAACCCCCCTGCACAGCCGTCGGCTGATACCACCATCACCGCATGTTGCCATCCTTCATTGTCGTCGCCTACTGCTGCTAACGTTGCACATACATTTATTAACTAGAATGACTATTATATACTAAATTCATTAATGCAAGGTTCCGTGGAAGCGGATGCTTGGGCTAGGCATCACATTCCCGGTAATCTTCCATTTCATGTACCAGGTGATACCCTCGAATTATGGTAATTTTATTCCCACTTAAATCAATGTCTATTCTATTCCCACGAATTATTCTCGCCCAATACAACTACCAACACGGCCGCTCAGTCATTAACCAACGCTGTCGTCGACCGACGGTCCTCCTTCGCTCATCAACCATCGTCATCGTTGTTGGATATAGATGCTTTCAAGGTAATTATTGTAATTGCAATATGGTAATTACTAATTAAAGGAGGACCTATATGGAGAACATTCTTTCTCAAGCTGATCGTGGCCGTTGCGGAACGAAAAACTTTGACTTTTAAAAAACTGGCGCTAGAAAATACATCCTAGAATCTATCGAAACTAGCAAACTAAAGGAGTCTGGCTATTATGATAAAAGTGTCCTTCGGATCTTCAATACCTATAGACACGTGTCCTTCGGATCTTCACTCCTCTTCTTAAGTTTCTTAATGTCTCCTAGATCAACCTTGATGGTCGGCATCCTCGGTCCTAGATGATCCACCTAAAAGTTCTTAATTCAAGATTCTACTTCAAAAGAAAGCAAACTAGTTTGCTTAGATGATGTGGTGATGTTTAGTATTAGTTTTCTATCTCAAATCCGTTTGGCTCTCAACACATGAGAATGATAAAGGATTGAACAAGGGAATGAACTCAAGAAGAAGAAAGAGAGAGAGGCAAGTGAAGAATCATCTATTGAAAAATGGCTAAGGCTCTCCTTTGATATGACGTATTTTTGTCACGCTCCGCTTCCTATTCTACGGCGAAGGGGACGCGACTGGCCCGCTACGTATTTACTCAGAAACAAATACGCTAAGCGTAACTAAGCAATATAAATGAAAATACACAAGAGGCAAGGTATAATAAAAACAACAACTTTTATTTATTAACATTCTTTTGTACAATGCATGAAAAGGAAATACAACTGAAATAAAAATGATGCCTAAACAATGGCATGACAGGAAATGAAAAGTACTGAATGGAAAATGTACAATGAAACTAGAGCTCTGGTTCTTCAGCAAGCTGATCCAAGTCTTCTGCAAATGGCTCGATCTCTGTCGGGTCCAAACCACCTGACGACATTCAAAGAAGAAAGAAATAGAATGTCGTCAGCGAACAGATCGCTCGGTAAGTCCCAAAGATAAGGGAGAAGTAGAAAAGAAGAAAGAGAGAGAGTAGCTTTTAATATTGTATTATATTGTTGTAATGTTATATTAACGCTGTTGTTTGTGGCTTGGTACAGAAGAATTCCAGTGTATACAAGAGGGGTCTCAGTATGTTAGAGACCAGGGCAAATGGAAGTACAAGGCTCCGTTATACAACCCGGAACAACGGAAATTGGATTCATGTTAGGTGTCTTAATCTTACCGTCTCGTGCCACTTTTAACACCTACCGTACCAATCTACCACTTAAACCCCGTAGTGTTTTATTTGTATTGTTTTATACTGTAAATTGTATTGAATGTGTAATTGAAAGACTGACCGAAACCATGATATCAGTAAACGGATGTAACCGTAGAATCATGTAAATGGAATAACTGGAGAACCATTTAAATGGAATGTATATCCATGGTTCGGTTCGGTCAAATTGTATAGATTAATAATTGGATTCATGGATTCATGTTGAATTGTAATATTGAAGATTGTAGATTGTACTTGAATCATATTCAAGTCAAATATAATCAGACTCAAACCCGAGTCAGACAATTAGAAATGTAAATCGAAGTCTTGATTAATTTTTAAACCTATAATTGCTAGGGACTTTAGGGTAATTTGTAAAACTTGAGGGGGTTTTATGTAAAAATACTTTTTATATACTTTTCAAAATACACCTCAAGTATTCGTTATTCGTCTTTAGAGTTGTAATGAAGGTGGATTTTATATTGGGATATTTCTAGTGAAAATATCCTACTTTCATAAATAAAGGTATTTATTTGTAATATTGATTTATGTGGAATTTATGGTATTTTAATGTAAAATTGATTCTTGTGATTTTTAGAAAAAGGTGGAATATTTATATCTTAACAAAATAGATATTTTAATGATAAATATACATATATTTATACAAAAATAATTTTAATAAATATTTTATATTCTAGAAATCTCATTTTCTTAAGATGTCGTATTTTAAATCTTTCGAGACCGAATGCTCATTGCAGAGGTCTAAATCTCGCACTACTAAGCCCGAGGATGTGCGATAAACCGCACCATCCCAAACGGGTTCCCCAAAGTGGGTTGTAGCGGCGCTTTGCAAAGATTGTAAATACTAAATCCTTTAGAAAATGGTTTTATGAAGTAAATGGTATTTATTTGTAAAGGTATATATTTTCCGTATTGTATGTTCTAGATTCTCCTAAGTCAACTAGTCTATCTCTAATTGGTCCAGACGACAAGTTGTGGGATGCCTCAAATCACCTCTTCACCGCCAATTCTGGCCAGGTAAGAACAAGTGAGGAAATGAGGGATCCACTCACGAATCACCGTGAGTCGGGCCTTTTGAAGTTACCTTTCTCACTTGCCTAGCCTAGACACCACAAAGTCAGGTTTAGATAAACGACCGATATCCACAACTTATCGTATTTTCATAATAAGTGGTACCTTTTTAAAAGTATATCAAAACTAAATATTTTAGAAATGGTTTTATTAAATATATGGTATTTGAATGAAAATGTTTATTTTCTCGTATTCTAGATTCTCGGGGGTGTTGCATACGAGTGTGTGAGGAGGTAGGTCGTTATCTCGTGATCTACTTTAAATGTATAGCAAGTTTGTTGGGGTTAAATGAAAGATTGAAATAATGTGGTATTTAAGTGAAAATACGATAAATTGAAAAAACTATCATTTCATGTGACGAAACTTGATCAAATTGTTTGATTAGTGTTTAATAGTCAACATGAGGAAGTTTAGGTATGATTGTATTAGTGAGAAGTGGAATTTTATAGAAAAACCGAATCGGAAATCAGATTTGTTCCGATTCCGTCGGGTTTTGTAATTTCGTATTTTGAGAATGGAAAAGAGAGATAAAAAGGGACTTACGGGTTTTAGATTACACGAGAGAGTGAAGGGGAACTAGATGGATCGCCGATGTATTGCGTCGTCACTGGTAGTTTCTTAAAACGGTCGCCGGAAGTTCCGCCGGGAATTCGTCGGAGCTTTGCCTCGAGCTTATTTTCAAAGTACACGACTCTTGAAAATTTTTTGAGAGAGTAGGCTCAGGATTTTGGGGTGAGAGAGTAGAGGGTAGGGGTGTATTTATAGGGTAGGCTAGGGTTAGGGTAGATGAAAGGTTAAAATGAAAAATGTGATAAAATGTATTAAAAGTGGAGTAATTGGGGTTTTAAAAGAGCTCTGGAAGTGGTATGAGGCTGAAATTTTGCAGGTGCATAGGGAATATGAAAATACACAACTTTCATGTTGGGGTCGTCGCCGGAATCGGCCGACTCGGCCGTGACTCGGTCTGAGGACGGAGTCAGACCGAGTCAAGGCCGATTTGGCCGATTCCCGGCCGAGTCAGGCGGCTGGGATCCCCCCGACGGTTCATCTAACTCCTGGGAATGTTACATCTTTAAGTGTAGTGGGGTTTCTGCGAGATATGCACGTGTAAACTCTTGGTATTCTAAAGGTTTTAAAAAAAATCAATATTAAAAATAATGTGGGGTATGGGATTTGAACTCTGGTGGCTTGATTCAGCAGTGCAAGGTATTACCAATGAACTACAAGCTCCTTCTTGTAATTATGGAGCTAATTAATTATTTAAAGTAATAACAGTAAATATAAATACCCCAAGTATTCATTAATTTTAAAGCAAATTTTTGTACACTAAAAATGGAGTTGTTACATTCTTTTAACTTGTAATTAAAAAGCAAAATAATTACTTATAACTTGTTCTCAGGCTAAAATACCCTTTTATGAATTTTTTGAAAATTTTTTGTAAAAACTTGTATTGAAAATTTGGGGTTGTTACATTCTACCCTCCTTATAAAAATTTCGTCCTCGAAATTTGTAAAAGGAAAGTGTAACAGTTTCAAGAAAAGTCTGGTAACTGGAGTACAGATAGTGTATAAAAATAACAAAGTGATATAAGGGTGAAAAAGGCTTACCGGTGTTACCTTGACCTATAGTCTCGGCTTCTACGGCTTCTAATGTGAATGTCTGTCGCCGTGGTACATTCCTTCTAGCTGGAGGCACATTCTTCCTTTGGGGCCTGTTTCTCTGCCCTCTAGGCATGTCCCTCATTGCTTGTTGGAATTGGCGAGTAGGCTGTGCAGGTGGTGGAGCAGGTAGTGCAGAACGAGTTGCAGGAGCCTGGATAGCTGGCCGCTGCGGGTAGTTGGTAGGTGTGTGTGAGCTAAGTTGTATCTATATGGACAGGTCTCAATTCTGTGATTGGATGCACCACAAATTAGACGCAGGCCTTTTGCTCGTCTACAGTCCTTCCACAAGTGTCCCTTTCTATGGCAGTAGTGGCAAATTTCTTCAGTTCTCCTGGGTTCAAATGATGGCCTGAAAGGGGCTCCTCCTGTCATCTGGTTGGCAGGACGCTTAACTCCTGCAGACTGAGGTCTGCCCCTTACTTTTATCACTACCTCATAACTGCGGGCAGCTTCCAGAGCTTCCTCATGAGTCGGAAATTTCCCTGTGGCTAGTGCGGCCTGAATTTCCGTGTCCAAACCTTGTTGAAAGCGACTGATTTAGTGATTTAGCGTGCTTGCGCTTTCTAAAAGATAAATCAAAAATATTTGTAACCGCAATCAAGAACGGCGTCGCATGAAGCTAGCCGGTAAGTACGGGTCGGTCCACAGGGATGTTGTGAATTTCCGATTCGCGCTTACGAGTTAATTCCGAAAGGTGTTCGGATTAATTATTAAATCTAAAAACCTAATTAACCTAAGGCAATTATCTAGATCTACTCTTGCTAGGGCTAGGTTTAGGGATGGTTTGGAAATGTAATTAAATCTCACCGCTTTCAATACCCGAATGAAGATCTATGAGGAGTTATGGTAATTATCAATAAAGTGGATTAGATCCGTTCGGGAAGGTGTTCCTTCCTCTAGGTTCTTGTCCTTCCTTTAGAGATCCTTACCCTAAGCTCCATAGAAAACATCACACCCGGGCCTTTATACTACGGTATCACCGCTACCTCGAGGGATAGAGTGCCGTAGGGAGCGGTATGTGCATGTATGCATGGAGTCCTATTGTAAATATTTGGTGGGTAAGAAAGGGATGAGAGATCTCATCTCTCAAAATCCTTCCCAAAAGCTAAACCCTAAATAAGTTCTTAGGGCATGAAATTAAATCTACCTAGGGCAAGGAATTTAAATCTACACTAAGGCAAGAAATTAAATTACTTACAGATGCATCCCTCCAATCATCCATGCAGGGTTGTCAGATCTGAATTTCTGAATGGAGAAGAAACACCGATGCTCTCCAAAAGATTTCTAAATTTTATTCATTAAAGGGAGGCATAAAGAATTACAATCTGTAGAGTTCCTATTTATATAGAATAGGAAACCCTAGGGTTACATCTTGAACCGCATGTCTAAATTAACAAAAATATCCCTAGTTGACTAGTCAAAGCCGCAAATGAATTATAGTAAAATTTAATTCCACAGATCTCTCTTGACGGCCGCGGAACCGCGGCCTTGGTAGGCTTGGGCCGCGGTTCCGCGGCCCATTGGTCGGCTCAGATGCTGATCTTTTGTGGACTTCTTCTGGGTATTTTTAGTCTTCTTATTCTTTTGTTCCTTTTTCATTTGGGCTTCTACATTGGTTCCAGATCTCCAGTGAACAATTTACAATGGATTTTTAACCGTTCGCTTTGTAATTTTGGACCTTGGGTTGCCTTGTTAATTGTGAACTGTATTTTTGATGTAGGCTTGATCAAGATCTTCTGTTCATTGGTTAAAGTCCACTTTTTCATCATCTTTATATCGTTTTCACTGTTTTCTGTCTAAGGACCCGTAACCTGTAACATGTAGCAGACATGCGTCAAAAGCACTCGTTTATTTATAAAAAGAATAAGAATGGGGAATATAATAATGCAATATTATGGTGTGAACAAATACCCCCAAACTTATCTTTTGCTCGTCCTCGAGCAAACTTATTTTTATTCACTAAAATCCTAACCACACTTTCGCAGGGAAACGCGATTGCACTGAGCACGTGCAACAAGCCGTTAAACCTCTAGGTGTCCCTAGTAGGAGGAGTGTTGTCTCCTGAGGGTTTTTAGCGGATTACACCCACAAAATCCTATCAACTCAGCCCATTGACTTTTGTTCTCTAATTAGGTTTTCTAACAAGGAATTCTATTATCTTCGACCCGTAAATTATCCATCCATATTCTTCACACTTCCTCATTATTTAACTTAAGATTATATATGTTCTGCAGACCTACTTAGCTTTCGGCATCTCTTAAGTTTTCCTTCTAGGGCTTCATCTCCACTTAGGAATTTCTATCAACTCTACTAAAGATACAAGTTCTATTCTTCATTCCTTTCTCTCATCTAAACTCCAATTACATACCCCCACGTGTGTGTATAGATCACCCCTACACTTGGAAATTCAAATCAAGCAATCGTACTCTTGTCCGTTGTCCAAAGCACTTCTCAATTGGTGAATTTTTAAATGAAATTTGCTTACACATCCTTCATGCGACCGTTAATACTTCTTGAGGTACCAAGGACCGATTACAAGATGCGTTTGCACTTTAAAGCGTAATTCCTAGTTTTGCAACACCCCAAGGCTTTTAGCAGTGACTCCCAAACCAGTTGGTCTAAGGCACTAGGTGATGAAGCACCCTCGCTAAATATTTTTCTATTTTTGCAGCCTTAAGTAATCACAAAAACCAGTGTTCATTTTTTTCTTTTCTTTATTCACTCTTTTTTCTTTATTTTCTTCGTACTAAGGACTTTAGACAAGAGCATTTCAAGGTCTCTTCTACTATTCCAAGTTTCAAGGTGCGTGATTGTGTAATTTTGTAGGGTATATATTTTCAGAATTTAGACTTAAGCTAGGAACTATTTTTCAAACTTATACTCTAATAAGAACATCAATACTCTTCCCTTGTTTCAACTTAGCCCAAAAAGTGAACCCAAAATTTGCCTATTTCTAAATAAACTACAAAGACATATACTCTCTACCGTTAAACTTTAAGGAAGGTTATTTTTAGGGTTTTTAATTTACTAAGTCTAAGATCTAGTTGTTCCTAGCCAGTTAACCTATCTGTCAAACTCAAATCAAATATGGCCAAAATTGAATACAATATTTTTATAATTTTTGAAAATTTCAATTTTTATGGGTTTTCAAATAAGTATGCAAATGCAAAAATATGTACAAATGAATGCGAAGGAAAGAGACATACTGAGCATACCCCCAAACTTGAACTTGACAGTGTCCTCACTGTCACACTAAACCGAGAGGGTCAAAATGTCGGCACTCCCCTGTTTATTTATTTACAATTTTTTTTATATTTTTAATGTTTTGAAATTTTATTTTTATTTTTTATAAAATGAAAACAAAAAAATATATGTACATATATACAAAGGTCCCCCCCAAACTTAAGCTTGGCCTTACACAAGCCAAAGGTTAGCACCAACCATTCAAAAATCTTATTATGGTAAAGGTATAGTCGGTGCAAGAATGGGGTGTGGAGGAAAGAAATGAGAAACACGCGAGACCGTGTGGAAAGAAGAATGGTAGAAAATGGTCTCGGTGGGGGAAAAGAATGGCGGAAAGAAGAAAGAACGGTGGCACGAACTTGAGGATGTAAATCGAGTGAATAAATTAGCGCAATATGTGATGATCGATATGTTATAAGCGATTGCGCTAACCTATCAACCCGTCGGGAAATGGGGTCAAATCCCTCAAGATTCACAAGAAAACATGGGTACGCCGAACTTGGTATAGGAGATGAAAGCGTAACGGTCATTTGTACGGTCGGGACAATAGGAGAGACGAAAGGAAGTGAATTAGGGATAGTATCATTCTCACCGTAGTAAACTGTTTCGAACATGAAAGATTCCATTAATGGTTCGAAACTATTATAATCAACCGAGTCTGATGGCTCATCTGAAAATGTAAAGGACTCAAACTCGGGCGGTGAGTCATCAGCATCGTCCGAAAAAGTGAAACACTCGTAGGTGTTATCGTCTGTAAGAACAGTATCGGATTCAAAGGAAAATCTTTCAAGCTCACAGTCTTCAAGCGGGGTCGGAACGATGGGAAGGAGGGAGGGTGATATATCAGTCAAAGGTTCAGGAGGATGAATTGGAAAATCAGACACATCAAACAAAAATGATTCAATCTCAATATTATCCTCAAGACTCTCCTCAACACTATCCTTAATATTTAACTCATCCATGCCGTTATCATCAAAATCTAGACGCATATAAGATTCGAGAGAAACATTTAATAACTCAGGATGATGATTTGAACATAAAATTTCAAGCAAATCGATAGGTTCATCATCCGAAATATTCCCGGCGTCTATATCCTCAATCATGTGAAAATCAATTTCTTTAGACACCTCATCAAAAGCATGGATATCTATTGATTTAGGTTCTAGATGGGAGGTGTAAAGATCGAAAGGATTAGGTGCGGTTTCACTCGAAAGGGGTTCCTCACAATCTGGCAAATCAAACACTACAAAATCACACAACTCGTTTTTATTTTCAACTGGTGAATCATTTAGAACAATCGATGGAAAACCGGAGTTGTGGGCTTCAATTGGGTAAGGGTAGGTTTGATTTGAAAATCCTCTCTCATTCTCACTCTGTCCAACCGCCTCCTTATACATTAAAAAATTTTGAGCTAGCGGGAAACTAGCTACCGGTTCGATAGGTTGCATAAGAGCGGCTAAAGACGCTTCCACATTCCTAGTCATTTTATTCGTTGCTGCAATGTACGCTTCCAACGACTCTTCAAAACTAGACTTAGGTGGTGAGGGGGTTTCGGTAAAAGATTCAAAATGGCGTGGATATGCAAAACTCCCAACAGGCTGTGTAGAAACGGTGTCTCGTGAAGGTGGGACGGTTGGGTATGACTGGTAGGAAGTGGGTGGTTGGGCAGGGGTAGGGTCAACATATGGATAAAAAGGTGAATAGTCGTGTTGATCCCTAAAACTAGACGAGTGGAGAGGGGTGAAAGATCGACTGCGAGATTGAGCAATATGCTCAGCAATGGACATCGGCCTAGGAGTGACAGAAGGACTTGAAGAAGTGATATCAACATAAGTAGGTGGTAAAGGTTGACTCGGTTGACACAAAGTAGGTTGAAAAGTCAAACTATTTCTCCTAGACGTCTCTATGTGATCTTTCAAAGATTTTTTTGGTAAGGAGGGATCGTCTTTAAATTGACCGAACAAATTGACATACGACGCAAAATTAGGTTCGGGATACCAAAGTTCGGCAAGTGATTTATTATGTGGGGTACCCATGTTAGAAGAATGAGAAAAGGAAGAAGGTAGGTAGTGCAAGTAGGGTGCAAGGATCTCTTAGCGAAAAAATTTTTGCAAGCTTTTATAAAAATTTTCCTTTTTTTCCTTTTTCTCTTTATTTGAAACTGTTTGCAGAAAAAAAAATTCGATAAAGGGCTTAGACACAAATGTAATCAACCAGAAATGCACAATCAGACCTAGATCTAGGGTCACCTAGGTCAGCTAGACAGCTCCTAACTGTTCCAAAGGGCTAGAAATAGGACCTCAAACCGCCTCTTCACCGCCAATTGCGGCCAGGTAAGTGCCAGGTAAGTGGGAAGGAACCACACTGTGGGCCTAATTAAAAACCACTAGCCTTGACACACTTGCCTAGGCACCGCAAAGTCGGGTTAGGATAAACGATCGATGCCTATACTAGTCCTCTGTCCTATTGAGCGCGACGTCCTTAGGGCTAAGTCTAGTATTTTTTAATTAAGATATGGTCAATGCAAATACCTTATGTGATTTCTGAGGTCCTGGGAAGGGTGATAAAATCCCCACCCAATCTGAATTGGTCAAAAAACCCCTTAAAGTCAGTTTTAAAGATATGCAAAACAGAAAAATCACTTGCAATCAAAGATTTTTATTTTATGCACGGCACAAAGAATCCTGCACAAGATTGTTATTTGGAAGGGGAACGATTTTTTAAGCGTAAAGAATCCTGCAGGAGATTTTTCAGAAGATATATTGAAGATTTGCAGAGGAAGAGATCAGAATACTTCCAGATTTTATTTATTTTTTTTATAACGACGCTTCTGGCCTTTTTTGGGGGAACCGATCAATCTACTTCACCGCGGAACCGCCGCTAATTGCCGTTTTAGACCGCGGATCCGCCGCGGTCTGGTGGATTCGCCAGTTTTTTTTTTTTTGGTCACCAAATCTCCACGGTTGACTTGTTGACTCGATCCTCCAAATTTCTTCTGTTCCTCGATTGTTGTGATCTTCTGTTTGTTCGGATTTGATATTTGTTGTTTTTAATCTCTGTAGATTTCCAGATCCGAATTTGTTCGTAGATCCTGCAAAATTCACACAAAAATACCCTTCCAAAAATAACAGATAATATATTTTTTATAATATTTTTGATTTTTTTCAGATTTTTATGATTTTTTTAATTTTGTGATAAACCCGAAATTGCGAAAAGGAAATTTCTACGCCATCCCCGGCAACGGCGCCATTTGATTTAGTGATTTAGCGTGCTTGCGCTTTCTAAAAGATAGATCAAAAATATTTGTAACCGCAATCAAGAACGGCGTCGCATGAAGCTAGCCGGTGAGTACGGGTCGGTCCACAGGGATGTTGTGAATTTCCGATTCGCGCTTACGAGTTAATTCCGAAAGGTGTTCGGATTAATTATTAAATCTAAAAACCTAATTAACCTAGGGTAATTATCTACATCTACTCTTGCTAGGGCTAGGTTTAGGGATGGTTTGGAAATGTAATTAAATCTCACCGCTTTCAATACCCGAATGAAGATCTATGAGGAGTTATGGTAATTATCAATAAAGTGGATTAGATCCGTTCGGGAAAGTGTTCCTTCCTCTAGGTTCTTGTCCTTCCTTTAGAGATCCTTACCCTAAGCTCCATGGAAAACATCACACCCGGGCCTTTATACTACGGTATCACCGCTACCTCGAGGGATAGAGTGCCGTAGGGAGCGGTATGTGCATGTATGCATGGAGTCCTATTGTAAATATTTGGTGGGTAAGAAAGGGATGAGAGATCTCATCTCTCAAAATCCTTCCCAAAAGCTAAACCCCAAACAAGTTCTTAGGGCATGAAATTAAATCTACCTAGGGCAAGGAATTTAAATCTACACTAAGGCAAGAAATTAAATTACTTACAGATGCATCCCTCCAATCATCCATGCAGGGTTGTCAGATCTGAATTTCTGAATAGAGAAGAAACACCGATGCTCTCCAAAAGATTTCTAAATTTTATTCATTAAAGGGAGGCATAAAGAATTACAATCTGTAGAGTTCCTATTTATATAGAATAGGAAACCCTAGGGTTACATCTTGAACCGCATGTCTAAATTAACAAAAATAGCCCTAGTTGACTAGTCAAAGCCGCAAACGAATTATAGTAAAATTTAATTCCACAGATCTCTCTTGACGGCCGCGGTTCCGCGGCCCATTGGTCGGCTCAGATGCTGATCTTTTGTGGACTTCTTCTGGGTATTTTTAGTCTCCTTATTCTTTTGTTCCTTTTTCATTTGGGCTTCTACATTGGTTCCAGATCTCCATTGAACAATTTACAATGGATTTTTAACCGTTCGCTTTGTAATTTTGGACCTTGAGTTGCCTTATTAATTGTGAACTGTATCTTTGATATAGGCTTGATCAAGATCTTCTGTTCATTGGTTAAAGTCCACTTTTTCATCATCTTTATATCGTTTTCACTGTTTTCTGTCCAAGGACCCGTAACCTGTAACATGTAACAGACATGCGTCAAAAGCACCCGTTTATTTATAAAAAGAATAAGAATGGGGAATATAATAATGCAATATTATGGTGTGAACAGCGACGGGCTCTGATCTCATCCGTCGTATCAAGTGTGCCGCGAATCGACTTAGCATGGTGAATTCAGCGTTATATTCATTCACTGACTTGTCCCACATCGAACCTTGTTGTAGATGAATGAACTGCTGTTCCATGGCAAAGCTGGCAGTCACAGGGAAGTGCGTTGAACTTCTCGGGAAAAGTCTTTCATTCAATAGGCTGTACAAGACGGCTTTCTTCCGCCTTCCACCAGTTGCGAGCATTGTCCGTGAGCTGCAGTTTCGCCACACAGACCCAAGCTATGTATGGCACTTGTGCTACCGCCAGATCATCCTCTGTGCTTTGTGCCCATTCCTCGGCTTCAAGAAGACTTCCCTTTCCGGAGAACTGCTTGGAATGTAAAGCCCTGAATTGCTTTACCCCAGGTGCGTCAGTCTCGGGACGGTTCAGGAGCTGTTGCTGTCCCTCAAGAAGGCTGCGGATCGCCTCAAGTAGCACTGTTTGCTCAGTGGGTGGCGTAGGAACAGCAGGACGATTGGTATTGGAGGTGGAGGTGTGTTGTTGACGTTGGTGCTGGTGTTGTTCGGGGAATCCATAACCTTGAAAAAGATTTGGGTTATGACAGATTCAAGTACATGAAATGATAAGATTCAAGGAATATGAAATTGTAAGATTCAAGGAACATGAATTGTAAAGAATGTTTTAGTTGCTGGTTCTTGTGTTATATTGCTTACGTTGTTCACGCAGAACAGAACTGCATGATTGGGTTTCATACAGCTCTAACCTGCATGAGCCACCAACAAAACCTGTCACGACCCTCTTCCCGGTATACGGCGAAGGGGACGCGACTGGTCCGCTACGTATTTACTCAGAAACAAATACGCTAAGCGTAACTAAGCAATATAAAAGAAAATACACAAGAGGCAAGGTATAATAAAAACAACAACTTTTATTTATTAACATTCTTTTGTACAATGCATGAAAAGGAAATACAACTGAAATAAAAATGATGCCTAAACAGTGGCATGATAGGAAATGAAAAGTACTGAATGGAAAATGTACAATAAAACTAGAGCTCTGGTTCTTCAGTAAGCTGATCCAAGTCTTCTGCAAATGGCCCGATCTCTGTCGGGTCCAAACCACCTGACAACATTCAAAGAAGAAAGAAATAGAATGTCGTCAGCGAACAGATCGCTCGGTAAGTCCCAAAGATAAGGGAGAAGTAGAAAAGAAGAAAGAGAGAGAGTGGCTTTTAATGTTGTATTATATTGTTGTAATGTTGTATTAACGCTATTGTTTGTAGCTTGGTACAGAAAAATGCCAGTGTATACGAGAGGGGTCTCGGTATGTTAGAGACCAGGGCAAATGGAAGTACAAGGCTCCGTTATACAATCCGGAACAACGGAAATTGGATTCATGTTAGGTGTCTTAATCTTACCGTCTCGTGCCACCTTTAACACCTTCCGTACCAATCTACCCCTTAAACCCCGTAGTGTTTTATTTGTATTGTTTTGTACTGTAAATTGTATTGAATGTATAATTGAAAGACTGACCGAAACCATGATATCAGTAAACGGATGTATCCGTAGAATCATGTAAATAGAATAACTGGAGAACCATGTAAATGGAATGTATATCCATGGTTCGGTTCGGTCAAATTGTATAGATTGATAATTGGATTCATGGATTCATGTCGAATTGTAATATTAAAGATTGTAGATTGTACTTGAATCATATTCAAGTCAAATATAATCAGACTCAAACCCGAGTCAGACAATTAGAAATGTAAATCGAAGTCTTGATTAATTTTTAAATCTATAATTGCTAGGGTCTTTAGGGTAATTTGTAAAACTTGAGGGGGTTTTATGTAAAAATACTTTTTATATACTTTTCAAAATACACCTCAAGTATTCGTTATTCGTCTTTAGAGTTGTAATGAAGGTGGATTTTATATTGGGATATTTCTAGTGAAAATATCCTACTTTCATAAATAAAGGTATTTATTTGTAATATTGATTTATGTGGAATTTATGGTATTTTAATGTAAAATTGATTCTTGTGATTTTTAGAAAAAGGTGGAATATTTATATCTTAACAAAATAGATATTTTAATGATAAATATACATATATTTATACAAAAATAATTTTAATAAATATTTTATATTCTAGAAATCTCATTTTCCTAAGATGTCGTATTTTAAATCTTTCAAGACCGACTGCTCTTTGTGGAGGTCTGAATCTCGCACTACTAAGCCCGAGGATGTGCGATAAACCGCACCATCCTGAACGGGTTCCCCAAAGTGGGTTGTAGCGGCGCTTTGCAAAGATTGTAAATACTAAATCCTTTAGAAAACGGTTTTATGAAGTAAATGGTATTTATTTGTAAAGGTGTATATTTTCCGTATTGTATGTTCTAGATTCTCCTAAGTCGACTAGTCTATCCTTAATTGGTCCAGACGACAAGTTGTGAGATATCTCAAATCGCCTCTTCACCGCCAATTGTGGCCAGGTAAGTACAAGTGAGGAAATGAGGGATCCGCTCATGAATCACCGTGAGTCGGGCCTTTTAAAGTTACCTTTCTCACTTGCCTAGCCTAGACACCACAAAGTCAGATTTAGATAAACGGCCGATGTCTACAACTTATCGTATTTTCATAATAAGTGGTACCTTTTTAAAAGTATATCAAAACTAAATCTTTTAGAAATGGTTTTATTAAATATATGGTATTTAAATGAAAATGTTTATTTTCTCGTATTCTAGGTTCTCGGGGGTGTTGCATACGAGTGTGTGAGGAGGTAGGTCGTTATCTCGTGATCTACTTTAAATGTATAGCAAGTTTGATGGAGTTAAATGAAGGTTTGAAACAATGTGATATTTAAGTGAAAAATACGATAAATTGAAAAAGGTATCATTTCATGTGACAAAACTTGATCAAATTGTTTGATTAGTGTTTAATAGTCAACATGAGGAAGTTTAGGTATGATTGTATTAGTGAGAAGTGGAATTTTATAGAAAAACTGAATCGGAAATCAGATTTGTTCCGATTCCGTCGGGTTTTGTAATTTCGTATTTTGAGAATGGAAAAGAGAGATAGAAAGGGACTTACGGGTTTTAGATTACACGAGAGAGTGAGGGGGAACTAGAGAGATCGCCAATATATTGCGTTGTCGCCGGTAGTTCCTTAAAACGGTCGCCGGAAGTTCCGCCGGGAATTCGTCGGAGCTTCGCCTCGAGCTTGTTTTCAAAGTACACGACTCTTGGAAAAATTTTGAGAGAGTGGGCTCAGGATTTTTGGGTGAGAGGGTAGAGGGTAGGGGTGTATTTATAGGATAGGTTAGGGTTAGGGTAGATGAAAGGTTAAAATGAAAAATGTGATAAAATGTATTAAAAATGTATTAAAAGTGGAGTAATTGGGGTTTTAAAAGAGCTCTGGAAGTGGTCTGAGGCTGAAATTTTGCAGGTGCATAGGAAATATGAAAAGACACAACTTTCATGTTGGGGTCGTCGCCGGAATCGTCCGACTCGGCCGTGACTCGGCCGTGACTCGGTCTGAGGAAGGAGTCAGACCGAGTCAAGGCCGATTTGGCCGATTCCCGGCCGAGTCAGGCGGCTGGGATCCCCCCCGACAGTTCATCTAACTCCTGGAAATGTTATATCTTTAGGTGTAGTGGGGTTTTTGTGAGATATGCACGTGTAAACTCTTAGTATTCTAAAGGTTTTTAAAAAATCAATATTAAAAATAATGTGGGGTATGGGATTTGAACTCTGGTGGCTTGGTTCAGCAGTGCAAGGTATTACCAATGAGCTACAAGCTCCTTCTTGTAATTATGGAGCTAATTAATTACTTAAAGTAATAACAGTAAATGTAAATACCCCAAGTATACATTAATTTTAAAGCAAATTTTTGTACAATAAAAATGGGGTTGTTATATTCTTTTAACTTGTAATTAAAAAGCAAAATAATTACTTATAACTTGTGCTCAGGCTAAAATACCCCTTTATGGATTTTTTGAAAAAAATTTGTAAAAACTTGTATTGGAAATTTGGGGTTGTTACAATTTTTCTTTTCTTTAAAAAATACAACCATACTCCAATAGTATTTGCAATAAATACCAAAACCTTGTTTCATGCCATGCTACCCTTTTCCACCTCATTTTCTATTTTCAACAAATAGAAAAAATGCATTATGGGGTATCGTCTTCTGGAAGGTATTTTGTATAAATACAAAATACTTTCTACCATATATATATATACCCGTATTCGTACCAAAATACGAATACCCAAGAGATAGAATAATACTACTAATATAATACTAGTATTAAATCAATATATGAGTTAACAAACCGGCTTAATTCTAAGCACGCTAGTATTATCAACCGTCCAATCGAAAACCTTGATAACATTAGAATATACATATCGAAATATGCATATGTAAATTATTAAATCAATACCTGATTTAATAATCCAGCTTAATTCCAAGACGGCTAGTGTTATCATTCGATCGGAACCCTGCTCAACCGAAAACCTTGATGACACTAGAATATACATATCGAAATGTGTATATGTAAATTATTAAATCAATGCCTGATTTAATAATCCGGCTTAATCCTAAGCCGGCTAGTATTATCATTCGATCGAAACCCTGCACGTATAAACATACGGCCACCACATCGTTTCGCCTGAACCAGAGAAACCCTCTATGTGGGACTCTAAAGACTTGACAGTACGCCGGCAGTAGGTTTAACCACAAGCACGTCGGCAGCACTAGTTGTACGTAACGGCTACCCAGGTACCTGTCGAAAAGAAAGCCGACAAGTAAGCTCATCCGGACCCCTACTGAACATATCCGTGACAATCTCCGTACAGTACGGTCTCTTCGTCTAAGAGTATCGGTAGTAAACGCCAGACCCCTACTGACCTGATAAGTCATGTCGATATGGCTCAAGACCAATCTGAGAAACTACTGATCTAACCATTAGTAAATCTCAACTGTCTTGACCAAGGTCTTATGGTTCTGGCCAATCGGACACAGTGCGATATCGATTCCCAATACCGGGAGAGACGAATCCCTAAAAATCACTCATTGACTCCATTTGGCTCGGGACTGTACCCAACCAAAACCATTTTGCACGACTCAGTAGAGCCATGGTAGGATAGTGATCAAAGCACGGTAGGAACTCATACGAGACAAATGATGATCTCAGGTCTAAAGACTAACCTGTACTCATGTCACCTGAGAACCGCTATCTAACGATAGGTATAATACCATTTAGAGATTCTTGGCGAGTCCGTCCAGTGTACTCACCCTCAGTGAGCACCTGTATACAATCTTAGGTGATCACACCAATGGCTGTGGGACCAACCACCGCCCCTCGTCGAGATCTAGAAACATATACACAAGTCTACTCTGGAATATTGATACCCGGTCTTGATATTCTTGTGACTTTGGACCTTTAAAGATGTGCTTATGGACTACCCAGCTCCCACAAGTATGATCGCTATCATAACGCTGATAGTCAAGCAAAATCCTACGGGATTTATCAACATGTATCCTCCATATGTGATATCAAGTATAACATATGCACATAAGATAAAGTCAAACCATAATAGTATACTACCGTATCGAGTCTTTATTAATATGTGTAAGCAATATAAAGCAACAAGAGAAAGAAATACACATATTAAGATAAATACAACTCAAATAATATACTATATACAATTGAGCAGGATTGTCCTATACATACATATCCCTAGCATCCTATACAATGCAGGCCTTTAGGGCATACATATCCAACAGACTTATCGGTTTATCGGCGGTCTAACGGTTTCCACCTCCCAGACTCGGTATGCAATACTCTTAGACAAAGAGATCGGACTGTACGGTGACTGTCACTGATAAGCTCTTGCTTATCGACTTATTTTCGTTTAATACATGGGTAGCCGTTACGTGCAGCTAGTACCGCTAACATGTTTATGGGTTAACCAGAGAGGGGATTGATCTGAAAGTGTTTCAGATCAATCGGATATGATCTGAAAGTGTTTCAGATTAATCGGATATTATCCTAACCTACTACCAGCGCATTATCGAGTTTTTAGAGTCCTACATAGAGTGTTTACCAGCTCAAGTAAAACAATATAATGTGCATATAGTGATACGTGCGGGTGATCGGTAAGGATTTCGCGTGTCGTACCTAGTTCTAAAGTTAACGGCAATCAAGACGGCGTCACGTGCAGCTAGCCGTGATGAGTACGGGTCATCCGTAAGGAGATGGAGCATTTTACATTCTTGTTATCACGAGTTAAGCAAGGGCCGGAACTGTTCGTTTCTAACCTAAGTGTTGTATATGTAAAGTATAAGTTTGTTAGGAATAGAGATAGGTTAGTGTAAATTAGGAAAATCAATACTCATTCATTTATGCCGAGATTGACTATTGAAGCTAGAGTAATCGGAAACAACGTGGATTAGGGTGCTTAAGCACGGTATTTGTGAAATCCGGCTTATTGACCCTTGTCCGTCCGTTCTTGTCTCTTGACTTTCGCCTCCTGCCAAACCGAACGCAACCGGTCACGGTTAGGGATCACTGATACCTTGGTAGGATAGGGTGCCTAACGGAGCGTTTATATAAGGTTTGGGTGGAGTTCAATTAGCAAATATCGGGCAGAGAAAATGAGCAAATGGAATTCCTAACTTGCATAACCATTCTCTTTCCCTAATAACACCACTATTCACAAACTATAACCATCATCAACAAGAAGATATAAAAAGAGCAGACAATACGGAAAAAACATTATAAGTAAGTAAATGGAAAGAAATTAAATTGCAAGTAAGGAAAGCGGAGAAGGTGAGGGTAAGAAAACGTCAATGGAGAAAGATGATTTTGGTGAGTGAAAAATGGATTTTGGCGACAAAAGAGCAAGTTTTTTTTATAAAAGTTTTTGATTTTTTCCTTTTTTTTTTTTAATTTTAGAAAGAGCTTTACAAAGGCAACGGCGCCATTTGATTCTTAGAGTTTTAGTTTTAACCGCAATCAAGACGGTTTCGCACGTAGCTAGCCGGTTGAGTACGGGTCGTCCGCAGGGAGATGGGAATCTTTTTCTATGTGCTTTAACGAGTTAAGTCCAGTTTTTCAGATTTTGTTGTGATTAGTTAAGCGGTAAAATGATATGTAAAGAGAGCTTGTTAGGGTTAGGATTAGGTTAGTTTGAGTTAGGAGTCTCCCACATCTTTCGTTGCCCCTCTTAATATCGGTGTTACGGTAATCGGCAACAACGGGGATTAGCACGACTAAGAAGGAACTTGCGAGTATAAGCTAGGCTTTCCAATGCATAAGTTCTTCCTTTTGGTGCTTGTCCGTCCGTTCTTGGCTCTTAGCCATAACCTCCGGTTAATTCAACCACAACCGGTCTCACTACGGAATCACCGCTATCATGTAGGATAGGGTGCCGTAAAGAGCGGATTGTGGTTCAATTAACGGAAGTCGAATTAAGCTGTTGGGCAAGGAAAGAGTGAGAGAGATTTCCTTCTCTCAAACTTCCCTTATCCTACCCTAACAAGTATGAAACTACTCACACATCATGATACGGAAAAATAAAACAAAACAAAAGAGGAAGATAGAAAGAAAGAGATTAGAAGATAACAACTAGCTATTTGCGACCTCACCTCGGCAAGGATCAAGCGTAAGCATCATGGTTGTGTTAAGGATAAAGAAAAAGAGAGAAGAAAGAAACAACAAGAAATAACAACAACTAGTTAACAAATGAAAATTACAACAATTAACAAGATAATAAGACAAGCAAAATAATAAACGGTTCTTCTTTATTCATCATTCTTCACTCACAAGCTCACTACAAGTTTTAATGGAGAAGAGATGAGAAGAGGAAGAAGAAACACAACTAAACCTAGAAAAGAAAATACAAGATTATGGACCCTTTCCTTCACAAAGTTCTGGGCTATTTATAGGCTGAAAAATGAAAACCTAGGGCAACCACCAGAACACAAATAAAAAGACCAAAATACCCCTGGAAAAGTTTCATCTGCCGCCACCATACGGCCGTGGATCCGCGGCCTAAGCATGCTTAGGCCGCGTTTCCGCGGCCATATAGATGAGTTGGAGTCTCATTCTTTTTGTTCTTCCCTGGTCTTCATTGTACTTAATTCTGGTATATGTATTTTCTCAATTTGTCTTCACGATTTTTCCAGAATTTCTGTTGAGCCAAAGGTGTTTTGATGTGGATGTTTTTGTCATGATTTCCTCGAGCTCCGTGTAGATTTCTTGGATCTTGTGCTGCCATTGAGCCTTGTGCATGAAAACGATATTGATTTGCCATTTTGTCTTCCTAAACTGGTATCTGGCAACATACGGATGAAGAGCGGAGACCGTGTTTTCTCAGTGGTTGGCAGGAACCCGGATTTTGTCGTGTTTTCCATGAGTTTCACCGTTTTTAGAACCGAGAACCTGTATCCTGCAATTGACTAGCAAACACGGCTCAAGAGTATCTACCAATATGCAATGTGATAAAAATTGGGCGGTATGAAAATGCAAAAATCTGATATGAACAAATACCCCCAAACTTATCATTTGCTCGTCCCGAGCAAAGCCAATTTATTCACAAAAAATCCTAACCTCACTTTCGCAGGGAACGCGATTGCACTGAGCATGTGCAACAAGTCGTTAAACCTCTAGGTGTCCCTAGTAGGAGGAGTGTTGTCTCCTGAGGGTTTTCAGCGGATACTACCCATAAAATCCGGTCAAGTTGGTTTTGTAAAATAACTAAGATTCAAATCCTAAAGTTTTGTTTCAGAAAATAACAATTCTATTATCCTAAGTCTAGACCATCGAACCTTTATTTTTCACACCTCGCTTCTTATTTAACTACAGATTTTATATGTCTTTACGTGCAGTGCAAATAGTGTCGTTAAGTTCCAGAAGTATCGATTAAAGTCATCATGTCGCACAATGAAGCCCAGATAACAATTTTAAAAGGATCACATAAGTTTTATAAAGAGTTAAGCATTTTTCAAGTTTCGTTTTCCAGTAAGGTTTCAACTTCAGAATTTCTATCTTCCTTAACAGGAAACTAAGTCGTATTCTTCACTCCACCTTTTTCTTGTTTTCATTTCATACACACCTCTGTGAACGTGCAATAGTCTTTATCATAGAATAAAACCTTCATATCTCCGCTAAAATTTTTATAAAAGCCTGTCTTTTATCAAGATTATTCTCACACAAAGAACCGTTAGGAATTTTAACTCGGAGAGAACACTTGCTTGACTTTGTTTTAATCTGGACTTTCTAGGCTTCTTAGCGAGCTTTGGGCCAATGCACCCAAACCAGTTGATTTTAGGGCATTAGGTGTAGAAACACCCCAGCGGACTTAATTACTCAAGTTACCTAGGTCCAAAAACAAAAGACAGTTTGGCGTGAAAATCAGATGATTTAATACAAACGGAGATATAACCGGCAGTTCAATTATTTTTTTGGATAAAAGACGTGTTTAGTGGGTTCGGTGTGTAATCATTCCAATCAAGTTTCAGATGGGTTATTTTTCAGACTTAGTTCCAATTACGGCATCAATAACATTCCTTCATATTCGCTTTACTTCATAAACTATTCTTGACATTACTTATTTCAGAACAAACCTATTTGATCCTCAGAAAATTATTTATCTGTTTAAAAGTTTTTAACATAAAAGACTTGTCATCTAATTTCCAAAAACTCACGACACGTGTAGTGTGATGTAAAGACGTATAACAGCTATAGTTAACTTCAAAGGAGAGTTATCTTTCAGGTTTTCAAAATCTAAACATAAGATTTAGTTATTCCTATTTTTTCAAACAAAACCGTCGAAATGTTGAATCAGAGTTCTTCCACAAGCTAACTTGACAGAAAAAGTTTTTATATATTTTTAGAAATTTTTCAGATTTTTATGGATTTTATGGATTTTAATATGCAGATGCAAAATATACATATGAATGCGAAGGTAAGAAATGCGTACCGAGCGTACCCCCAAACTTAAACTGGACAGTGTCCTCACTGTCATTGCATGAAGAGATCATTTGAAGGGTCAAAATTGTCGGTTAGCGATACACAATTTTTATTTGTTTTTGTTTTTAAAGAAAAGAAAAAGAATGTACACAAATATCTACAAAATGGTTTATACATACCCCCAAACTTATTTGGAACAGTGTCCACTGTTCTTGGCTGGATAAACGAAGTTTGGAGGTAGGCAGAGGAAGATTAGGCAGGGTAAACCGGCTCCTGTAAGAACAGGAGCTCCTCTGTTGGTTCTGCGCTAAGGTACGGTTTGCATCGGTGTCCGTTTACTTTGAAAAGTGAACCGTCCTTTGGATTTTCCAAATCCACAGCGCCCTGCGGATATACATTCCGCACAAAATACGGCCCTTTCCAGCGAGATCTGAGCTTTCCTGGATGGAAATGAAGTCGGGTGTCGTAAAGCAGTACCTGCTGACCAGGTACGAAGGTTTTGCGCAAAAAGTGTTTATCGTGAAACACCTTCGTTCGATTCTTAACGACAAGCGCGTTATCGTAAGCCTCATCCCTAAGCTCGCTTAGTTCGTTCAACTGCAGCTTCCGATGGCTGCCCGCATCTTCGAGAGACAGATTCGGCTCCTTTATCGCCCAAAATGCGCGATGCTCTATTTCGACAGGTAGGTGGCAGGCTTTTCCGTACACAAGCCGATAGGGAGACATGCCAAGGTCGGTCTTATAAGCGGTGCGAAATGCCCAAAGGGTATCAGTGAGTTTCAGCGACCAATCCTTGCGGTTCTTGGAAACCGTCTTCTCCAGTATCTGCTTGATTTGCCGATTTGAAACTTCGGCCTGCCCGCAGGTTTGGGGGTGGTAGGGCGTAGAGAGCTTATGATTAATGGAGTATTTCCGCATCAAGGCCTCGAAAGTCTTGTTGCAGAAATGACTTCCATTGTCGCTAATGATCGCTCGGGGGTGCCCAAACCGGGAGAAAATGTTTTCTTTAAGGAACCTAACGACAACCTTGTTATCGTTAGTCCGGCTGGGCACAGCCTCGACCCATTTAGAGACGTAATCAACAGCGAGAAGGATGTACAAGTTCCCAAAAGAGCTGGGAAACGGTCCCATGAAATCTATCCCCCAAACATCGAAAATCTCCACAACCAAGATCGGTTGGAGCGGCATCTCATTCCTCCGGGATATCCGGCCCATGTGTTGGCATCGGGAGCAAGTCTTGCAATAGTCATGAGCGTCTTTGAAGAGTTGTGGCCAGTAGAAACCACATTGCAAGATCTTCTCAGCTGTCTTTCTGGGGCCAAAATGCCCGCCACACGCTTGATCGTGGCAAAATGACGGCACACTCTTGAATTCCTCATCAGGGACACACCGACGAATAATCTGGTCGGGACAGTACTTGAACAAGTAGGGTTCGTCCCAGTAAAAGTGTTTTACTTGGGATAAGAAGCGAAGTCTGTCCTGACTTGACCATTCAGTCGGTAGTAATCCCATGGCCAAATAATTCACAATATCTGCGAACCAGGGTTCGCAAGATACTGTCAAGAGTTGTTCATCCGGGAAAACGTCGTTGATCGGAATTGGAAGCGAAGGCGAAGAAGGAAGTCGTGAGAGATGGTCGGCAACCACGTTTTCACATCCTCGTTTGTCCTTAATGACAAGGTCAAACTCTTGCAGCAAGAGGATCCAACGGATTAACCGAGATTTTGCATCTTTCTTCGCAAAAAGATGGCGCAGAGCAGAATGGTCGGTGTAGACAATGACTGGAGAGCCGATGAGGTAGGGCCTGAACTTTTCTAAAGCAAATACAACAGCTAAGAATTCCTTCTCAGTTGTTGTATAATTGAGTTGGGCATCGTTCAGGGTTCGGCTCGCATAATAGATTACGTGCGGCATCTTGTTGATGTGTTGTCCAAGGACAGCACCAATGGCAAAGTCGGATGCATCGCACATAATCTCGAATGGGTGCGTCCAGTCAGGTGAAGAAAGAACGGGAGCAGAAGTGAGTGAGCTTTTCAATGACTCGAATGCAGTCACACAGCTCGAGTTGAAGTCGAATGGCGTATCCTTGGCCAGCAAAAGAGTCAAGGGCCTAGCAATCTTGCTAAAGTCCTTGATGAACCGTCTATAGAAACCGGCATGGCCAAGGAAGGCTTGGATATATCTGACGCATCGGGGAGGAGGCAGATTGGAAATGACCTCAATCTTTGCTTTGTCAACCTCTATGCCATTTTGCGAGATGATATGTCCTAAGACAATACCTTCGCGCACCATGAAGTGGCATTTCTCTCAGTTCAAAGTGAGATTCTTGTCCTTACATCGGGTAAGGATAGCGTCAAGATGCAGCAAACACTCGTTGAAGGAATCGCCGAAGATGGAGAAGTCATCCATGAAAATCTCCAGAAATTTTTCCACCATGTCTGAGAAGATACCCATCATACACCGCTGGAAGGTAGCGGGCGCATTGCATAACCCAAAGGGCATGCGTCGATATGCAAACGTGCCGAAAGGACAAGTGAATGTGGTCTTGTCCTGGTCTTTTTCGGCGATGGGAATTTGATTATAGCCGGAGTAGCCATCAAGAAAGCAGTAGTACTCATGTCCGGCCAATCGTTCAAGCATCTGGTCAATGAAGGGTAGCGGAAAGTGGTCTTTCCGCGTTGCGGCGTTGAGTTTTCTGTAATCAATGCATACTCGCCACCCAGTTTGGGTGCGAGTAGGGATTAACTCGTTCGCCTCGTTAGTGATGACCGTGATGCCCGACTTCTTGGGGACAACATGAATGGGGCTAACCCACTGGCTATCAGAGATAGGGTAAATGATACCACTATCTAGATATTTTACGATCTCCTTCTTCACAGCCTCTTTCATGACTGGATTGGGCCGTCTTTGTGGATCCCGGGCTGGTTTGGCATCATCCATCAGATGAATGTGATGCTCAACGATCAGGGGACTAATCCCCTTGATGTCCGCCATGGACCAGCCAAAAGCTTGCCTGTTGCTGTGCAAGACCGTGAGAAGGGCTTTCTCTTGCTCTGGAGCTAGAGAAGCCGAAATGATGACAGGGAGGGTCTCGTTCTCACCTAAGTAAGCGTACTTAAGGTGAGACGGCAAAGGCTTGAGTTCGAGCGTTGGAGGTGAAACGATGGAAGGCAAGATTGGTGCAAAGGTCTCGAACTCAAAGGACTCCAGCAAAGGTTCAAAACGAGTGTAGGCAACCGAGTTGGATGGTTCAGGTAACTCATCCGGAAAGTCGAAGGATTCAAACTCGGGTTGTGTGCAGCTAAGATCGTTCGAGAACGTGAAACACTCGTAGTCGTTGTCGGGCGCAGAAACAGCAGCAGGTTCGAAGAGAAACGCACTAGTGGCGTGAAGATTATCGTGATCAAACAGAAACTCCTCGAATTCACACTCTTCTGGGGTGATCTCCTGGATCGAGCAGATGTCCAGTATATGAGCATTAGGTTCGGCGGGCTGATTCCCCAACCTAAAAATGTTGAGTTCAATTGTCATATTTCCAAAAGAGAGGTTCATCGAACCATTGCGACAATTGATCACAGCATTTGAGGTTGCGAGAAATGGGCGACCGAGTATCACCGGAATTTGATTCCGGGGGTTAGCTACAGGCTTTGTATCTAATACAATGAAGTCAACGGGGAATATGAAGTCCCCGACTTTTATTAACACATCCTCTAGCTCACCCCTAGGATGGGTGATCGATCGGTCGGCCATTTGGAGAGTGCAGTGCGTGGGTTTCAGCTCTCCGACGCCTAATTGCTCGTATACTGAATACGGAAGCAGGTTAACACTGGCACCAAGATCTAATAGTGCGCGGTTGATGTTCTTATCCCCAATGGTAATTGAAATCGTAGGACAGCCAGGGTCCTTCCGTTTTTGTGGTAAAGATTGGGTAAGGGCATCACTCACAGCACTAGCCAAGAAAACTTTCTTAGGTACCTGAGACTTCCTCTTTTTCGTGCACAAGTCCTTTAAGATTTTCGCGTAGGACGGGACTTGTTGGACAGCATCTAAAAGAGGAATGTTAATGTTAACCTGCTTAAATAACTCCAGAATCTTCTCCATTTGAGTATTTTGTTTATTAGAGCTCAACCGGTTTGGAAATGGAACATTTTGAAAATTGGTTGAGTCTAATGCTGGAGGAGGAGATTGTGGAGTTGGAACGGATCCCAGAACAGGTGTTTTCGTGGAGTGAGAAGTGGGTCCATTCAAAGCAGAAGAAGAGGAAAGGGAGCCTTGTGAAGAACGGAGAATAGGCTCAGAAGACGAAGAAGAAGAAGAAGAAGAAGAAGCAGCGGCCGGGGTGTCATCGTTGATCCGTTTGCCAATGTTGTTTTGCAGCATCCTTCCCGATCTCAGTGTAGTCACGGCACTCACATTATGGTTCTGTTGTTCAAGAGCAACATGTGCATTATGTGGGTGACCGGGATTTGGGAGTGGCTGAGACGGGAGCTTCCCCTTCTCTCGCTCGCTTAAGGCCGCGTTCAGCTGTGCAATCTGGGCCTCGATGGTCTTGATGCTTTGCCCGTGTGCGGCAGTGTGTTGCACTAAGGATTGAATGGAAGACTGGATGTTGGTGGTGGACTGAGTCGACTGTTTAACGAACGCCTCCAGACTTCGTTCGAGCGAGGAAACCTTATCGTTGTTTGACGGAACAAAGTTGTTTGGTGGAAAAGAATTGTTGGGTGCAAAGTTGTTCGTCTGATTTTGGAAAGGTTGGGGTTGGAAGGGCTGCTGATACTGAGTTTGTTGTTGCGCTTGTTGTTGCGGCGGAGGGGCCCTTTGGAAATTGTTGCCCTGGAATTGATTCTGATTCTGATTCCAGGCGAAATTGGGGTGGTTCCTCCAACCGGGATTGTAGGTGGAAGAGTATGGATCATTCCTCGGTCTTTGCTGAAATGCAGCATTAACCTGATCCTGTCCTTGCGATGGTGGATTGTAAGGACACTCTTCGGTCAAGTAAGAAGGATCGGAACAACAAGCGCAAATGGTACGAAGGGGGAGAACAGGGGCAGGAGAAGAAAATTTGCTCTCTATCGCTTCAAGCTTCCTTGTTATTGCAGCCATTTCAGCTTTCATCGCAATAGAGACATCAAGTTGGTGAATTCCTACCCTAGACTGACCGGTAGAAGTGGAGGTAGAAGAAGAAGAAGTCAGTCTGGTGCTCTCCCATTGTAGCGTTTGCTCCGCAAGGTCGTCAAAGAACTGCCACGCTTCCTCGTCAGATTTCGATAGGAAGTGGCCCTGACAGATGGTTTCCAACAACTGCTTCGTTGCTGGGTTCAGGCCCTCGTATAAGGTTTGGCAGAGTTGCCATTTCTCTATACCGTGGTGAGGACACTGAACAAGAAGGTCTTTGTACCGGTCAAAGCACTTCCAGAAGGGTTCAGAAGGAAGCTGAGAGAATTGGTTGATTTCATTTCGAATCCTTGCGGTTTTATGATTCGGATAGAACTTTTTGAGAAACGCTTTAACAAACTCGCCCCAACTGGTTATGGAGTGGGAAGCGGTGCTATACAGCCATTTTTCAGCGAGATCGCATAAAGTGAACGGAATGACCCGTAGACGTATAGCATCGTCCGACAGTTGGGTAGTTTTCCTCATGGCACAGACGTTTTGAAATTTGTTGATGAAGATATAGGCATCTTCAGATTCAAGCCCATGAAATCGTGGAAGCATGTTAATGAAGTGGGGCTTAATTTCAAAATTATCCCCATTGGCCGGTGGAAGAGAAAGGCAGGTGGGGAGTGCAGAACGGGTGGGATAGAAACGATCCTGGAGCGCAATTCGCGGCGGCGCTACAACAGGCGGGTGTGGTGGGTTATTGGTCTCCGTAGGAGGTGGAGCCAATCCAGGGGTAGTCAAAGAGATGTTCGGATTAAATCCTGACATCGCGGAGGAAGAAGTTGGTGAAGGTGAAGGTGAAGATGTATGAACAGCATTCCGGTCAACGTCGGAGTTGGCCGGCAAAGGAAGGGGTGAAAGAGGAGTGGACGGGGTATCGACTTCGGAGTCGATCGCGTAGTCGGTAGCGACTAACGTAACGCGGACTAGACGGGCGCTAGTGTCCCGAGTCCAAGCGGACATACACTAAACGAGTTTAGTATAGTCAAAGCGGAGAAGGTGAGGGTAAGAAAACGTCAATGGAGAAAGGTGATTTTGGTGAGTGAAAAATGGATTTTGGCGACAAAAGGGCAAGTTTTTTTATAAAAGTTTTTGATTTTTTCCTTTTTTTTTAATTTTAGAAAGAGCTTTACAAAGGCAACGGCGCCATTTGATTCTTAGAGTTTTAGTTTTAACCGCAATCAAGACGGTTTCGCACGTAGCTAGCCGGTTGAGTACGGGTCGTCCACAGGGAGATGGGAATCTTTTTCTATGTGCTTTAACGAGTTAAGTCCAGTTTTTCAGATTTTGTTGTGATTAGTTAAGCGGTAAAATGATATGTAAAGAGAGCTTGTTAGGGTTAGGATTAGGTTAGTTTGAGTTAGGAGTCTCCCACATCTTTCGTTGCCCCTCTTAATATCGGTGTTACGGTAATCGGCAACAACGGGAATTAGCACGACTAGGAAGGAACTTGCGAGTATAAGCTAGGCTTTCCAACGCATAAGTTCTTCCTTTTGGTGCTTGTCCGTCCGTTCTTGGCTCTTAGCCATAACCTCCGGTTAATTCAACTACAACCGGTCTCACTACGGAATCACCGCTATCATGTAGGATAGGGTGCCGTAAAGAGCGGATTATGGTTCAATTAACGGAAGTCGAATTAAGCTGTTGGGCAAGGAAAGAGTGAGAGAGATTTCCTTCTCTCAAACTTCCCTTATCCTACCCTAACAAGTATGAAACTACTCACACATCATGATACGGAAAAATAAAACAAAACAAAAGAGGAAGATAGAAAGAAAGAGATTAGAAGATAACAACTAGCTATTTGCGACCTCACCTCGGCAAGGATCAAGCGTAAGCATCATGGTTGTGTTAAGGATAAAGAAAAAGAGAGAAGAAAGAAACAACAAGAAATAACAACAACTAGTTAACAAATGAAAATTACAACAATTAACAAGATAATAAGACAAGCAAAATAATAAACGGTTCTTCTTTATTCATCATTCTTCACTCACAAGCTCACTACAAGTTTTAATGGAGAAGAGATGAGAAGAGGAAGAAGAAACACAACTAAACCTAGAAAAGAAAATACAAGATTATGGACCCTTTCCTTCACAAAGTTCTAGGCTATTTATAGGCTGAAAAATGAAAACCTAGGGCAACCACCAGAACACAAATAAAAAGACCAAAATACCCCTGGAAAAGTTTCATCTGCCGCCACCATACGGCCGCAGATCCGCGGCCTAAGCATGCTTAGGCCGCGTTTCCGCGGCCATATAGATGAGTTGGAGGCTCATTCTTTTTGTGCTTCCCTGGTCTTCATTGTACTTAATTCTGGTATATGTATTTTCTCAATTTGTCTTCACGATTTTTCCAGAATTTCTGTTGAGCCAAAGGTGTTTTGATGTGGATGTTTTTGTCATGATTTCCTCGAGCTCCGTGTAGATTTCTTGGATCTTGTGCTGCCATTGAGCCTTGTGCATGAAAACGACATTGATTTGCCATTTTGTCTTCCTAAACTGGTATCTGGCAACATACGGATGAAGAGCGGAGACCGTGTTTTCTCAGTGGTTGGCAGGAACCCGGATTTTGTCGTGTTTTCCATGAGTTTCACCGTTTTTAGAACCGAGAACCTGTATCCTGCAATTGACTAGCAAACACGGCTCAAGAGTATCTACCAATATGCAATGTGATAAAAATTGGGTGGTATGAAAATGCAAAAATCTGATATGAACAGGTTGTGAAGGGGTTTCAGTAAAAGAATCAATTTTTTGTTGATACGTGAAACTCCCAAATGGCTGTTCAGAAGAAATGTCTAGAGGTGTAAAGGTCGGGTAGGATTTATAGGAATCGACTAGTTGGACATGATTATGATCAACGTTAAGATAAGAAGGTGGTTGGAATTGTTGTCCTATCGAGTTCAAAGTGGTGAAAGGTATGAAAGATCGGCTACGGGATTGTGCAATATGTTCAGCAATGGACATTGGTCTAAGAGTCGCCACGTTTCTCTCAGACGGGGTATCAACATGAGGAGGGTTGAAAGGTTGAAAAGGTTGATATGACGTGGATTGTGGTGTCCAAGTAGTTTTCCTAGAAGCGTATATCCGATCTTTCAAAGAGATTTTTGGTATGGATGGATTGCTTGACGTTCTACCAAAACAAGAACCATAGGAAGTAAAATTTGGCTGAGGGTACCAAAGTTTGGCAAGAAGAGTTGGTCGATTTGGGATACACATGATATGAAGAGAAGAAGAATAAGAAAAGAAGATGCAAAAGAATGTGAGGATTTTTTTATGTTAGTTATCAACAAAAGAATGAAATATACACACAAAAAGTTAAAAAAAAAACAATCATGACACAAATAACACACACCTAATTGGTCTAGGGTTCACCTAGGTCAACTAAACCTGCTCAAGAACTTGAATGTCGAAGTAAAACTGTGTCGAGAAACGGGCTCAAGATATACTGATCACGAAGCCAGGTAAGTGCAGAGATAAGGGGAGGTTTTCCGACGCTTTCGCGAAGTTCCTTAATTAGAATAACCCTTTCTCTTTTGGCAGTTTCACCGTGAACACTTTCCTAGACACCTCGTGAACGATATACCGTTAAGCGGTGTTCTAAACATAGTTAACTTCTCCTAATGAGCACGAAGTCCTTAAAGGCTTAAAGTCTAATTACTTTTAAAATTTGTGCGGGTAAACGTAATGCTCAATTTCGTGATTTATGGGCTACGGAAAAGATGATAAAATTCTTTACCGTATGTTTTGGAGATCGCTTGCCCTTAAGTCCGTATTAATGGATGCAATGCACAAATTAATGAAAAAAAGTTCAAAACATCAAACAATCGTTTTTTGTGTTTAAGCGCGGCGCTGCACCAAATACGGGTTAGTCGCTTTTAGCGTTTGACATCGAACTTGCAAAGAATCCTGCAAAGATAGAATAGTGGATGCGTCGGATTTGAGAAAGAAGGTGTTAGGATATACGTATCGACGTGTTTTGGATTAAGAAACCCCCGTTGAAGTGAATCCGATTAGCTTGAAAAGTTCGCTTGCGCGGGTCAAACTACCCGGGTCTTTAACATTGTACTTCCTATCACTTTAGCTTTGAATATACACTTTGCTCCACACTATCGCAGTTCACAAATCCAAAAAATCTGCAAATGTCGGAAAAACGGATTTTTAGTGCAAAAAACGATATGAGTGCCCAAACTCCTGCACATTCAAAATTATAAAAATAAAACAATAAATGTGGGATAATATTAGAACACTGGAGTAGAGAACAAAAATTTTGGAGCAAAAGGGGATGACTTGGCCGGCGGCGCCGGGTATATGGAGGAAGTCGCCGGTCTACTTTGGGAATTGGGGCTCCAAATTTCTTCAGATGTCTTAGTGTTTTACTATTGTCTCAATATTATTGTTTATCTTTTCTAATTAGTCATATAATGCCAGCAGGTCAAATTTCTAGAGAACAAAAAGTTGGAAATGTCAATTTTTGTTTTGGTTTTTAAAATTTTTCGATTTTTAGTTTTTGTTTCTAGAATAGTGTTAGATTTTATAAAGAAGATATACAGAGATTAACCCGAAATAACAAGAATAAAAACACTACCGTCTCACCGGCAGTAAATCCCCGTTTCCATCAATGAAAATCTTTCTACATTTTTCCCGTATTATTACTTTATGTGAAGATTGGTTGCTTAAGTTTCAATATTTAAATTTTTCCAAAACCTTTAAACCAGACAAAGACCAAAACTAAATTAAAACCAAAACCAAATAAATTAAATTCCATTAAAACGAAATCCCCAAGCCTAAAACCAATTCCTTTTAAAATATAGTATCACATTTTAAACTCAACCCCGGCCCAAACAATTAATAAACCAAAGAAAATAAATATTAAATCCCGGCCCAATTTCCCCTCCTCAGCCCAAAGAAAATTAAATTAAATTAAAACATTTAATTAAAACCTCTCCCTGGCCCAAGACCAGACTCCCAAAGCCCGTCGAACAACCTTACTGACCCGACCCGACCCGCTCCTTTAAACCCCTCTTCTCCCCATCGTTACAACTTCTCCCGCCAATTTTTCCCTTTCACAACCCACGTTTTCCTGTCGCGCGTCCCCACGTCGCCGACGTCTCGCGCCGTTGCCCCACGTCCCTGCGCACCCCTCACGAGCCCCTCAAACCCCTCGTCTCAAACTCCAATTCCCCTCATCCCTCACAGTCTCTCAAACTCCTCTCCTCTCTCTCGAAAACCCGCTCCCGCAGCCCACTGCCTTCATCACTCGCCGCCGACGATGACGACGATTACAACCCCTCATTCGTCCTCCCTCGCTCTCTTCCCTCCATCAACAGAGCCCTCTCCTCACCTTCCCCAGCCACCGCAGAAACCTCCCCTGCATACCGAGCTCGGCCACCCCCTTGCACTCGACGCCGGTGAGCCCCTACTGACCTGAACCAACTCGTCGACACCCCTACACCCTCCTCAGCATCACCAACACCTCCAAAGCCTACAAACCCGAGCCCCACTACCTCTCTCTCTCTCTCTCTTTCAAACCTTAAACACCAAGCTTCGACACCCACTGTGCACATCGCCGGAGCGACGCCGCTAACCATCGTCGACCCCAGCGCATCCCGGGAGATCCACAGAGCATCCTACTCCGCTTCCAGCGAACACGAGTCACCCCCGGACAACTCCGACGTTGAACCCGAACGCGATCCGAGGCCACGAATCCAAACCGCGCCGTTCGTCGCTCGTTCGTGCCGTTGCCGCTGCCGTGCATCGCCAAAATATCTCCAGGAAAGTACCCTACTTGCTACATGCTAGATTAAATCCGTTACAAACTAAAATCGTAGTAATTCCATGTTTACAATTCACGATAACTTATATGATATAACTGTTCGATGCAAGATCCCAATGAAAACCTTCATTTAATTTGATAGAACTTGATTGCATATGCTGGCCCGTGTGATAATGAACACTGCGTAGAAATTTCACTGAAAAATATGACTGTTAACAACTTAAATGATCACCCCCAAATACACCCGTAAAAACTGGGAATTTCCCGCTTCTGAAAATTGTTAAAATCACCATTAATTGTGTACATAGTGAAATGATGCGTTCCAGGGCTCAAATCGAAGACGACTCGACGAACTGTAACCCTATACAAGTTCTTAATCGTTTCTGTACTGATATTATGACGAGAAATGGTTCGGAGAGCGGCTCTGGACTGCAGTCCAGAGCAACTCTGGTTATTGTTTTCTGCCCCGTAATGTTTACTACCTTATTTCCTGAACTCGTATGTTGCGGAACCCTACATCTTATTGAATATGAATCTTTTATCTAAATAACACAAGTGATTTCATCCCGTTTTATCGTCGTTTGCTATTTAATCTGTAATTTAAAAGAACAGGACGTATAACAGTCCCAAACAGAAACAGAATTGACATACTAGTGTTGAATAGTGTATAACTTCTGACGTACAGACGAGATTGTGAATCCGTCTATTGCGTTGAAAACACTATTGAAGACCCTATATTTCATTCAACTGTAGCATCGCTAAATTCTGAGCCCAACTGGGAGAAAATTGAGCCGCGAAACGGACGTTCAGTTCAGAAACTGAAATTCCTGCAGCGAGCACTTAAATTGAAACGGCTGTAACTTGAATACCAGAAACCCGATTGTACTGAAATAAATTTTGATGAACTTCTGACAGAGTGTACTTATTATCGTATTTGTATTGTTTCACTGAATTCTGAACATATGAATTACTATAATTTTTGTAAGTTTATGACGTGCATATTGGTTCATAATATACATGACTTGTTAACGGCATAACTACACATACCTCACCCAATTGCCATATACATAGTGTTAGTGTGCGTTAGTATTCAGTGGACAGTGCATTATCGTGCGTGAATGATATTGGTTTAGGAGTGTCAAGTACACCAATGGAAAGTGAATGATTCGTGACAGTGATTAATACAGTGAACAGTGATAAAACCGTGCTATTGGTATACTTGTACACGACTAAATCATAATCATCAATAGTGTAAACCTGGGGAAAAGGGAAAATCGAAGTGGAAAGAGTATCGTATTTAGCGGGACCGTGTTTTAGAGGATGATCATTCGGACAGTGATATATATATATATTAGGTAGGATCTAGCGATCCGGCTGACATGGTTATGTCCCGGGCGTGTGGGCCGTTGTCTCGGGTATGTACGAGACTCCTGTTAAACATGATCCTCCTTTCCACTATACGATTTCAAACATGACCTAGAGACTGATAGGGACACAGATCATACTTGGCAGCATTTAGTGACATGGCGATTATCAGCATTTTACTTTCACTGTTATTATCTTATTTGCATGTTTCATGTCATTAATATAAAGATTGCTATTCCGTCGCTCTGACGACCTGAGTGTGCATGCTCAGACCTCGAGGAAGAACCTACGCAGGAGTCGGATTTACCTTTCGAGCTGACGGAGATCTAGTCTGGAGTACCTTTTCTTCGTTTCTGTTTTTCCTAGAAATCTTGTATTCGAACTCGGTTAGTAGTTCTTTCCTGTTTATTTGTAAATTGTGAACAATGAAAATTTGATGTAATAATTTAGTGATGTATTTCCTTTACTGCTGTTCTTTGTTTACTGATTACCATGTAATGCTAGAAGCCGAAGTGTGACTACGGCGGGATTATTCCTTGACCGTAGGAGCATGGCTGGCCTAGTCATCCCCCGTTTTTCGTATTTTGGGAAGCGGGGCGTGACATGGTTTTGTTGGTATCAGAGCCGTGTTTGGTAACAAGGGATAACATTAACTACTCTGTATTACGTTATTTTCGCTTCACTATTCCTGATTTTCATCCTTGAATCTAATCATATCCTTTTGAATCTTCCAGCGATATGACGTCCCCGAACGACCACTCCTCGGACTCAAGTTCTCAGGATAGCACGGAAAGAATACTTAGTGCACTGACCTCTCTGGCAGAAGCTCAGGAGAGGAAGACGGACTTACTCGTCGAGGGACTCAGGGCTATTACCGCCGCAGGGGACCCTCTGCACTCATTACCGCCCCCGAGGGCACTACTCCACCAGCTTACTCTGCCAGGGCTGGCACCGTATCAGACTTCCGGAGGTTGCATTCACAGGGCTAGCTGAACCACTAGAGGCCGAGCAATGGCTAGTGAACATGGATAACTTACTGACGGCCGCCAGGGTACCAGATGAAGATAGGGTGAACGTGATAAAGATTCAGTTGGAAGATGAGGCCCGTACTTGGTGGACAGTGGAAGAAAGCAGACTGGAGAGGCCGATCGAATGGAGTAAATTCAAGGAGTGCTTCCTGGACCATTATTTCCCTTCCACCGCCAAGGCAGAGATGGACGAAAGATTCATTCTATTGAAGCAGAATGGACGTCCAGTGGACGTATATGCGGCAGAGTTCAACCGTCTGAGCCGCTTTTCTCCATACATGGTCGCTTCACAGGCCACCAGGGCCAGACGCTTCTTGCAGGGACTTGATTTCGAGCTGCAGCAGTTGATCGCATCACTGGAGTTGCAGACTTATGCACAGGTACTCAACGCGGCGAGAATTCAGGAGCAATTGATCAACAAGTTCAGGAAGCCCCCGGTCGTTCCAGCACGTACCCATGCACCTTCTCGAGGAACCATACCAGTTCACAGGCCTGGAACGACTCAGATGAAGCGCCCATTTATGCCACAGCATCGCCCCCAGAGACAGAACGTAGTTTGCGGCTAGTGCAATAGAGATGGGCATACCCAGAAGGACTGTCGCCGCGTCAAGGGACAGTGCTTGATTTGCGGATCCAGTCAGCACAGGATCAGCGGTTGCCCCGAGCGAGCAGAGATACAAAGGGGTTCTGGACCGCAGCAGCAGAGGCCACAGGAGCACAGGCAACCCTATACAGGTCGCGGTCAGGGACGGGCTTTCACCTTGACCGCCGAGCAGGCAGAGGCTTCAGGCGAAGTGGTTACAGGTACTTTACTCGTACATTCCTTGACAGCTAGAGTACTATTTGATTCTGAAGCATCGCATTGTTTCTTGTCTGAGCATTTCGCTGATACACACTCCATACCACATGAACCACTAACCAAGGGCTGGGAGATACATACAGGTAATGGCATTATAATGTCTAGCCAAGAATGCAGATCATGTCCGGTTGTAGTGTGTGGCAGGGAATTCTATGCGAATTTCCTTTTGATCGGGACAGGCAGTTATGACGCAATTATCGGGATGGATTGGATGAGTACCTTCCATGCAGTTATTGATTGCCGTGCAAGGAATGTGATCTTCCGCATTCCCAATCACCCGGAGTTTATTTTCGAGGGCGGAAGCGAATCTTTAGAGCCAGCCAAGTATAGAGCCAAGCCAAAGGAGCTGACAGCTATGGAGATTGATGAGGGCGCAGCCCCAGAGATTGTTCGGGACTTTCTGGACGTGTTTCCTGAAGACTTACCAGGTCTACCACCTCCTCGCATCTTGGAGTTCTCGATCGATTTGACTCCAGGTACGGCACCAGTATCCAAGGCCCCGTACAGAATAGCACCGGTTGAGTTGGCGGAGTTGAAGAAGCAAATTGAAGAACTATTGGAGAAGGGATTTATCCGGCCAAGCGTTTCACCGTGGGGTGCACCAGTTCTGTTAGTGAAGAAGAAGGATGGATCGCTGCGGATGTGTATAGATTATCGGGAGTTGAACAAAGTCATAATAAAGAACAAGTACCCAATCCCGCGCATCAACGACTTATTCGATCAGTTAAGTGGGGCCAAGGTATTCTCGAAGTTGGATCTCCGTTCTGGATATCATCAAATCAGAGTAGCAGCCGAGGATGTATGCAAGACGGCTTTCAGGACCCGATACGAACATTATGAGTTCCTTATGATGCCGTTCGGTGTTACCAATGCTCCAGCGATATTCATGGACTTGATGAACAGGGTGTTTGCAAAGTACTTGGATACGTTTGTCGTTGTATTTATCGACGACATACTTGTCTACTCGAAGACCCGGGAGGAGCATGTGGAGCATTTGCGCACGGTTCTACAAATTCTTCGGGAAGAGAAGTTGTATGCGAAATTGAGCAAGTGTGAGTTCTGGCTCGACAAGGTTCAGTTCTTGGGACACATTGTTTCGGGCGAAGGCATCTCAGTGGACCCGGCAAAGATAGAATCTATCAGAGATTGTCCAACGCCGAAGTCAGTGGCCGAGATCAGAAGCTTTCTGGGATTGGCAGGTTACTATCGGAGGTTCATCCAAGACTTTTCAAGAATCGCTGAACCGTTGACGAGGCTGACACGGAAGGATGTACCGTTTGCGTGGACAAAAGAGTGTACCCGAGCATTTAACACACTGAAGCAGAAGTTAACCAAGGCGCCTATTCTCACAGTACCAGATGATTCCGGTGGTTTGGTGATACATAGTGATGCCTCAGGGAAGGGATTAGGCTGTGTTCTGATGCAGCACGGCCGAGTGGTTGCTTACGCCTCTCGACAGCTGAGAAATCACGAGAAGAACTATCCTACGCATGACTTGGAGTTAGTTGCAGTAGTCTTCGCGTTGAAAATTTGGAGGCACTATCTATTGGGCGAGAAGGTGGAGGTGTACACGGATCATAAAAGTCTGAAGTACGTCTTCACTCAGAAGGAACTAAACATGAGGCAGCACCGATGGCTAGAGCTGATGGCGGTTTACGACTTGGACCTTCAATATCACCCGGGGAAAGTAAATGTTGTACCAGATGCGCTCAGTCGCAAGCCAGCGGTCATGATGTTGACCAGTCAGAGAAGCATTATTGAGGACTTTCAGAGACTCGAGCTTGAAGTCGTTACACCGAGCGCACTCAGTCAATTTTGGCAACTACAGGTGCAGTCTTCCCTTGTGGACCGCATCAAAGCTGCACAAACGGATGATCTTCGATTGCAAAAGTTCAGAGCGCAAGTAGAAGCCGGGCTAAGAACGGACCTAATCATACATGAAGACGGTTCTCTGAGATTCGGTAGCAGACTCTGCGTACCCAAGAGAGATGTTCGAGAAGAAGTACTGGCTGAGACGCATAGTTCAGCTTTTTCTGTGCATCCGGGAGGTACGAAGATGTATCGATACCTAAAGCAGCATTTTTGGTGGAACGGAATGAAGCGGGAAATTGCGAGGTTCGTATCCAGGTGCTTGGTATGCCAACAGGTGAAGGCGGAGCATCAGAGGACAGCGGGATTGTTGCAACCGCTTCCGATACCAGAATGGAAGTGGGAGCATATTACTATGGATTTCGTGGCGGCCTTACCACGGAGCCCTAGGGGCAATAACGCCATTTGGGTTATCGTCGACCGCCTCACGAAAGCTGCACACTTCTTACCTTTCCAAGTAGGATAGTCTACAGAGTCACTGGCTGAGAGATACATGCAGGAGATAGTGCGACTTCATGGTGTTCTGGTCAGTATCGTGTCAGATCGAGGCACCAAATTCGTTTCGCACTTCTGGAGGAGCTTACAGGAGAGTTTGGGTACCCGCCTCAAGTTCAGCACAGCTTATCACCCGCAGACGGATGGACACTCCGAGCGTACGATTCAGACACTCGAGGATATGTTGAGGGCCTGCATGTTGGATTTTCAGGGTTCCTGGGAAGACCATCTGCATCTAGTCGAGTTTTCCTATAACAACAGTTATCAGGCTAGCATCCAGATGGCTCCTTTCGAAGCACTTTACGGGCGGAAGTGTCGATCCCCAGTGTGTTAGGATGATGTGGGAGAACGAAGATTATTGGGTCCCGAGCTCATTGTTCAGACAGTCGACAAGGTCCAAATGATCAGGCAACGTATTAAGACGGCCCAGGATCGACAGAAGAGTTGGGCAGATACCAGCAGGAGGGCACTAAAATTTGAAGTCGGAGATCACGTATTCCTGAAGATTTCCCCTACCCGTGGAGTTATCAGGTTCGGAGGTCGGGGAAAGCTCGGTCCCCGTTTCATCGGACCTTTTGAAGTGCTAGAGCGAGTAGGAGAGGTAGCCTATCGACTCGCCTTGCCTCCATTGCTAGCTGGTGTGCACAATACCTTCCACGTGTCACAGTTGCGGCGTAATGTTAGGGATGAGAGCCATGTCCTGGACTATTCGGAGCTAGTTTTGGGTACCGATCTATCATACGAGGAGCAGCCCACTACCATCCTCGACCACAGAGAGAAAGTGCTGAAGAACAAGGTCATTCCGTTAGTCCGAGTGTCTTGGGGTGGTCGTTCCTCAGGAGAATCTACCTGGGAGCGGGAGGAAGATATCCGCGCACGTTTTCCACATCTCTTTGTTTAGTACTCTTGTTTCATTGTATCTTTGTTAAATTTCGAGGACGAAATTTTTGTAAGGGGGGTATGATGTAAATCCCCGTTTCCATCAATGAAAATCTTTCTACATTTTTCCCGTATTATTACTTTATGTGAAGATTGGTTGCTTAAGTTTCAATATTTAAATTTTTCTAAAACCTTTAAACCAGTCAAAGACCAAACCTAAATTAAAACCAAAACCAAATAAATTAAATTCCATTAAAACGAAATCCCCAAGCCTAAAACCAATTCCTTTTAAAATATAGTATCACATTTTAAAATCAACCCCAGCCCAAACAATTAATAAACCAAAGAAAATAAATATTAAATCCCGGCCCAATTTCCCCTCTTCAGCCCAAAGAAAATTAAATTAAATTAAAACATTTAATTAAAACCTCTCCCTGGCCCAAGCCCAGACTCCCAAAGCCCGACGAACAACCTTACTGACCCGACCCGACCCGCTCCTTTAACCCCTCTTCTCCCCCTCGTTACAACTTCTCCCGCCATTTTTCCCTTTCACAACCCACGTTTCCCTGTCGCGCGTCCCCACGTCGCCGACGTCTCGCTCCGTTGCCCCACGTCCCCGCGCACCCCTCACGAGCCCCTCAAACCCCTCGTCTCAAACTCCAACTCCCCTCATCCCTCACAGTCTCTCAAACTCCTTTCCTTTCTCTCGAAAACCCACTCCCGCAGCCCACTGCCTTCATCACTCGCCGCCGCCGACGACGACGACGATTACAACCCCTCATTCGTCCTCCCTCGCTCTCTTCCCTCCATCAACAGAGCCCTCTCCTCACCTTCCCCAGCCACCGCAGAAACCTCCCTTGCATACCGAGCTCGGCCACCCCCTTGCACTCGACGCCGGCGAGCCCCCACTGATCTGAACCAACTCGTCGACACCCCTACACCCTCCTCAGCATCACCAACACCTCCAAAGCCTACAAACCCGAGCCCCACTACCTCTCTCTCTCTCTCTCTCTTTCAAACCCTAAACACCAAGCTCCGACACCCACTGTGCATATCTCCGGAGCGACGCCGCCGACCATCTTCGACCCCAGCGCACCCCGGGAGATCCACAGAGCATCCTACTCCGCTTCCAGCGAACACAAGTCACCTCCGGACAACTCCGACGTCGAACCCGAACGCGATACGAGGCCGCGAATCCAAACCGCGCCGTTCGTCGCGCGTTCGTGCCGTTGCCGCTGCCGTGCATCGCCAAAACTTCTCCAGGAAAGTACCCTACTTGCTACATGCTAGATTAAATTCGTTACAAACTAAAATCGCAGTAATTCCATATTTACAATTCACGATAACTTATATGACATAACTGTTCGATGCAAGATCCCAATGAAAACCTTCATTTAATTTGACGTAACTTGATTGCATATGCTGGCCCGTGTGATAATGAACACTGCGTAGAAATTTCACTGAAAAATATGACTGTTAACAACTTAAATGATCACCCCCAAATACACCCGTAAAAACTGGGAATTTCCCGCATCTGAAAATTGTTAAAATCACCATTAATTGTGTACATAGTGAAATGATGCGTTCGAGGGCTCAAATCGAAGACGACTCGACGACCTGTAACCCTATACAAATTCTTAATCGTTTCTGTACTGATATTATGACGAAAAATAGTTCGGAGAGCGGCTCTGGATTGCAGTCCAGAGCAACTCTGGTTATTGTTTTCTGCCCCGTAAAGTTTACTACCTTGTTTCCTAAACTCATATGTTGCGGAAACCTACACCTTATTGAAGATGAATTTGTTAGATAAATAACACAAATGATTTTGTCCCATTTTATCGTCGTTTGCTATTTAATCTGTAATTTAAAAGAACAGGCCGTATAACAGTCCCAAACAGAAACAGAATTGACATACTAGTGTTGAACAGTGTGTAACTTCTGACGTACAGGAGAGATTATGAATCCGTCTATTGTGATGAAAACCCTATTGAAAACCCTATATTTCATTCAACTGTAGCGTTGCTAAATTCTGAGCCCAACTGGGTGAAAATTGTGCCGCGAAACGGACGTTCAGTTCAGAAACTGAAATTCCTGCAGCGAGCACTTAAATTGAAACGGCTGTAACTTGAATACCAGAAACCCGATTGTACTGAAACAAATTTTGATGAACTGCTGACAGAGTGTACTTGTTATCGTATTTGTATCATTTCGCTGAATTCTGAACATATGAATTACTATAATTTTTGTAAATTTAGAACGTGCATATTGGTTCATAATATACATGACTTGTTAACGGCATAACTACACATACCTCACCCAATTGCCATATACATAGTGTTAGTGCGCATTACTATTCAGTGGACAGTGCATTATCGTGCGTGAATGATATTGGTTTAGGAGTGTCAAGTACACCAATGGAAAGTGAATGATTCATGACAGTGATTAATACAGTGAACAGTGATAAAACCGTGCTATTGGTATACTTGTACACGACTAAATCATAATCATCAATAGTGTAAACCTGGGGAAAAGGGAAAATCGAAGTGGAAAGAGTATCGTATTTAGCGGGACCGTGTTTTAGAGGATGATCATTCGGACAGTGATATATATATATATATTAGGTAGGATCTAGCGATCCGGCTGACAGGGTTATGTCCCGGGCGTGTGGGCCATTGTCTCGGGTATGTACGAGACTCCTGTTAAACATGATCCTCCTTTCCACTATACGATTTCAAACATGACCTAGAGACTGATAGGGACACAGATCATACTTGGCATCATTTAATGACATGGCGATTATCAGCATTTTACTTTCACTGTTATTATCTTATTTGCAAGTTTCATGTCATTAATATAAAGATTGCTATTCCGTCGCTCTGACGACCTGAGTGTGTGTCACGCCCCGCTTCCCAGTGTATGGTGAAGGAGACGCGACGAGGTCCGCTACGTATATACTCAGAAGTACATACGCTAAGCGTATCTAAGCAATATAAAATAAATACACAAGAGACAAGAATAAAAAGAACAGCAACTTTTATTTATTAACATTCTTTGTACAATACATGAAAGGAAATACAACTGAAATAAAAGATGCCTAAACAGTGGCATAACAGGAAATGAAAAGTACAGAAAGGAAAAGTGTACAATAAAACTACAGTGCATGGTCTTCAGTAAATAGCTCCAAGTCTTCTTGTGATGGCACAACCTCCGCCGGGTCCAAATCACCTGACGATATTCAAAGAAGAAAGAAACAGAATGTCGTCAGCGAACAGGTCGCTCGGTAAGTCCCAAAGATAAGAGGGAAGTAGAAAAAGACAGAATAAGAAGATACATTTTAAAGTGTATACTATTGTTATAATATTATATCAACGCTGTTGTTTGTAGCTTGGTACAGAAGGATGCCAGTGTATACGAGGGGAGTCTCTATATGCCAGAGACTAGGGGCACGTATAGTACAAGGAACCGTTTATGCCACGGTACAACAGCAACTGGATTCATGTTAGGTGTGTTAAGTCTGACCACCTTGTGCCACCTTTAACATCTTCCGTACCAATCTACCCCTTAAAACCCCGTGATGTCTTGTTTGTATTGTTATCTTATAAATTGTATTAGTTGTATGATTGATTGACTGACTGACCGAAACCATGATATCAGGAAACGGTTATAACCGTAGAGTCATATAAATGGAATATTGGAAATCATGTAAAAGGAATATATATCCATGTTTCGGTTCAGTCAAGTTATGTAAATTGATAATTGGATTCATAGATTCATGTGTTCATATTGACTTGGAATCTTGTAGATTATAGATTGACTTGAATCATATTCAAGTTAGATTAATCAGACTCAAACTCGAGTCAGACAATCAGAACAATGAATCGAGGTCTTATAATTGCTAGGGTACTTAGGGTAATTTATAAAACTTGAGAGGGTTTTATGTAAAAATACTTCTATATACTTTTCAAAATACACCTCAAGTATTTATTACTCGTCTTTAGAGTTGTAATGAGCGTGGATTTTATGTTGTGACATTTCTAGTGAAAATATCCTAGTTTTATAAATAAGGGTATTTATCTGTAATATTGATTATTTGAAGTTCATGGTATTTTAGTGTAAAATTTACTATTGTGATTTTTAGAAAAAGGTGGAAAATTTATATTATAGTAAAATAGATATTTAAATAATAAATATACATATGTTTATACAAAAATAATTTTTAAATAATATTTTATATTCCAAAAATCTCATTTTCTTAAGATGTCGTATTTTAAACCTTTCGAGACCGAATGCTCCTTGCGGAGGTCTGAATCTCGCACTACTAAGCCCGAGGGTGCACGATAAACCGTACTATCCCTAACGGGTTCCCCAAAGATGGGTTGCAGCGGCGCTTTGCAAAAATTGTAAAATACTAATCCTTTAGAAAACGGTTTTTATAAAGTAAAGGTATTTATTTGTAAATTGTAATTTTCTGTATTTTAGGTTCTAGGGTTTTCTAAGCCAACTAGCATATTTCTAAATGCTCTAAACGATAAGTCGTTAGAAGCCTCAAATCGCCTCTTCACCGCCAATTGTGGCCAGGTAAGTACAAGTGAGGAAGGAGGGATCCGCTCACAAATCGTGAGGCGGGCCTTTTGAAGTTACCTAAGCTCACTTGCCTAGCCTAGACACCACAAAGTCAGGTTTAGATAAACGATCGATGTCCACAACTTATCGTATTTTCCTAGTAAGAAGTATTTACTTAAAAGTTTAACAAATCTAAAACCTTTAAGAATGATTTTATTAAGATTATGGTATTTTAATGAAAGTTTCGTTTTATCGTATTCTAAGTTTTGATGATATGGTTTTAGGGTTGTATTTGCGTGTGTGTGGAGGTAGGTCGTTACCTCGTGCTCTACTTTAAATGTATAGCAAGTTAAGGGGTTAAAAGTGAAGTTAAAACATGATGGTATTAAAGTGAAAAAATTACGGTAAGTTAAAAAGATTATCATTTCATGTGTGAAAACTTATTCAAATTGATTTTTACAAGTTTAATAATCAAGATAAAGATGTTTAGGCATGATTGAATTGATTAGAAGTGAAATTTTATAGAAAACCGAATCGAAAATCGGATTTGTTCCGATTCCGTCGGGTTCCGTAAATTCGTATTTTTGAGAATTAGAAAGGGAGATAGAATGGGACTTACGGGTTTCGATCTATAATAAAGAGTATAGGGGAACTAGATGAGTTGCCGAGGCGTTGCTTCGTCGCCGGTTGTTTCAAAAAACTTCGCCGGAATTCCGTCAGCGCTTCGCCGTGAACTTGATTTCAAAGTACACTCTTCTTGTAACAATTTTGAGAGAGTAAACCTAGTGTTTTGGGATGAGAGGGTAGAGGGTAGAGGGTCTATTTATAGGGTAGGCTAGGTGAAGGGTTTTTATTTTTAAAAAAAATGTAAAAATTAAAGAAAAAACATTAAAATTTGTAGTAAAAGGGTGTATTTAAGATTCGGGAACCGATCCAAGCATTTAGAGTATACAGGGGGTATGGGAATACGAAAAGGCAGAAATTTCATTTTGGGGACTCGGCCGTCCGGCCGGCGGCGCCGGCCCGAGTCGGCCGGTCCGCCGGCCGACTCGGCCGATCCCGACCGAGTCCGGTGGTCTATGGGTGGGGGGTCTTCAGATGTAGGCTCTGGTATATTCACTTTTTAGGGTTCAGTTCAACTTTTGGGAGTTATGGCCTGTGGACTGTTGGGCTTCCAAGAATTTTAAAAGAAAAATAATCTAAAAATAATGTAGGGCATGGGATTTGAACTCTGGTGGCTTGGGTCAGCAGTGCAAGGTGTTACCAATGAGCTACAAGCTCCTTCTTGTAATTATTGTGGGAAAATAAATACTTAAAGTGATAACAGCAATATTAAATACTCCAAGTATACCTCAAATTTAAATCAAATTTATGTATACAAAAATTGGAGTTGTTACAATCTACCCTCCTTACAAAAATTTCGTCTTCGAAATTTACAACTTTTATTTGAGAACTAGTTTACAAAAAGGTGAGGATATCTTGCACGCATTTCATCTTCCCTATCCCACGTGGATTCTCCTGGAGTGTCTTTCCTCCACATTACCCGGACCAAGTTAACTTCCTTGTTCCGAAGTGTCTTCACTTTTCTGTTCAAGATCTCTACAGGCTGTTGCTCACAAGACAAGTCGGGCTGTATAGTGAGCTCGGAATGATCAAGTACATGGCTGGGGTCACTCACATACTTTCTGAGTTGGGATATGTGGAACACGTTATGCACTCCTTCCAATGAGGGTGGAAACGCTAAGCGGTATGCCACTTCACCGACTCGTTCGAGTATGTCGAACGGTCCAATGTATCTCGGACTCAATTTACCCTGTCTTCCAAATCGGATCACTCCGAGGTTCGGAGATATCTTCAAGAATACATGGTCTCCTGGCTGGAAGTCCAAGTGTCGTCTCTTTGCATCAGCCCAGTGTTTCTGTCGATCTTGGGCTATGCGCATTCTTTCCCTGATAGTACAAACCACATCAACGGTCGCTACTATCATCTCTGGTCCAAGAAGTTCCCTATCTCCGATGTCGTCCCAACTTAATGGTGATCAACACTTCCTTCCATATAATGCTGCAAAAGGTGCCATTCCTATGCTTGCTTGGTAGCTGTTATTGTACGCGAACTCCACAAGATGCAGGTGATCTTCCCACGATCCTTTGAAGTCTAGCATACACGCTCTGAGCATATCCTCCAGGATCTGAATAGTTCGTTCCGACTGACCATCTGTTTGTGGATGATAAGCCGTGCTAAAGTTCAGACTTGTTCCCAAGCTAGTTTGCAGACTCTGCCAAAATTGTGATCGGAACCTGGTGTCACGATCGGAGACAATGCAGACCGGTACTCCATGAAGTCTCACAATTTCCTGTATGAGTTCATGGGTATCAGAGATAGTACATTATGAAGAGTTTAAATCTTAACTAGATTATTACCTCCATGTACTTCTTTGCTAGTGTCTCAGTTGATTGACCAACTCGAAATGGGATGAAGTGAGCTGACTTTGTGAGTCGATCCACAATGACCCATATAGCATCGTTACCCTTTGTGCTGCGAGGAAGAGCAGTCACAAAATCCATCGTGATATGCTGCCACTTCCATTCTGGGATTGGTAACGGTTGAAGTAATCTAGCTGTCCTGTGATGTTCAGCCTTTACTTGCTGACACACCAAGCATTTTGCGACACTTCTGGCTACTTCACCCTTCATTCCATGCCACCAATAATTCTGCCGTAGATTTTTGTACATTTTGGTACCTCCAGGATGTACTGAGTAGGGAGAGCTGTGAGCTTCTTTCATTAACTCTTCTCGAACAGGACCTTTTGGTACACACAATCTGTTGTCGTATCTCAAAGATCCGTCTTCATGGATGATGAAGTCTGTTCTGAGTCTATTCTCCACTTGTTCTCTGATCCTTTGCAACTTAGCATCACTTGCTTGAGCTGCTTTGATCTGATTGACAATGGTTGATTGAACTTGTAGATTCATCAAACTTGAAGCATTACCTTACATGACTACTTCAATCTCCATCTGATGTAAGTCTTGCTGAAGCTTCCACTGAGCGGTGAGATTCATCGATAAGGGTTGGCGACTAAGAGCATCAGGTACTACGTTCACCTTCCCTGGGTGATATTGCAAGTTGATGTCAAAGTCCGCCATGAGTTCTAACCATCTTCTCTGCCGCATATTCAACTCTTTCTGAGTAAACACGTACTTCAGACTTTTATGATCTGTGTAGATGTTCACTCGTTCACCAAGTAAGTAGTGGCGCCAAATCTTGAGAGCAAAGATGACGGCTGCCAACTCCAGATCATGCGTCGGATAATTGCGCTCATGAGTCTTCAGTTGTCTTGAAGCATAATCCACAACCTTACCGTGCTGATGTAGAACACATCCTAATATCTTACCGGATGCATCACAATGCACTTCGAATCCTCCAGATTGATCCGGTATTACGAGAATAGGTGCAGATGTCAATCTTGACTTGAGTTCTACGAAAGCTTGTTCGCATGCTTCTGATCACACAAATTCTTCATCTTTTCGTGTGAGCTTGGTCAGGGGTGTTGCTATCTTTGAGAATCCTTCAATGAACCTTCTGTAATATCCAGCTAAACCCAAGAAACTCCGAATGCCCTTCACTGACTTTGGTGTAGGCCATTCGCTAACTGCTGAAACTTTGGCTGGATCCACAGAAATTCCTTCTCCTGATACGATATGTCCAAGAAAACCAACTTGATTTAGCCAAAACTCGCACTTGCTGTACTTGGCATAAAGCTTATGTTGACGAAGAGTTTCCAGGACAATTCGTAGATGCTCTGCATGCTCTTTCCGATTCTTAGAATATACCAGGATGTCGTCGATGAAGATGACAACAAACCTGTCTAAATACTCCCGGAAAACTTGATTCATTAGGTTCATGAATATTGCTGGTGCATTGGTCACTCCAAATGGCATCACTAGAAATTCGTAATGTCCATAGCGAGTTCTGAAAGCTGTTTTGTGAATATCAGCTTCCTTGACCTTCACCTGATGATAACCTGAACGAAGATCCAATTTAGAGAAAACACAAGATCCACTTAGCTGATCGAATAAATCATCGATGCGAGGGAGTGGATACTTGTTCTTTATAGTGACTTCGTTCAAGGCCCTATAATCGATGCACATTCTGTATGAACCTTCCTTCTTCTTCACCAGTAGTACAGGTGCTCCCCAACTTGAAATGCTGGGACGAATCCATCCTTTTGCCAATAATTCGTCCAACTGTGTTCGGACTTCCTTCAATCCTTCCGGACTTAGTCTATACGGTGCTTTGATCACCGGTTGTGCTCCTAGTACTAAATCAATACTGAATTCAAGAGCTCGATCGGGAGGCAAACCTGATATATCGTCAGGAAATACATCGTCGAACTCTCGAACTACCTCTGGTCTTAATTCTTCTTCTGCTTGAGCTGCTGCAACTACTGCTTCTCTTGGCTTCGCTTTGTAGGTACCTGGCTCCAGGGTACGATCTCCGCTCTTGAAATATAAGACCGGATGATCTAGAATCTCGAATACTACCCTCCTTTGACGACAGTCGATGGTAGCATAAAAGGTTCCAAGCCATTCCATTCCTAGAACCACATCGAAGTTCGGTATGTCCAGTACTTTGAAGTCAGCATAAAACTCTCGACTGCAGACGACGACTGGACACAAGCTGTATCCCATAGTTTCCTTTAGAACGCCATTTCCGGAACTGACGTTCCAGCTGGATACAAGCGGTGAGACTGGAATCGCATGGGTTCGGACAAACCGTTGTGACATAAAGCAGTGGGATGCTCCAGTATCAAACAGTGCAAGTGCAGGTATTGAAGCTACTAGGATTGTACCTAAGGTATATGGGATATGTTTTAGGTATAGGGAAAGTGTGTAGGTAAACAAGACTAAAAGATAAGTTTGAGAAGGAAAGTTTACCAGTAATGACTTGGCCAGTGGCCTCAGCTTCTTCCACAGACATCATGAAAGCCTGGCGCTTTGGCACATTCCTCCTGGTCTGAGGAGCATTCCTCGGAACGTTCCTTTGAGCTTGATGGAACTGACGAGGAGATGGTGTAGCTTGTGGTCCTCTGGGTGGTGCAGGCAGTGCAAGTCTTGGAGCAAGGGCTTGGATGGCTGGACGCTGTGGATAATTGTTTGCTGGCCTGGATGCAGCAACTGGGTTTTGTTTATGAGGACAAGCCCCAATACCATGAGCAGCTGAGCCACAGATCAAGCAAAGGTTGTTCGCACGCCGGCAATCTCTCGCCAGATGCCCATTTCTCTTGCAGTAGTTACAAAAGGCTGGGCTGGGCCTACTGATTGGTGCTCCAGGACATCTCGGCACAAAAGGTGGTCTGGACGAGGCTCCACCTGCCATCTGGTTGGCAGGGCGCTTGACTCCTGTAGACTGAGGTCTGCCCCTTGCTTTTATTACTGCCTCATAACTGCGGGCAGCTTCCAGAGTATCCTCATGAGTCAAAAATTTTCATGTGGCTAAAGCAGCCTGAATCTCCGTGTCCAGTCCTTGTTGAAAGCGACGGACTCTGATCTCGTCCGTCGGTATCAAGTGTGCCGCGAATCTGTTTAAGGATAGTGTTAGCTGTGTGGTATGTGATATTTAAAAACTGAACTATTGCGACATATCTTACCGGCTTAACATGGTGAATTCAGTGTCGTATTCATCTACCGATTTGTTCCACATAGATCCTTGTTGTAGATGAATGAACTGCTGCTCCATGGCAAACCTGGCAGTCACAGGGAAATATTTCGCGTCGAACTTCTCGCGAAAATTTCTCCATTCAATAGGCTGTGCAAGACGGCTTTCTTCCGCCTTCCACCAGTTGTGAGCATTGTCCGTGAGCTATAGTTTCACTACACGGACCCAAGCGATGTCTGGCACTTGTTCTGCAGCCAGATCATCCTCGATACTTTGAGCCCTTTCCTCAACTTCCAGTGGGCTCCCCTTTCCTGAGAATTGCTTCGGATGTAAAGCCCTGAATTGCTTTACCCCCGGAGCGTCAGTCTCGGGACGGTTCAGAAGTTGTTGCTGTCCCTCGAGAAGGCTGCGGATTGCCTCAAGTAGCACTGTTTGCTCGGTAGGTGGCGCAGGAACAGCTGGTGTGAGAGGTAGTGCTGGGGGTGTGTTGTTGACGTTGGTGCTGGTGTTGTTCAGGGAATCCATAACCCTGAAGAAAAATTTGGGTTAGGACAGATTCAAGTACATGAAATGATAAGATTCAAGGAATATGACATTGCAAGATTCAAGGAACATGAATTGAAAAGAATGTTTTAGTTGCTGGTTCTTGTGTTATATTGCTTAGGTTGTTCACGCAGAACAGAACTGCATGATAGAGATTCATACAGCTCTGACCTGCATGGGCCACCAACAAAACCTGTCACGCCCCGCTTCCCAGTGTACGGTGAAGGAGACGCGACGAGGTCCGCTACGTATATACTCAGAAGTACATACGCTAAGCGTATCTAAGCAATATAAAATAAATACACAAGAGACAAGAATAAAAAGAACAACAACTTTTATTTATTAACATTCTTTGTACAATACATGAAAGGAAATACAACTTAAATAAAAGATGCCTAAATAGTGGCATAACAGGAAATGAAAAGTACAGAAAGGAAAAGTGTACAATGAAATTACAGTACAGGGTCTTCAGTAAACTACTCCAAGTCTTCTTGTGATGGCTCAACCTCCGCCGGGTCCAAATCACCTGACGACATTCAAAGAAAAAAGAAACAGAATGTCGTCAGCGAACAGGTCGCTCGGTAAGTCCCAAAGATAAGAGGGAAGTAGAAAAAGACAAAATAAGAAGATACATTTTAAAGTGTATACTATTGTTGTAATGTTATGTCAACGCTATTGTTTGTAGTTTGGTACATAAGGATGCCAGTGTATACGAGGGGGGTCTCTATATGCCAGAGACTAGGGGCACGTAGAGTACAAGGAACCGTTTATGCCACGGTACAACAGCAACTGGATTCATGTTAAGAGTGTTAAGTCTGACCACCTCGTGCCACCTTTAATATCTTCCGTACCAATCTACCCCTTAAAACCCCGCGATGTCTTGTTTGTATTGTTATCTTGTAAATTGTATTGGTTGTATGATTGATTGACTGACTGACCGAAACCATGATATCAGGAAACAATTATAACCGTAGAGTCATATAAATGAAATATTGGGAATCATGTAAAAGGAATATATATCCATGGTTCGGTTCGGTCAAGTTGTGTAAATTGATAATTAGATTTATGGATTCATGTGTTCATATTGACTTGGAATCTTGTAGATTATAGATTGACTTGAATCATATTCAAGTCAGATTAATCAGACTCAAACCCGAGTCAGACAATCAGAACTGTGAATCGAGATCTTATAATTGCTAGGGTCCTTAGGGTAATTTATAAAACTTGAGAGGGTTTTATGTAAAAATACTTCTATATACTTTTCAAAATACACCTCAAGTATTTATTACTCGTCTTTAGAGTTGTAATGAGGGTGGATTTTATGTTGTGACATTTCTAACGAAAATATCCTAGTTTTATAAATAAGGGTATTTATCTGTAATATTGATTATTTGAAGTTCATGGTATTTTAGTGTAAAATTTACTATTGTGATTTTTAGAAAAAGGTGGAAATTTATATTATAGTAAAATAGATATTTAAATGATAAATATACATATGTTTATACAAAAATAATTTTTAAATAATATTTTATATTCCAAAAATCTCATTTTCTTAAGATGTCATATTTTAAAGCTTTCGAGACCAAATGCTCCTTGCAGAGGTCTGAATCCCGCACTACTAAGCCCGAGGGTGCACGATAAACCGTACTATCCCTAACGGGTTCCCCAAAGGTGGGTTGTAGCGGCGCTTTGCAAAAATTGTAAAATACTAATCCTTTAGAAAACGGTTTTTATAAAGTAAAGGTATTTATTTGCAAATTATAATTTTTCGTATTTTAGGTTCTAGGGTTTCCTAAGCCAACTAGTCTATTTCTAAATGGTCTAAACGACAATTCGTTAGAAGTCTCAAATCGCCTCTTCATCGCCAATTGTGACCAGGTAAGTACAAGTGAGGAAGGAGGGATCCGCTCACGAATCGTGAGGCTGGCCTTTTGAAGTTACCTAAGCTCACTTGCCTAGCTTAGACACCACAAAGTCAGGTTTAGATAAACGATCGATATCTACAACTTATCGTATTTTCCTAGTAAGAAGTATTTACTTAAAAGTGTAACAAATCTAAAACCTTTAAGAATGATTTTATTAAGATTATGGTATTTTAATGAAAGTTTCGTTTTATCGTATTCTAAGTTTTGATGATATGGTTTTAGGGTTATATTTGCGTGTATGTGAAGGTAGGTCGTTATCTCGTGCTCTACTTTAAATGTATAGCAAGTTAAGGGGTTAAAAGTGAAGTTAAAACATGATGGTATTAAAGTGAAAAAATTACGGTAAATTAAAAAGGTTATCATTTCATGTGTGAAAACTTATTCAAATTGATTTTTACAAGTTTAATAATCAAGATAAAGATGTTTAGGCATGATTGAATTGATTAGAAGTGAAATTTTATAGAAAACCGAATCGGAAATCGGATTTGTTCCGATTCCGTCGGGTTCCGTAAATTCGTATTTTTGAGAATTAGAAAGGGAGATAGAATGGGACTTATGGGTTTCGATCTATACTAAAGAGTATAGGGGAACTAGATGAGTTGCCGAGGCGTTGCTTCGTCGCCGGTTGTTTCAAAAAACGTCGCCGGAATTCCGTCAGCGCTTCGTCGTGAACTTGATTTCAAAGTACACCCTTCTTGTAACAATTTTGAGAGAGTAAACCTAGTGTTTTGGGATGAGAGGGTAGAGGGTAGGGGGTCTATTTATAGGGTAGGCTAGGATAGGGTAGGTGAAAGGTTTTTATTTTTAAAAAAATGTAAAAATTAAAGAAAAAACATTAAAATTTGTGGTAAATAGGGTGTATTTAAGATTCGGGAACCGATCCAAGCATTTAGAGTATACAGGGGGTATGGGAATACGAAAAGGCAGAAATTTCGTTTTGGGGACTCGGCCGTCCGGTCGAGTCCGGCCGGCGGCGCCGGCCGGAGTCGGGTGGTCTATGGGTGGGGGGTCTTCAGATGTAGGCTCTGGTATATTCACTTTTTAGGGTTCAGTTCAACTTTTGGGAGTTATGGCCTGTGGACTGTTGGGCTTCCAAGAATTTTAAAAGAAAAATAATCTAAAAATAATGTGGGACATGGGATTTGAACTCTGGTGGCTTGGTTCAGCAGTGGAAGGTATTACCAATGAGCTACAAGCTCCTTCTTGTAATTATTATGGGAAAATAAATACTTAAAATGATAACAGCAACATTAAATACTCCAAGTATACCTCAAATTTAAATCAAATTTATGTATACAAAAATTGGAGTTGTTACAGTGTGCATGGTCAGACCTCGAGGAAGAACCCGCGCAGGAGTCGGATTTATCTTTCGAGCTGACGGAGATCTAGTCTGGAATACCTTTTCTTCGTTTCTGTTTTCCCTAGAGATCTTGTATTCGAACTCGGTTAGTAGTTCTTTCCTGTTTATTTGTAAATTGTGAACAATGAAAATTTGATGTAATAATTTAGTGATGTATTTCCTTTACTGCTGTGCTTTGTTTACTGATTACCATGTAATGCTAGAAGCCGAAGTATGACTACGGCGGGATTATTCCTTGATCGTAGGAGCATGGCTGGCCTAGTCATCCCCCGTTTTCCGTATTTTAGGAAGCGGGGCGTGACACTGGCAACGGTGCCATTTGATCGGTAAGGATTTCACGTGTCATACCTAGTTCTAAAGTTAACCACAATCAAGACGGTGTCGCGTGTAGCTAACCGTGATGAGTACGGGTCGTCCGCAAGGAGATGAAGCGTTTTACGTTCTTGTTATCACGAGTTAAGCAAGGATCAAAACTGCTCGTTTCTAACCTAAGTGTTGTATATGCAAAATATAAGTTTGTTAGGAATAGAGATAGGTTAGTGTAAGTTAGAAAAATCAATACTCATTCTTTTGTGCCGAGCTTGACTATTAAAGCTAGAGTAATCGGCAACAACGTAGATTAGGGTTCTTAAGCACGGTATTTATGAAATCCGGTTTATTGAACATTGTCCGTCCGTTCTTGTCTCTTGACTTTTGCCTCCGGCTAAACTGAACGCAACCGGTCACGGTTAGGGATCACCGATACCTTGGTAGGTTAGGGTGCCTAACAGAACGCTTACGTAAGATTTGGGCGGAGTTCAATTAGCAAATATCGGGCAAAAGAAATGAGCAAATGAAATTCCTAACTTGCATAACCATTCTCTTTCCCTAACAACACCACTATTCACAAACCATAACCATCATTAACAAGAAGATATAAAAGAGCAGACAATACGGAAAAAAACATTTCAAGTAAGTAAATAGCAAGAAATTAAATTGGAAGTAAGGAAAGTAATAGAAATGCTAAGAACCCAAAAGCACAAATGAATGCTTTATTAACTTTGAATTGATGATACAAATCATGAGTTCAATAACCAAAACTTAAATTTGCAAGCTCAATGAAGAGATTGCAAGATCAAGAGAAGGCAAAGAACTCAAGGTGAACTAGCTACTATGTACAAAACTTCAAAATGAAAATGAAACAAAGAGTTAAAACTATAGCCCAAAGTATATACCTTCCCTTGTTCACTGATCTGGTACTTATAACCACAAAATAAGATTAAACAAACAATATAAGAAATATGATGTGACAACAAGGGACAGCTAGGAGAAAAATGGGGCGCATTGGGCATGATGGGACCGGCGTCGCCGGATATTTAGACCTTTTCGACGGTCTTCTTTTGGGCAATTAGGCTCGCGTTTGTTTTGTGATGTTGTGTGCTCTCCATAATCTCACTGGTGTTGTTTGATCTCTTTGTAGAAACCTGGGTTGTACTCAGCAGTTTTAGAGGGAAATCAAACCTTTAAATCACATCACAACTTTTCATATCACTCATTACCTACACCCACTTGCCACACCATTTGCACAAGTCATGAGTAGTGTTGTATCCACTTGTGCAAGGCAGTCCCCAAGATTCATGCATCACAAAAAGTGTTCACACTTGTAATGTGTTGGACCATTTTTTATAAAAAGTGTGTACATTTGCATGTTGCAAAAAAACACTTTAAATTTAAATCGGCTTACAGTTCCAGTTGCAGTGTCGGCTCACAAATGTCATATACATGTATTTGAGTGTGTTTCCAGTATTTTGTCACGAATACCTGTAATCTGTATTTATTGAGTAGACACGGGTTTAATAGTACCGATATTATACAAAATTGATAATGAATAAGCGGTATTGAAATGCAGTTTTCTGTAATGAACATCGGGTGTTCAACTAAACACGTGTATGTGATACACATGTATTAGTCGAACGTTTGATAATATTAGTCGGTTTATAATAAAGCCGGATTATTAAATCAAATGTTGATTTAATAATTATATATATATATATGATATATATACTAGTATTATGTTATTATTATCTTTTTCCACTCTTTTTTATTATTTATATATGATATAAATATTAGATAATGTATTTATGAAATACATTATTCTTTTTCCTCTTTTTTTTGAGAGTTTGTTTTTTATGCCATGTGATGGTATAAGGGAGGAGGGGGTATACCTACCCCCATTGTGTTTGACATGTGGAGTAGAAAGGAAGAGAAGGATATGTGAGTTGAGAATTCTCATTTTCCTTAAGTGATTATTCATTTTTATTCCATCCTCCCCCTCTCTCTCCCTCTCCTCCTCCTCTCTTCATTCTCTTTAGAGAAAAAGAAAAGGAAATAAAAGAGAGAGAGAAAGAGAGTAAAGCATACTATATTATCTTATTTCCAAGTCCTAGCAAAATGAAGACGCAAGTTACTTCACAAAGGAGCATCCTTAGATGAAGTTGGAGCTTGGGTTGGGGATCTCTCATGTGGATCATCTTCGACTAGCCTATCGGTGACCAAACACGATCTGGAGTATTCGGAGCTTAGATGGGGTCTTCCATAAATGGGCGGACACGCTACAAGGGTTGTAGCATACAAAACCACTAGTTTAGCCTCTTGTATTTCTCTTTTGGTTCGCAATTTTCATGTCTTTGGGCGATTTCTTGGTTGTGGATGCTTGTGCTTGTCTTGAAAATTTTTATTATGCATAATTATCGCTTCTGCTTCGTCTTCTAAAGAGCACAAGACTCTTAACAATCGTTTGCCATCAGCCTTCCATTTGTCGGTCGTATCCTCCAACCGTTGGCCCTACGTTTGTCAACCGTCCACACCGGCCGCCGACCGTCTATCCTCCACTTGTTGTGCGTTACAACCAACCGTTGTCATCATTTGTAGCCACTGGCCACTGTGATCGTCACTGTCGCTCGCTGATTATCCACTATGTGCCAGCCACCGCCATTGTCCAAATCCATTACACATGTATTGCCGAAAATGATTAAAATATACCAAGCGCTATAGTGCAACATTCGCGGGAATTGGAAACCTCAACATCACAATTCTTTACGGGATCATGTAAATTCCTGTAATCTTCCATTCCATTACCAACAGCTACCTTAAGGGGTTGCTTGGTTGCTGGATTTGAGAATTTGGATTCCAAGAGCCTAGTTTTGAAATTTTAGGGATTGTGGAATTTGTTGTTTGTTGTTATGAAATCCTAGTTTTGGATTAGTAAATCCCTGTAATTCTTGTTTGGTTGTAGGATTGTAATGATGGATTCTAAAAGAAGGATTTATAGGTAACTTTAAGGAGGTGAGTGTAAGTTTTGTTACCTTATAATAAGACAAAAAAGGTATTTTATTGTTTTGAAAAAGATTGTTTCAAAAATGCAGCATATGCAGTAGCAGCAAGAATAATGTTTTGTTACATGCATATGCAGCAGCAGCAAGCAAGGAGCTCAATCCTAAAGAGGAGTATCTTCTTTAGGATTTGTCACGACCCAAGATTTGGCGCGTGACCAGCACTTAAACCACATGATGTCAATAGGCGTAACGCAATTTAAGTAAGCCGAAAACCCAGAAATCTAAACCATAAAAAGAAGTAAGTGATAAAAACATTATTAAAAATATTTAGAAATCTCAAGTAAAAGTTTAAAGCTTAAGTTCATTTTCTTAAAAATTTCGGCAGCACCTCCTTTGTAAAAACTGGTCCCGAAACGAGTACAAATATAGGATATAAGTAAAGCATCCCCAAACGGGAGCGAATCACGCCCAAAGGCGGAAAACAACCACCACAAGCATATATACGACGCCGCAGCGAAGAAATGGACAATATAATGAAAACGACATAAAAAGAGATAAAGCAACATTATTCCAACATCAACAATAATGTCACGCCCCGCTTTCCAGAGTACGCTAAGATCGGCACGTGACAGAGCCAACCATGCTACCTGTGGCTAGGAAAAATCCCTCCACAGTCACATTACGGTTGTCTAGAGATATCAAGCACAGTAGAAATAAAAACAACTATCTAATACATGTCCATGAGCCAGAATAATGAGTCAAGAAATAAAATGCGGAAGCAATAGATCCAATAAACAATAATAATCTGGAATGTACGTCCCAAATACGGGCTCACATCAGGAAATGAAAAGTACTGAAAAGAAACTAAACTAGAATACTAACAAGTCTTCACTGCTTGGCCTGATGACTGAGATACTCTTGAACGACCTACGGCAAAGGTGGAGGATCTGGGCCATGCAAAACCCAGACGTCAGTGCGTCATAATATCAAACAATAAAATATAGTCGGGAGGTAACAGGATATGCAGGCATGAATATAAACAGTGACGAGAGTATAACAGGGATATATATAACAGTGAAGTACATCAAGATAAGTGACGTGCAGTGATATTTAAACCGTGCTATGGGGTTATCTATTCTAAAGTCTTCGAAATAAATTAATATAATCCTTATCGTAACCTATCGGTGATTATTCCGTAACGTCCGGAAAAACGGCAAACAATAGGTATTCCGTAACGCCCGGAAAAACGGCAAACAATATGATAACCCTTTGAGTTACGTTCGGTTACATTCTTGATTTCCCCATACCCCCAAGTTATGTGTTCAAGTCAGGTATTGATAAGTTTGAAGCTAATGCCAACACAAGATCAAGCAGGAACAGGTTTGTCTATACAGACAACAAGATATGTCCATCGGGACAATATGTCAGGATTGTCGGCATTAGAAACAGGATCAGGTAACATGTCAAGTAGTGATATATCAGGTCGTGTCAGGTAGTGAACATGTATCAAGTCAGGTCAAGTAGTAGTGTATCAGGTCATGTCAAGTAGTGCACAGGTATCAAGCGGTTGCTCATAATAAAACTGTAACAGGTACGGATGCACAACAAAAGCATGGATGCACAAATATTTATCAGGGATTACTATATTACTATGTAGGGTACACAATATCAAGTATGGAGTACTAATATGACAATAAAATGATATAATGCAATATGGTATGCGAATAGATATGAAATCAATGGTATGGATGCACAATTATTGATTAGGGTTACAATTACAGTTCCAATACTAATTAGGATGTACTTTATTAAACATGGGGTGTTCTAACAATAATGACATGGACTAATATGGTAAATAGGTGTAGCTACATGTATATTAAATGTTATAGTTGCAAACGGGTATCCGAAAACTGTAAAACTTTCATATGGATGGGTAATGGGATAAACGGTTAACATTTTATTTGTATGGATGCATGATACTATACCTAGCATGTAGCAAGATGATTTAGCGTGCGACTAGATGTGTAAATACTAATAAGGATGCATACGGATGTCATATAACAGTAAAATGATAAACTAGCAAGTGCGGGACATATAACTCAACGATATGAGATGTAACTATTCAATTTGATGCAGTATATGGTAGTATAGTATGTAACAAGATAGGTTTTCATGCACTAGATCTGAAATGATATATACGGATATTGCAGATGTCGAATAAATCGATAAAATTGAAAAACAATAATGTGGATTGCAGAATTAATCATTTGAAGTATTATAATTCAAATAGATATAGATTATAGTATCATAGCATGTAGCAAGATTAACTTACCTCGATGGATCGCGATACGGATACGCACGGCAACGTCGAATGTCGGTAAAAGTCTCGATGCACGCACACACGTACAGAACAGAATCAGGCAAGGCAAGAACACGACCGCGCTGTCTGGGAACGTCCTCAGGATCACCCGGATCAACAGCGACGGGCACGGCTCCGGCGATCACCGGAAAACGCGAATCAAGAAAAGAAAAGAGAAGGAAAGAAGAAGAAGGAGAAGAAAGAGAAGAAGGTTGGGGTTCTGCGGGTTCTTTGGGGCAAGAAGGCAAGGGGGTGTCGTCGACAATAGGACATCGACGACAAGGTGCAGACGGGGTTTTCCGGCGATGCAGTGGGTTTTTTTTGGGTTTTTGGTGTTGGGGTGCAGGATTCTTGGTGGCTGGGGTCGTGCTAGCAAAGGAGGAGAGGAATGGAGAGAGAGAAGAAGGTTGTAGAGGCAACGACGAGGCCGTCGGAGCTCTGGCGGCGAGAGTGCATCGAGAGTGCAGAGGTCGGGTTTGGGTGCAGGGAAAGAGCTCGGGGTTAGCTAGGATGGTGGTGGTGGTATTGGGAGTTGAAGTGGGAGGTGAGTAGACGGAGGGGAAAATGACGACGAGGTCGTCGGTGATGGGAGGCGACGAGGTCGGGTGAGGCAGGGTGGTGAGGCGATGTGGTGCAGTTGGGCGAAGGCGGGAGAAGAACGAAGGTGAAGAAGAAGAAGAAGAGGGAGAAAAGTAGTCGGTGCTGGTGACGAGGGGAAGCCGACGTGGGCGTCGGCGGTGGTGGCGACGGCAACGGGCGAGCGCGGGCGTGGGTTCACGCGGCCACGAGGACGAAGAAAGAGAGGGGAGGAGGAGAGACTGTGGTTTTTTTTTTTTAATGATTGGGTAAAAAAAATAACAATAATAAATATACGGGGGGAGGGAGAGAGAAAGACCATGAGAGAGAGAGAGGGGGGGGGACAGCGAGAGAGAGAGAGAGAGAGGAGAGATGAATTTGTTTTTTAGTGGTTTAGATAAAATTTTAAAAATCTTTTTGTTAATAAAATTTTGTTAACGGTTAATAATATTTAAAATATAATATTAATAGAATTTGATATTTTAGTAAATACAAAAATAGTCCAAAACACGCCCAGGTCGAGTCTAAAATTATGGTTTGAAAATACGGTTAATATACGTGTCAACCAAAATCAAAATAGGTTATCCGGGTAACGAAAATGCATACCCCCAAGAACGGATGCACGTACGTGCGCGTAGCCATCTAAACACATCCGTTTCACTGAACGGGACGAGAACAAAATGCGCGGATGCTACCACAAGGTTAGGGGTAACATGCAGGCCATGCAATATTTTTAAAATATTTTACGTGACTTAAAATGTTATATTGTGAAAATGCAAATGTCAGATAAAATACCAGTATGCAATATTCATGAATGTGTACCAGTCTACGCAACAAGTCAAGATAATTCATAAACATGAATCAAACAAGTTTCAAGCAAGCGGGTCGGTTCGGATGCAATACTAATGTGAGATACCATTTGCACCCAAAACACGATAAATCAAGAAAATACCATAAATAAGTAAATACGAAAACTGAAACTGGTATAACTGAACTAGGGTGTTACAAATAATATCATACCAACATCAATTATAACTAGTAGAAGTATTTCAATCATCATTCCAACATCAACAAATATTCCAACATCAACAAATATTGCTTGTTGCTGCTACATATATTCTAACATCAATAAATATAGCTTGAATGTAACTTACATGAACACCAACATAACACAACATTATTCCAACATCAACAAATATTAATAACAATCATGACACTACCAACATTAGCATTACAATTATAGCAACAACAATAATAACAACTAGAACAATCTCAAATATAACAACAACAACAATACTAACAATAACAGCAATATTAAGAATATCAACAACACTACCACCATAATATAACAAGTACCAACTAGAGAATAAAAATATTAGAAAATACGCCCTCAATAATATTAGAAAATTCAAAAGATATCAATCCTAAAGAGGAGTAACTTCATCATCATCGTTTCCATCATCACGGTCCCTCCCACCATCTTGAACGTCTACGCCTTCATTTGATGCAAATTCCTCTACCCAATCCCTTCTCGATTCTTCCGACATCACCGTAAACATCCGCACACATATTTCATCATTACGAAAGCTTTGGACTGCCTTATCCAAGAGTTTGCGGGGATAGTTTCTCCTAATTTCATGCATACACTCTGAAAGCTTCTCGATCCAATGCATTTGCGCCGTTTGGATCGACATAGCAACCTTTTCTATGCCGCTCATAACATTATCAAGAGATTCAACATCATTCGATATAGTCTTACCTTTGGTCCGACAACGACTCCCTCGACTATTGATGCTTGAAGAGACATTGCTAGTTTTACGAACTTGAGGGTAATCATTTTGTGTTTCATTAGCATTCTCTCCGCTTGGAGCCTCGTAAGCTTGCGACCTATCAACTTCTTCATAAATCGACTGTTTGTAGGCCCCCGTGACCCCGTCATCCCCACATATTAGTTTAAGATCATCAAAATATGTGAGTGGATGGTTCACATAATCCTTCAGCTTAGGATTAGTCTGCCAAAATAAATATTACAAATAAATCAATCGAGTTATTTAATGAAGATGAAATTTAAGCATAAATTAGAAGCAATTTGACTCTTGAAAAGGTTTTGTACTCCTCGTCTTCCATTACTAGCATTTTCTTATCTTCGTCCCATCCCATGCCGGTCAAATCAAAACATTTAAGCATTTTCGCATACGTCTTCTTCAGAGCTTTAATGTGATTGTGCACATTATCCGTAGTGTAAGTCTCACCAAATTCTTGGTTAATATGTATGGCTGCTGCCGTGAGAGCTGTCCTCTTAAACCCTTTATCTCCTTTCAATACTTTTTTAGCCTGTGAGGCCAAAAAGGGGATGAGTATATCATCATGGGCATCTAGCCAAATTTTATTTCGTCTTCTCATAGCCGGAACTGTTTCCTTAGGTTTTGCAGCGGCTTTCTTGTTACGTTTTTTCATAGGCGAAGAATGCTCAATCTCTTCGGCACGACTATGTAAAGATTTTCCTGATCCACCGCTAGTATTAGATCCATATGCATCGCTATTTGATGATTCTATGAACGTGTTTGCGTTCGAGCTTATTGGACAGTGTACATGTGTATTGCCATGGCTGTTAAAGTACAGCATGAAACCTTGATTTGCCGAATCCGGCATCAAACCCTGAAAGAAAGACTCACCTTTTATGGGATGATACATGTTCATCATACCGGGAAGGGGGGTAAAAACCTGTGCTAGGTGGATGATACCTGAATCGAGCATGATTATTATCTTCTTGCGGATCCGGGGAACTTTGAGTCTGGGGTGAGAATGGAAACTGAACCCACTCGCTGGTTGTAGGATGGAATCTTAGAGGAGTATTCGACATACCTAAGTCATAACAACAAACAACATGACATACTATTTTATTGGAAAGTAAAATAGTATTCAAAACATGCAATAAACGCACTTAAAATTTAACACAATGAAATATGATATAATGACTTAATAAGTTTAAACAAACAACACTGTCTAAATGAACTGAACATAAAATAATATTTACTACATGCAACATAAAACAAAAACAAAGAGTGCCCAACTCCGTTAACATTTATCTTGGTTACAATATAAATTGAATTAAAAAAGAGCATCATGCAATCGACTCTGTTGTGTCCCCCCATGATATTCATTGCAATAATCTACCAACATATCCCAAGCTAATTGATCGCGTCGGGTTTTCCACTCTTCTCTTTCCGCCCTCAACTCGGCGTGTATCTGATTTGGGTCGAACTGAATGATGTCCGGACCATCCTCATCCACAACCTCACCTTCTTCAAACCGGGGCTCTTGGACGTCGTTGAATATGTTGTCATCCGGATCAACCATAGCTATATAGTTATGAAGAATAGCACATGCCATAACAATTTGAACTTGTGTTGGAAATGGATGATGTGGCCTTACCGATAGTATTTTAAATCGGTTTTTAAGAATCCCAAATGTGGCTTCAATTTTTGTTCGTAAAGTAGAATGGCATAGGTTGAAAAGCTCTTTCTTATTGGTGGGAATGTGACTAGAATGCTCCTTCAAGTGGTATCGAACACCACGATAAGGTGAAATTACTCCATGACCTGTACTGTAACCCGAATCGCCCAAATAGTATTTCCCTAAGAAACGAAATAATAGTTTATTAAATGATTATCAGTTACTTAATCTTAATCGTATTGAACGAAGATATTTTGTGCCTTCTAACACTCGCAAACCGTGTGGCGGTGGTAATGATAAAGCGTCCTTAAGGACGGTACAATCATTGGCTGCCCCTTCCCAACCAGCCAAGATACAGGTGAATAGTTTATCCGGAATTGCGGCTGCTAAAATATTTTGCGTCAGGCCCTTATGACCCCTAAAACGCGGTACGTCCTTTACGGGGACCATTGCATCTACATGTGTCCCATCATCAGCCCAATACAGTCCTACAACAAATTTCAAGTGCTACTTGTGATTTCAAATATCGCTTACGAATAAAAATTAATACTTACTTACCAAAAAGTATGTATACCAACGAGAATTATGGACGATTTCTGGAGGAGTAGAACCGGTTGGTTACTTCATAAAACGGTTACGAATAGAAAATATAGCGCGCAAGACGTCATTAAATAACGGCTAACCGTTTCACCGGATCTTTCAAATTCCAGTCTCACAACTCTATTTTTAGCTTTGTGTCCTACTATATGAAGAAACATGGCTACTTGCTCTTCAATTGGTATATGAATGGTGTCTTGCAAGATTCGTAACGCCCTAAATAGTTGTGCAAGTTTGAGAAAAAGTATTTTACGCATTCGTAGGTAATCAACACAGCTAGTACTACTATCATTCAATATCCGAAACATGTGCACATTTCTACATAAATGTCTTCTCCATGAGGGGTCTCTAAGAATGTTGCTACCTCTATTATGTTCATTGCGCTTTAACAGAACATAAGCTCTTAGCATAAGGACTACAGCAGTGGCACCTCCAATGCAAAGTCGTAAAATCATTTCCTCTGATTGTGAGCTCATCTACAATCACAAATTAAATAAAAATATTACAACTAAACATGCAGAAGATAAATTCAAAGACATCAATCACAACCAATGCATTCGAAGACCATAATGATTCGAGCAATAAGCTAAGACTCGAACAACAAAGTCAGAATTGCAGATGAAAATCGGAAAATATCAACAGTTCCATGCTTGCAAAACCATCAACAACCAACACTATCTCCCTGCATTTCTTTTCATACACCTGATACACAGCTATGATGCATAAAACACAACTAGAACAATTTCAAGCACGAGACATCCTACCCAAATAATCCATCTGTGCAGGGAAAAAAAATATATCTATGTTTAAAATTTCAGCTAAAACCAGGTTAGTTTTACCTTTACAGCTATAACGGCAGGAGATCGGGGATCTCAATCGTCGAAGTGATCACCGTCGTTGAAGCGACCGGCCTCATGATCGTCGAAGAAATCCACCGTTGCAGAACCGAGCAGTCTCGTGGTCGTCCAAGTCACCACCGTCGTCGACCCGACCACCAAACCCCAAATCGAGCTCGTCGAACTCACACCGACCACCAAACCCCAAATTGAGCTCGGCGAACTCACACCGCGTTGAACTTGTGACCGAACCCCAAATCGAGCTTAATCTGTTCTTAGATTAGGGGACGTTTTCTTTCAAGGCTGCGAACTAGGGTCGTCGCACCATGGTTGTCATCGTCGCAGCCGCGTCGTCGACTTCCACCAAACCCCAAATCGAGCGCGTCAAACTCACCGTCGAACCCCAAATCGAGCTCGATTTGTCCTTAGATTAGGGGATGTTTGCTTGCAAGACTTCGAAGTAGGCTTCGTCGAACCACAGTGGTCATCGGCGAGATCGCGACGGAGATTTTGGGAAGGGAATCGTCGCCGATCTCGAAGAGAAAACGAAGAGAGAGAAGGAGAGAACGCGAGTGACTTTAAGCCTGAGAACGAATTGTTTATTGTTGAAATGCCTACGTGGCTGAGGATTTCTCACAAATCCGCGTTTTTTTTCAGGACTTTAGGATCCTTCTTGTTGCCTACGTGGCTGAGAATCCAGGCAATTGTTTTGGGCCCAACCAAACAAAGAATTTGTGAATCCAAAACCCACAATCCTTCTCAAATCCAGCAACCAATTAGCCCCTAATGTACCCAACACAATCAACCGACGATATGGCTAAGGAATACTAAATTACTTTATAATCTCTCAAAATTTAGCTTTTTCTTTATTACAATAACATAGAAAGAATTGTTTTTTCCTTTCAATTTGAATAATTTAAGGTAAAAGGTCACAAGTGCCCATGGCCATTACCTGGGAATGCCCTCGTAACGGTGGGATGAATGTTCTCAGGAAACAGCAATGAGCATGCGCTCATGCTCAATTTTCCAGGCCCGATATCGGAACTTCCCAATGGGCCACTTCAAACCCCACCAATAAGCTACTATAAGCCCTTCCTAAAAAGTAATTTTTACTCAACTCATAATCATCAAACATATATAAAAATAAAATAAAAATGCCCTTTAGGAAACAATTTAATAATCTTTAATAAATTATACACAAATATAATTACTTTTTGGGGAGTCATCATGATAGTGGAACAGTATCACCAAAATCCTGGGCACGAAATCCAACTTCAAGCTAGACAAACCGGTATGAGAATTTTTCATCAAACAAGGATAAAATTCAAAACATATAGCTAAGATTCTCAGAAGTTTTTCCTTCACTTATCAACAACACGCGTTTGGCCCTTTGATGGCTTTTGTAAAATTTTATTAAAAAATGATTTAATTAAACATCTAATGATAAAATTTTGCTATGAGTATATATAGTTGTGGTATACCGCTCAAATGATGCACATATACATACGCTCAAATGATGCACATATACATATTTTAAAAAAATACTAACACTTTTGGCCCATAATCGCAAAGTTTTTAATGGGTTTAGCAAAATTTTCATCTTAAGGGATTTCCACGATAAAAATATTAATTTTAAGTTTTACATTTCCTCAAGGGTACTTCTTAGTTCTTACCACATACACAGCTACACACCTAGTTAAAATTGTAAGAGATATTCAAGAATTTAGGTGCAAGAAAAGGACCCAAAATTAAAATGGAAAAGGAGGGTAAAAAGGTAAATGCAAGGAAACTTCAAGGCCCAAGAAAATCAAACGCGAAGACCTAATTGCCCCCCAGCCTCCCTATAAATTGCCAACATCGCCCCCAGGTTTCCTCAATTCTATCAACAGAGGCGAAGCTTAGGGTTAGGGTTTCTCTTCATCGAAGCGATCTCTCGATCTCATCTGAAGGTAAGAATCCTCTCTTTCTTTTCATTCTGCGGTAGCTAATCGATTTCTATGGCTTCGATCTTCTGTAGCTTTTAGATCCGTGCGTTCTTTTTTGTTAATCTCGATCGTTGTGGTAGCCAGTGTTTGATCTTCATCTAGGTTTTGATCTGGCTAGGGTTTCGATTTTTTCTTGATTGCTTTTATTTTTTCTTTTTAGTTTTTAATTGGATGGCAATAGATCTACAGATTTATGTTAAATTTGATGTTTTGAAGCTGATTTGATCGATTATGTTTATTAAGATCGGTAAGAGCCCTGAGATCCTGATTCATAGATTTGTTTATTGATGAAGATAATATGATTGGTGCGATCTAGTTGATTATAAATGATTTTAATAGATTTGTGGCAATAGATCCATGGTTAGATAATCTATTTATTTATTTTTGTTCCTTAAAATCATTAAGATGTCATGTTCAACAGTTTTGATGTTTATATATTGATTGATTAATGTGTGGCACTTTTGAGTCCAGGATCTGTATTTTTTGGTGATAAACAATAATCTACAATCCAATTTGGACCATTGTGATATGAAAGATGTGCTTGCATTCATGAGTTATATTTATCATATCTGCTTTTTTTCTTGTTGGGTAATTGATTGATTCATGTAACTTATGCAGTTGGTTTGTTATGATGTACCATATCAAGTTTATCTCATCAAATTTGTTAGCTGGCTATGAGTAATTAAAAATAATGGATATAAAGAACTAGCATAGTAGTTATATCTTTTATAAGTCTTGGATATATTTTGATGATGAATGATAATCTATGATCCAACTAGAACCATTGTGATAAAAAAATATGCCATTACTTGTGAATTGTGTTTATCAGTTGCTTGATGCTTAAATGATTGTTTCATAAAAAAATAATGGCTTATCACATGTTACTCCCTTCATCTATATCCAGTATACCCCTTACATTATCTGAACAGGGTGTCGGGAGTTAATAGATCACTTTATGGATGAACATTATATAGATGCAGGCTCAATATCTTATTAAGCCAAATATGATTCTAAATCATTATTACTCACCAGGACTCTGATTCACACGTCCAAAATAGGATTCATATAATCAATTAGTAATGTGGATTATAAATGACTTTTTTTTTCCTTCTTTCGCCTCTTGCAAGATTTAATACTTAATTGATGGAATTTGGATATAGTGCAAGTTTGTTGGAGGATGCTAATTTTGTTGCTCGAGTTTACAGTTACTCTAACTGGTTATTCTGTGCAAATGTCCATTTATTTAAATGAGACATTGAACGGATGACGGTTTTAATTGGTGTTAACTTTTTTGCTCGAGTTTACAGTTACCCTAACTGGTTATTCTCTGTAAATGTTCATTTATTTAAATGAGACACTGAAGGGATGACGGTTTTAATTGGTGACAAGTTTTTTGTCATGGAAGAGAAGAAATTAGTGGTTGATATCGTGGGTTCTTCCATTATAAACTGTGGGCTATACAATTGTTGGTTTAGTTCCATTTTTCATGGTCATTCTACAACTATTGAGGGCATTGATATGAGATGAGCTTTTACATTAATGTCTACATGTTTGACTTGTACAATCTGGTTTGTCGTCGAGTTATCAATATTTCAAGGCATGAGTTAAGAATATAGACATGTTATGCAATATATCATTTGCATCTTGATACTGAACTTAAGTATCAAGTTCAGCTATGTTCTTCATTCTAAATTTAACCATGCTGGTTCATTAAGTATGTCGAGTTATCTGATATTCCATGGCTTTCTTTCTCTTGAAATATTATTTATGGACGAAACTTTTTTAGGATTCTCATCAAGTTAATTTTACATGGTTCCCCTAACATTCTAACATTAGTTCACTCTTTCAGGAAGTGGCTGCAACTCAACTATTTTAGTTATTGCACACTGCCAAAGTGGAGAGTGTGAAGTTTGAAGCTTCTTTTATGTCTGGTCGCGATTCTCTCTACTTGGGAACAGTTGGATTGCTTGGAGAATACTCTCCTCCATCAAGAAAGCTTTGGCTCTCCTCGGAGAGTTTTATGCATCAAAGGCCACTCAATCACTGTACTCCTGGTTGCCCGTTTATGCAACCTTCCTTCTATAGAAAATTCCCAGAAATTCCAGAAGAACATTACCTCTGAACCCACCCCTCAAACTAATATGGCGTTACAAAATATTGGTGCTGCCAACAGCGATGATGCCTTCTATCGCTACAAGATGCCCAAGATGATAACCAAAATCGAAGGCCGTGGCAATGGCATCAAGACCAACATCGTGAACATGGTCGACATTGCCAAAGCACTAGCTAGGCCTGCTGCTTACACCACGAAGTACTTTGGATGTGAGCTTGGCGCACAATCCAAATTCGACGAGAAGACTGGAACCTCTCTCGTTAACGGCGCCCATGAGACCGCTAAGCTTGCCGGACTCCTCGAAAATTTCATTAAGAAGTATGTGCAATGCTACGGGTGCGGAAACCCGGAGACTGAGATTATCATCACCAAGACCGAGTGCATCACACTGAAGTGTGCAGCATGTGGCTTTGTTTCTGATGTTGATATGAGGGACAAGCTCACGACTTTTATATTGAAAAATCCACCAGAGCAAAAGAAAGGGTCAAAGGAGAAGAAAGCGATGAGGAGAGCAGAAAAGGAGCGGCTTAAAGAAGGCGAGGCTGCCGATGAAGAACAAAAGAAACTGAAGAAAGATTCGAAGAAGAAAGCACCTGCTTCTTCCAAAGCTGCTGTTGCTGCTACTGGAAAGAAAAAGGCCAATGGCACCAGTGCAAATAAGAAAGGCAATGGTGGTTCTGATGAGGATCATTCTACTTCACCAACTCGAAGCCTAAACGGGGACCATGATGCTGCTGACGACGACGACGACGACGATGATGATGTCCAATGGCAGACCGACACCTCACTGAAGGCTGCAAAGCAGCGTATTCAAGAGCAGCTCAATGCCGTTACTGCAGAAATGGTGATGCTCTCAACCATAGAAGAAACGGAGAAGGAGAAGAAGTCGAACAAATCGAAGAAGGAAGAAAGTGGTGTTAATGCCTTGCTGTCAGAGCTCAAGAGCAAACTCAGCAGCGGTGCCACTCCAAGTCAGCTCCAGTCTTTCCTTAGCTCTGCCGTGGGAACAACCCCGCAAGAGACTATGAACGCTCTATTCGAAGCGCTTTTTGATGGAGCTGCCAAGGGGTTCGCAAAGGAAGTAGGGAAGAAGAAGAACTACATATCGGCTGCGGTTAATGATGAGGGGTCACAGATGCTCTTGCTTGGAGCTGTGGAGGCCTTCTGTGGGAAGGCGAGCGGAGATGCGGTAAAGGAGGTTCCGCTAGCGTTGAAGGTGTTTTATGACGCGGATCTGGTGGATGAAGAGGTGCTTGTTGAGTGGTATGAGAAAGGATCGGCAGGAGATGGCAAGGGATCACAGATGTGGAAGAATGTGAAGCCGTTTGTTGAGTGGCTCCGAAGTGCCGAATCCGAGTCTGAGGATGATTGATGGTTCTATATCTGCTGCTTTACGTTGAGTCTGAGTTTGTGTCTTTTTGTTGGCAATTCGTGTTGGGTTGGAGTCTGTGTCTTTTATTTGGAACCTTATAGGTCTTTTGCTTAAGTGTGTGTTTTATGTCTGCTTTTCTGAAGCATTGCTATGTTATATTTTGTGTTCGTATCCTGGGTGGTAGGAACTATTATTTAATAATATTGTCTTTTCTTCGTAATATTGGCTATAGTCCAGATCTTGTACCTATTTATTCTTGCAGCTGGTGCTGTGTTCTTTCCGTAAACCATTATATGTTGTTTGATGGAAGCAGAAACTGCTTTTATATCATGTAGTTCGGTTTTGTAGTGTTGGTAGGTTACAGCTTGGCATTGGGAGCTTGCATTCTTGTTGCATAGTGCATTATTTGATGGAAACAGATAATATGAGGTGCATTCAGCTATAATTTGATGATAAGCTTTGCTTTGATCAAAATAAATCTTGTCTCTTTGCGTTTGGTTTACAAAAGCTCATGTTTAGGGCCCCATTGTTACTATTGTTATTGTTATTATTGATGCTTCTGTGGCAATCCATATAGGCTATCATTTTTCAAATGTTGTGGTGGTTTGCTTACCAAGGCTTATTATAAAAATTTAGCATCCGAAGTTTCTGGCAAAACTCTAAAGATGACAAAATTAAAGCCATTCACGATGCAAAGCTTCCGTATTTCTAATGGATGTCTTAGAGAACTTTTTAGCTTTTTAATAACAATGACGAGCTCCATGAGGCCAGCACTTTCATCCAAACTTACAATGACCACAATACCATGAGCAATAGCTCGGTTGGTATGACACTCATCTCTTTTGAGAGAGTGCGGGAGTTCGATTCCCAATGGAGTAAGTCCACAATTTAACGCTTTCAAGGTAAATTCATGGGTTCCCTTGGAGGGGTGTGTGTTTGATGTATGCGTGGATGTTGTTGTATGTACTGTGCTATATCCATAAGTTAGGGCTTACAAGGCAAGTGCCACAAAAAAAAAAGAAACTATAACAACAATAGTAAAAAAGCCCAACCGTTGCGAGAATAACTTCTTTTTTTTCTTTTTTTCAATTATTATTTTGGGATTCAAGCCTCTTATGACTTGAAGCAATGATCTCTCACCTTGCAAATAAGAGTATTATGGTTGAGTTATTACCTCTTGGCTAAATTTCATATCTTTGTTAAGGGTAGCTATTCCGATCAATTCTGCAAGAAGGGCATGCTATATTGATTTTATGGATACGCTTCTATTTCTATTTAAATACAGACACGAGTCCTATTAGCTACCCCTCTCATTTTGTAGGCTACTAGGAAAATCAAGAGCAAATTCTTTGCAATTATAATGCAAACTCTATGAATGCTGCTAATAATATCAATTTATTGTTTAAAAATTTTAAGAAATGGAATTTTTTTCCAATCTATCTCTCATACGAACGTTATCTACATTATCAACCTATTTAAATATTTTAATACCCACAAATAAATTCAAATTTCAAACACCTCCCTTTTTCCAGGTATATTTATACATCAATATCCATATCATCCTTTTCAATTTCAAAAGGTATTTTAATAACTTTATGGCTGTCTATAAAAAAAACTACTAATATCTTTGGACATGTGATTTAAAACTACCAATACCTTTTAAAACTGCAGAAAACCATCATGAATAACGATGCTAATCTATTAGTGCACAGATTCAGATGCTACAAAGGTGTGATTCTTGAAGTTGCATTTAGGACATCAACAAAGTTCGGATTTAGTCGTACACTCTTTCGCTAAATGAGCCTTTGCCTCACAAAATGCAAGTATTTGTATCGCCTGATATAAGTGAGCTTCTTTTACACGATCACGGCCTCAAATAAATCTAATTTCGCTGCGATTTATGAGTTTATCACAAACTCAAGCAATGTTTTGTCTTCGAGTAAAATGAGGAAAAAAGAAAAAAAAAATATACAGCACACAGAAAAATTGAAGTAACCTTTGAAAAGAATACAAATAATACAGCAAATTTTAAGGTCAAAATTTCACCACTTATAATCCTGACATATCTAAATTTCAATTTGGAAGAAGAGTAATGATGGACACACGGGAACGTTCCACCCCACCAAACAGGATGGCCGGAAAAGTTTGTATGTGAACTATGTGTTTGAACACCGTCTGCTCGCTGCCCTCGCTTCTCGAGTTTTGTCAGATGATATTTCTGCGGTTAAAGTTAATCTACCACTTGAAGCAACTCATCTTTTGTGTTTTTAGCTGATGTAATTACCTGCAAAGATCACTCAAATCAGCATTGATAATACTTTTGTCGCTCCCCAAAACTGACTGTATTGATTTCACATAATGAATGGCCGCAATTTCTGCAAGGCTTAAGGTCATACAATATCCACAAACATGTTATGAAAAATATGGCGATGATTCTTTCGAAGGGAACAATAAATTATGCAAGATCTTTTTCCCCGGTCAACAGAGAATAACTTGAGAAGGTAATAGGAAAATACTCACCACAATGCCTCCAGGAGCAACCAAGTTCATTACAGACCTCTAGTACATTATCCTGAAAATTAATTGTCAACAAATGAATGCAGACATAAGAATAGCTAACGCAGATATTAAAAGACAAAGGGATGCAGGAGCATTTCTATTTTCATAAGAAACAAAATTTCGTTGAAGAACAATTTGATGAGATCCAAAAGGTAAATGAAGTAACGAGGGCATCACAATTTACTCGGAAGTTCATCAGAGAAGGAGCGTACAATTCAGATTGATCTATCAGTGGCTTCGTTCATTACTTAGAATCAATTAATCATCATACTGATAGAACGACGAGGATGTGATTCATAAAATCAAAGTGGCATAGCTAAAGTAGCAAAAAGCGGCAAAAGCCTTCTCGAGCATGATACTAGCAATACATTATGGGCTAATACTTAAATATCTGGCAATAGCACACGCATAAAAATCAGCTCGAGAAATTAAATCTGGGTCCCATATAGAATAAACTACGCAGAACAACACAAACCAACCGAGCATAGCTCCGTTGGTATAAATTTCCTCTCCAAAGTGAGAGGTTTTGACTTCCGAAGGGGTAACATCAAAAAATGAAGAAGAAGAAGGGTAGAACAACACAGGTTGCTAAGTGTGCTGCTAACCTGCTAGCTAGGAGCAATAGGATCATACTCAATAAAGCAATATAAGAACTGCGAACAAGACAAAGAGTAATGAACATGAATGTGAGTATTCAGAAAGGGATACAACAGATGTTTGTTTAAACAAGGAGATGACCACTAACAATATGGAAGAAAATGACTTTTCATCTTGTTGTAGTTGAGAAGAACGATTTGACAATAAATTAACATGTGGATTATTCTTGGAAATTTGGACCTAAACTACTGCTCAACTAAGAAATGTTAACAAAGTGCAACTTCAGGTGTTAAACTTTCAAAGAAACAAGCCCTTTATTTGTTATACTGAGCTTTCATAACCTTCCCTTGAAACTCCATCATGTTTATTTCATCAACACAGAGCTTAAGCACTTGTTAACATGCAGAATTTGGTAAACTGAACTTTAAAAAAAAACAAGGAAAAAAAAAGAGACTTCCACAATCACTCTTAGCAACAAGGAGTCTGTTTGGATGACCGAAAATTCCGGAAGTGACGGAAGTACTCTTGAAGCAACTTCTAAAAATTTGTCTTGGGAGTAGACTAAGAAGTTACTTATAGTATTTATTTGCAAATTTTTAAAAGAAGGATGAAAATTAGGAAGCAATATCATGAGCAAAACTAACAAAAAAAAAAAATACTCTCTAATAGCAACAAATTATTACTCTTGGGAAGTAGTAAAGAGAGATAACAAACTATAATTTCTTTTTCTATTTAGGGCATGTTCGTTTCGCATGAAATACCATGGAAGTACTGGAAGTAAGCCTACTTTTAATACTTCAAGTGATTTGATTTGATGTAAAAAGAGTTTGGAAGTTACTTCCAAATGATGATGTGGATACTATGTGGCATACCTACTTCCAAAATTTCCTTCCTTTCATTTTGGGTTGGAAGAAAGCATGAAGTATAAGGAAAAAAAGAAATAATAATTTATCGTTCCTATTTATTACTTCTGAGGAATAATCATTTATTATTATTAAAAAGTAGTTTTGCTTGTTTGTTTTATTCTTGAATGAAACACAAGAAGATGCTTCACATTTTTCTTCCTTCTAAAAGATTACAAACAAATACGAAAAGTAAGTGACAATTTAGAAGTAATTTCAAAAGTACTTCCGCCTCTTCCGGTCATCCAAACATGCCCTAAAATGAGGAGAAGCAAAATTTGGAAGTAAACATGTCGCATAGGATCCACATCAACCCTTGAAAGTAACTTCCAAACCATTTTTCCGCCAAACCGAAGTACTAGTAGTAGGCCTGCTGCAGGTACTCCATGCCAAACAAACATGCCCAAAGTGTTTCATGTAACCACCTTTTGAAAGGGCCTTTTGGATGCAACGCAATTGAGTCCAATGTGCCTTGCCCCGTAACAATCTATTATAATTTCATGAACAAATAAATCTCCATCTCCAACAGCCATAAATGTAAGAACCATATAATAAATCTGCAATTTACTTTCTCCTGGACGTTGCTGATTATGAATGATACCAGCAATTTTAAGATAATAAATTACTTACCCTATAGTAGGAAATAACTAAAGAAATCAACCACTAAAGTGACCATTTTTTATATATTTTTTCCTCTCAGGAATCACTGACTTGTGTGAGTAATGAGGGTTCACCGTATAGGAATCTAGGATATTCCTACAGGAATCCAAACTTTGTATCTATGTTGACAATTGCTTGACAACAGGTTCCTCACCAAAGGAAAAAATCCTGGCAGTGAAGCTCTTGAACACGGAACGAAAACGAGAACATGGAACACTACTTGTCATGGAACATGGTACAATCGCGGGCAGTTTTCTTCGATGCATTTATATAACACGAAAAACATAGCTCCAGAACATGGAGTGTTTTTTTTGGATAGTTTTTGTGTGTCTGCGCATGTGCGCCTATACACACATAATTTAATTTCTTTTATATCTATTAAAATTCTTGATAAAAAATTAAATATTTATTAGTATAATTTAAGTAGTAACACAAAGCCGCCTCTATGCCCATTGAATTTAAGTTGCTACTGGGTTAGATTGGAACGATGACTCTTTCGATCCGGATCACTAGTGTTCTATGATTGGGAACTGCCATTCTAAATCGCAAATTGCTATTGGTGTAGAAATTTATGGCAACACAAGTTTGACCATTATTGATAAGTTTATGCGACAAATGCACACAAATTATGGTTTCTTCTACTAACATCATGGGGCTTGCATTAATGATGAGATCATGAGAATACAATGCTGTAGAAGATGACTGCCAGCTGTTTTTTTTTCAGCGATCACTTTCCTAGCAATTTAGCATGCATACCATATGTGCAAAGAATTTCATCATATTGGAAGCAACCACAAGTAGGGCTGTTGAAAAAGCTCACACCTCATAAGCTCGGCTTGGGATCTACTCAATAAAAGATCGTTCGACAATTAAACGGACTGAACTTCAACATAAATCAAAGCTCGATAAAATAAATGAACGACATGAATGTAGCATATCAAGCTCAGCTCAGGTTCGAGCTCAGCTCGTGACCGGGTTCGGCTCGTTTAGCTTTTGTAGGCTCCAGCTGTTAATGGTTCGTTTAGTATTTAGTAGCAATAAAAAGAGTAACCACTTGCTCATTCAAAAATATAGATCATAATTATTTACTTATTCATGCTACGTATCATATCTTACTATCGAGTCAAATGTTCCTATGGTATAGTATTGAAAAACAAAAAAATAACAACATTAAAGTTGTGTACTGAAATCGTTCTGGTGGTAATAAAAACTCTATCTCGCTGCTCATGTCAAAGATAAGATTAGATGCCTTTATTTTATTTTTATATATTTATATTAATTTGTTGCTAGATTTCTAAATTGTATATAGGTTTGGAAAAGCTTGAGGCTCGCTTGTTTGAAAATTAAACGAGCCAACCTTGAACAATTTCTAAAGCTCGTTTAGAAAATCGGATGAACATGAATGGCCTCCAGCTTGGCTCGTTTAACATCCCTAACCGCTAGCAACAAAATCTTTTCCTAAAATAACAATTCAGAAATAGAAAAGGTAAAGAACCAATGCATATATCTGGGGACATAATCCAGAAGGGAGTAACTGAAGCACAAGGTGATTCTGAACAGAACATAGAGACCAATGGTTTGCGTTCAATGGCAACAGAAAAGTAGGGAAATTAGAGATAATGACAAGCCCAGTTACATATTCTGATTGCAAAAGGTGCTCACAAACCAAGAAGTTGATAATATTGACAAATCCATCATGAATTTCGAGGAACAGAAATTGCTCTGAACTCATCAAAACAAAGTGCAGCAAGTAAAAATAGGTAGTATTCAACAGCATACCCTTGCATTGCAAGTGCCTGAAGCAAAAGACCGCTCCCAGTTCCAATGTCAAGTACACCCCAGAAGGATAATTTGCAAATGGTATCACTGTTATCCGATTTACCCCTTTTGTCTTCAGCTGCACACCGATGTTGACACATGTTCAGACACAGGTTTCCTGTCCGACTCGCAACAGTATCCATGACTTCAACCCCAAACCTAAAGACAAGCGAGCATGCAATAAGTTATCTAATTCATGTTTGCTGTAAATGTTAACGAACCATCGAGTATGTGTGTCCATTTTTTATTTATAAAAACTGGTATCCAGATCCTTTACCAATCAATTTGAAACAAGGTTTAAAATCTCGGTATCGGTAGCAGATTAAGAAATTTAGCCGTATCAGCTGTCTCAGATAGGGGTATTGTACCTGTATCGTTTCATAATATGTATTTAAAAAATTATAGAATTTTGAAAATAATAAGTAAAAGGCTTAATTCCAAAAAAAACCAAACCTTTTTGCTAAACTATGAAAAAAACCCAAAAACTTTCAAAATTATGAGAAAATACCATGGTATAAATTTTTTTTTTCAGTTTTGGCAGTTTCGTGCAATTATTACTGATGTGGCACCTTATTTCTGATAGTTTTTCGTAGTTTCTGAAAGTTTTGTGATAGTTTCTTGTGTATTTTAAAAGTTTTTCAGTGTTTTTCGTAGTTTTAGTTAAAAGGTTTAGGTTTTTTTGGAATTAAGCCTACGTAAAAATAACTAAAAACAATTTGGCAAATTTTTTAGTAATTAATGATTCCTAAAGTGATTGTATAAATACCTTGTAAATAACTTAAAACTTTTTGATATTTATTTTCAGTAATCAATGATGTCAATAACGGTAATAACCCAATAGCGGATTAATAAAGCCACTCATCGAACTATAAACACACTGAACTGCTAATAAACTTAAAGCTAAAACCCCGATAATTAAATTATAAACCCAATTTACTTGGTACCAAACAGTATTGGTATTGGAATTCAATGGTTATTTTTGGGTTCAGAACTGGTCATGTTGGATCGGATCCGGCCAAGATTTCAAGACATGGTTTGAACAAGATGCGGAGCATCACAAGAGCCTGACCACACATGCTTTGGCATGGGCAGCAAGTAGCTTGAACTTTTCATATCCTTTTTACTTCTGATTCAAATCTGTATTCAACTTATTTACATCTGATGATGACCGCAAATTCACACAAACCCAAGATGAGAGCAATCAATTGTCAACTCAAAAATCAGAATAGTTGAAGTTGTATCTAGCCTCAGCACAGTAAACATATATCTAATAGAAACACTGAATATTTGTGATGAACCGTAAATTCTATTCACGAGTACAAAACCATAAAAATTAAACAATTTCCATAACTGTCACATAAACTGAAACACATCCTAAATATATATAGTCGCACTATCGTGTAGGCTTTTAATCTTTCATGGCACAGTAAGCACTGCACAGTTTATATCTTCTTGTTTCAATATGTTTCCACATATTGCATGATGCGACAACTTTCCAATTGGCGTTCTCCTAAAAATTCTTTGAGCTTGTAACTTGATTGAAAGGTTTTCATCACGTTTTTAAAGTCCTATTCCGCAATCAAAACAGGTTCACTTGATGACTAAACGATTGAGTACGGGTCAATCCACGGAGAGATAGAAGTCTTTTTCTTTATGTTTTAACGAGTTAAATCAAGTTTGTCCAAGTTTGTTCGATGCTAACTATGTGTTCGATGCTAACTATGTTTTAACGAGTTAAATCTTGTTAGGGTTAGGATTATGTTAGTTTGAATTAGGAATTCGCTCACTTCTTCATTTGCCTCTCTTGATATTAATATTACAGTAATCGGCAATAACGGGGATTAGCACGACTAAAAAGGAAACATACGAGTATAATCTTGACTTTCCAACGCATAGTTCCTTTCCTTTGGTCCTTATCTGTCCGTTCTTCGCTCTTAGCCATAACCTCCGGTCAATCCAACCACAACCAGTTTCACTAGAATGTCACTACTATCATAGAGGATAGGGTGCCATAGGGAGCGGATTGTGCATACTTTGACGGGAGTTCAACTCAATCTGTTTGACAAAAAAACGTAAGGGGGATTTCTTTCTCTCAAACTTTTCTTATGCTACCCTAACAAGTGAGAGAACTACTCATTTATTATATAAAGAAAATAAAATAAAACAAGTAGAGAAAATAAAATAAAATGAGGTAGAAGACGGCAACTAACTACTTAAGATCTCACCTAAGCAAGAATCACCCTTGAATTTCATGGTTGCAATGATAAACAAAATAGAATAGAATAAAAAGAGAAGAAATGAAAACCAACAAATAACAATTTACACTACTAAGAAAATAAGAGCAAGTAATAAAAACTAGTTAACAATTGAAACAAGACATGAACATAAACTCTCAAACTTCATTTATCATCCACTCAAAAAGCTCTCATACAATTTTAATGGAGGAAAAATGAAGAAGAAGAAGTTTGCACTAAATTAAAACTAAACCTAAAGAAAATATACATCCTTTATTTGCCTCTAATCTGGAGTATTTATAGATATTGAAGTGAAACTATAGGGTCTTTTTACAATAACAAAAACACCCATAAAATTCATTTGACCTCGTAATGGCCGCGGATCCGCGGTCAATCCATACAAAATTTCGCTGATCCGCGGTCCCTTTTTGGAATTGGTACTTAGTTTTTCTTGTACTTTCTCGGATTGCTTTATTCTTCTGTTTGATACACTTATATTTGCAAAATCATTCCAAAATACTCCCAAATTTTCAACTGTCCAAAATAAAAAATTATTTGAATTATGTGCCTTGATCTCTCTCGAGCTCCGCGTTGTCTTCTTGATCCTTGTGCGGCTACTCTCGGGCTTTGTGCTTGTCCGAGACACGAATGACCATCGCTTGATCTTATCCCTTTTTTGGTAAGCGGCACCTGACGGATGCGGATGATCAGAACCCGTATTTTTATCCGTTTGTCGCCAGTTATCCTGAATTTGTCATATTGTACGTGATTTGCATTGACCGAGAACCTGTAACATATAATTATATAGCAAATATGGATCAAAAGCACCTACCTATATGCAGCGCGATCAATAATTGGTGGTATAAAAATGCAAAATTATGATATGAACAAATACCACCAAACTTATATTTTGCTCACCCCGAGCAAGCAATTATTTTCAAAAAGTCATAATCTCGCTTTCGTAGGCATCACGGTTGCACTTAGCATGTGCAACAAACCGTTAAACCCCTAGGTTGCCCTAGAGAAGGAGTTTTGTTTTTTGAGGGTTTTCAGCGGATACTATCCCCAAGATCCTGTCAAGTTAGGTGTCGACTATAATCCTATAGTTTAGAATCCTAATTAGAAACTCTACCATTCTAAATTAGAAATATCCACCCTTATTCTTCATACCTCCTATTTATTTAACTTAAGATCCTATACGTTTTGTTAGTTTATAAAGACCTCAGTTTCTCTTGAGTTTTTCTTCTAAAGCGTAATCTTTAATCCGGAATTTTTATCATCTTTAAGGAAAACATAAGACCTATTCTGCATTCCCATCTCTCCTCCAAATATCGATCATATACCTCCTACGTGTGTGTAAATTCATCTCTACACTCAAGAATTCAATTCAAGCTATAGTCCCCTTGCCTTAATCCCAGTGCTACTGCTTTTTATTAATGATGGGCGGATTCGCTCACACCTCTTTCATGCGACTACTACTGCTTCCTAAGACACTAATCAGCCGATTACCAAGTGCGTGAGCTTATAAAGGCATAAATAGCAGGTTGCAGGTCTTGCAATATACACATTTTCTCTTCTTCTTTTTCAAGATCGGATATATTTTTCAGCGACGCTCTTTTGGTGGTTAGCTTCAAATACCATTTTTTCCTTTAATACTAGACTTTCACACAAGAGTATTTCTAGGTATTCTCTATTATCCCAAGTTTCAAGGTGTATGTAAATGCGGTTTGTAGGGTATATATTTTCTGAATTTGGACTCAAGAATAGGAACTATTTTTCAGATTTATTCTTCAATAAAGCTTTCAATACTTTCTTTTCATTTCAACTTAACTTAAAAACTGAACTCAAGATTACTTCTAAACAAACTGTAAGGACGTATATTTACTACGGTTACACTTCAACGAGGATTACTTTTAGGGATTTCAATTCCTAAGTTTAGGGTTTAGTTATTTTTAACTAGTTAACCATCATGTCGAACTCGAGTCTAAATAGCCAACTTGACGACCAAATTTTTATGTTTTTTTAGGGGAAAAGGTTTCAATTTTTATGGGTTTTTTTGGATTTTCAAATTTTTATGGGTTTTGAAAAATATCAATGCAATACAGAAATATAAACATGATGCGATGCGAAATTTAAATATGCAAACAAAAGAAAAAATATGTACAAGCAAAAAATAAACGTGCAAATGCAGAATGCATGGATAACTATTTACAACAAACCCAATCCCCAAACTTACTCGCTGTAGTGCCCTCACTACTGCCTACTACGTTTTCTAGAACTAAACGCAGTACCACTCGTGCCAGTACCATTAGTGTCAGCACCACGACCTCTTGACCTCGCCCGATCACCACGTGCTAACAGGGTAGACATCCTGTACTCCAGACTAGTAATACGCTCATCAAAACCCGTCGTCATCCCCAACACCCTCTCGACCCCTTATTAATGCGCCGCAGCAAGCGTGCTTTCTCAGCGGGGGTCAACTCCTCATCACTCGCTGTGGATCTCGAGCTAGAGGTCTCCGCTATCACATCCTTGGTCGGTTCGGTGCGCGACCATAACTCGTGAAGCCTACTGTATGAAGCGGACGTACCCTTTACTAAACGTCGAATGGGTACTCCCATCTGCATGTAAGCATCGAATTATTTCATAAGAAGAAAATAGCGACATAATTGTGTCACTAATATTGGGTATGGATAACTGGCTGTCTCTTTGCCGGCACCAATCGAGTGTAACAACACTGTGCATATGTCATAACTTGGATTTTTCATCATTAGTGTGTGCAAAATTTATAGGGATGGAGTAAAAAAAGTAGTGTTATGCGAACTACAAAAAATGTTATTTTGTGCCTATTGGCACATGGTCAACACGTTCACATACATTGTACTTCCAAGAATCCCTTTCTTTGGCTCTCTAGCACAATTTTTTCCCATCAACGGCATGTAGTCCTCAAATCGTAAGGGTTGGTCATAAGCGAGAATGCAGGGGTTCAAAATTACTTCATGAAACATGTCTTGATCCCCAATAATTTCCCAATCCTCCAAAACAAGCGTATGTACCAATAACTCCCTAAACACCCTTCTTCCATGTTCTCATAAAATCGTTCAACGAGATCCGAAAGCGCGAATACGTTTGGATGGTTGTATAATAAGAAGTTTCACCCACGTTTCCGAATTTTGTCACCAAAGTAACTACCGTAAAAGTCATGAGCGAACATGGATGAAAAATTTCTGTCGGTGAAATTTAAGAGCCATTGAAAATAAATTACAGATTTAACAGTCCTGGAGAGAAGAGTTAGAGAAAGCAAACCTCCCCTGAAAAATTCAGAGGGTGAAGCGGTGGATCGGCCGCGGACCAGCAAAAATTTCATGGGTTAGGCAGCGGTTGCACGGTTGTCTAGAAAGATCTCCGGTGGATTATTTTGTGGCCGCTAGGTTTTGGTGAGTTGGGGGATTGGGGAAAACAGAAAAGAGAATGTCTTTAAAGGGATTAGTCAAAAGATGGTCAATATATGATAAAGAAACTACATCTATTTCACTTAAACCCCTCCAAACTTGCTATTGTTCCAAAAAAAATTCCTCTTCTCATTTCCTTTTAAATATTTACAAAAAGAACTCAAAAAATTTTCAAGTGGGAATTTCATCATGCAAGAAATATCTCAACACACAAAACCGAGCATTTACCAGACAGGGATGCTCATCAAAAGAACAAAAAATGAATACGCACCCGACAAGAATATCCATATATATACACACAGACACATACCCCTAAATTTATTTGAAATGGTATTTTTACTGTTTATGGCTGAATAACCGAAGTTTGGTGGTAATCGGAGAGGTAAGGTAAACCGGCTCCTGCAATATCAGGAGCTCTTCCGATGGTTCTGTGGTAAAACACGGTTTTAATCTGTGTCCGTTCATTTTGAATAGTGAACCGTCCTTTAAATTCTCCAAATCCACCGCACCGTGCAGATATACACACCGCACCAAGAAAGGTTTCGTCTAACGAGATCGTAACTTACCCGGATGAAAATACAGCCGGGTATCGTAAAGCACTTGTTGTCCTAGCATAAACGTTTTGCGCACAAAGTGTTTATCATGAAACAGCTTTGTCATGTTCTTCATGATAACCGCGTTATCGTACGTTTCATCCCGAAACTCGTTCAATTCGTTTATCTATAGCTTCCGAACGCTATCAGCTTGAGAAAGCTCAGCGTTAAACTCCTCGATTGCCCAAATAGTTTTGTGCTCGATCTCGACCGAGAGATGGCAAGCCTTACCAAAGACAAGCCGATACGGAGACATGCCAAGATCGGTCTTATATGCGGTTCGAAATGCCCAAAAGGTATCGGTCAATTTCGAAGACCAATCTTCACAGTTTGTGGAAACCGTCTTCTTCGGAATCTGCTTGAGTTGTCGATTGGAGACCTTAGCTTGCCAGCATATTTGGGGATGATAGGACGTGGAAAGCTTATGGTTGATTCTATACTTCCGCATTACAGCCTCAAAAGACCGATTGCAGAAGTGCGATCCATTATCACTGATAATAGCTCGAAGGTGCCCAAACCGAGAGAAGATATTTTCTTTTAGAAACTTAACGACAAGGTTGTCGTTAGTTCGGCTTGAGACGGTCTCGGTCCATTTTGAGACATAATCAACCGCAAGTAGAATGTACAAGTTCCCATATGAGTTAGGGAACGGGCTCATGAAATCAATTCCTCAGACGTTGAAAATCTCAACCAACCTTGGTTGGAATGGCATTTGATTTCTTCTCGAAATTCGGCCAATATGCTGGCATTTAGAGCATGTCTTGCAACATTCATTTGAATCCTTGAACAGTGTCAGCCAGTAAAAGCCACATAACAAGATCTTTTCCGCAGTCTTCCTAGACCCGAAATGACCGCCACATGCTTAATCGTGGTAGAAAGATAGAACACTCTGAAATTCAGTGTTGGGCACCCACTGACGAATGATCTGATCAGGACAATATTAGAACAGGTAGGGTTCTTACCAGTAAAAGTGTTTTACTTGGGAAAGAAAAGGATGTTTGTCCTGGCTTGACCATTCGTTTAGTACAAGTCCAGCAGCAAGGTAATTTACAATATCCGCGAACCAAGATTTGCATGATATTGTCAAGAGTTGTTCATAAGGAAACGAATCATTGATTGGCACGACAAGCGATGGAGCAGAAAGGAGTCGAGAAAGATGGTCGGCGACAACATTTTCACATCCACTTTTGTCTTTGATGACAAGATCGAATTCTTGAAACAAGAGGACCCAACGTATTAACCAAGACTTGGCATCCTTTTTAGCGAAAAGATGCCTCAGAGCTGATGGTCTGTGTAATTGACGACTGTTATCTCGGACACGTACATAAATACTGAGACTATAGCTCCTTTTTTTAAATCCCTTCGATAACTATAAATGCATGCAAAAATATATTCAGGTACTGTTCTCGGACTAGTCCTGCTCAGCTACTATACCATATAGTAAATATCATAAAAACGTACTGCTCCATAAGGAATCAATCCCAAAATGTGCATAAGAATGCCACGTGCGTGCGCACGGAAATCGATATCCATGAATGTGCCATACATGTGCACAGAAACAAAATCTAAGTGCAACGAATGTGCACGAAACACCTGTCAAAGGCAACGGTGTGCCTGACAACAATATCAGGTGCATCTGATATACACGAAGAATCTCGATTTAGTGCATTTGGTGTGCACCAAAATCGCATCAAGCGCCCAAGTATGCATAAGAATCCAAATCAAGTGCACAAGGTGCACGAAAACAATATCGAGTATCACAATCGAAATCGACGGTATACAACACATCTCAATCCAAATCAGGTATACCGTGGTATATAATCTCACAAGCATATGCATCAGCGTGCACAAAAATCGAATCAAAATACTAAAAGTGCATGGAACTACACCGAAAGCACAAGTCAAATCGAATGCATACCATAGGCATGAAATCAAAATCAACATGATATACGTCAAATCGAAGTCAAACGCAACTGTGGTGCACAAAATCTCAATCATGCAAATAATTCGCCCAAAATACCGAAATCAAAGATGACGGAAACAGTCCCACTCTGGCACATCCTCTAAAAATCTCTGATCAACTATCATGGTCACTCATAACATGTCTTGTCGACGATGCCGAACTCTAGCCTGCTGGGTGTGCACAATATGACCACTCCTGGGTCCAAGTCTTCTCGTATAGTATTCCAGAAAGGTTCTGTCGAGGTCTCTCCTAAATCTCGTTTCTGCTGAACTGCCCGGAAGTCATTATCCTTTACTCTGTTTTTTGTTCCGGAACGGCTGCATACTCATCACGACTCCTTCTGAAAGATATATCCATATACAACGCATCTGCATACGTATCACATCTCTGATGTCAACCGAGTGGAACGTCATCTCGTCGAAACTTCGTACGAACTTCTTACTCCACTTTTCTCTAATGTCGACTGATTCGGACTCATCTTTTCGTGCTGCATGGACCGCGCTCCAACGGCTATACTCATATCTGGAGTCTCCCAAGCAATGTATCCCATCACATGATATCCGAACGACGTTGAACTTTTCGATCGACTCGTCAAAGTTTCATAATCCCCCAAGAGCTCAACATCTTGAGTACGGTTTAATAATATCCAGTACATGCCACAGTACTTATGGACCAGCCGTAGAAGGGCAAACCCAAGCCTCATTAATCGCACCGCGGAACTGCTGCAAACCCTAAGGTTTCAAAGCATTCTCATGGTCATTATATCGAGTTAGGGTTTCATTCTTCTAGAGGGTCCACGTAATTACTTGCATGTTTTTCCGAATACTTTAAACTTGGAAAACGGGTTCTGACATTCGATCGTTTTCTTTCGACTCCCAACGTACCTGCGTGAAGTCTTCTCAAGCTGGAATCAATCAATCTGATGACCCCGCATCGGGGTAGGCAACGAATCATATGTCCTAGTCATTCCTCCTTGGGTGACTAGCGATCTTCTATCATATCTCTAAGTACAACTCGTGCGGCATTAGTTTCAAACATCTGGGCGCTATCTCGTCAGTCGCAGCAACAACTGAATCATTCGTCCGCACACTGAACAGTGCCTCAATTATCAAGAATAATCGGTGCGTTGACGGTCATCACATTCTGGCTGGTCTCTAGCAGTGGCCCAATTCTCTGGTGCTGATATGCACGTTCGAGAATTTTGTAAAAGCAATCCATTAAACGCTCATGGCGCTAAAACACAATAAAACGACGCATCTATGCAATCGTATGTCTCTGGAATCACGTCCTGGTCAGTCCTCATCCGTGACGAGCTCGTGCTGACCGCAACTCTAGCCGCAGCTCTCTCTGCCCGTGAACCATAAACCGATATTGATAAGGATAGATCATAGGCATGAATATAATATTGTGCAAGGGAATGTACATCCTAAGGTTTCTTAAGCGGAGTAACGTATCGTAAGTATGCCGCGGAACATACACACGGTACGTCACTCTCCTTAAGTCACTTACTCCATCAACCAAGGTCAACCTACGCGACGAAAGTTTGGATCTAATACCCCCTCGACCAAATCTAAGTTACGCAAGGTCAAGCCTAGGTTCCGAATATATATATACGCCCTAGACTCCGCATAGTCAAACATAGACTCGAACCAAGGTTAACCTAGCGTTCTGATACCAACTTTGTCACGACTCGAAATGGCACGTGACTGGCACTTGAATCATATGAAGTCTATAGGACCCCATCTAATTCAAGTAAGTCAAAATCCCAGAAATCTAAACCATTTAAAGAAGAAAGCGAAGGAAAACTTTAGTTTTAAAGTAAGTGGTTTAACAAACTAAGCCGAAGTATGCATTTTAAAACTTCAAGTCTTTTCTGAAAATTTCGGCAGAGTTTCCTTTGTAAATACTGGCCCCAAACGGATACAACATGCATAATATAAAGGCATCCCAAACGGGAGCTAGCTCATCGCCAATTGGCGGTCACAACCACGCAAGTAATATAATATACAACGCCGAAGGGCGAGGATCAAAACTCAGAAGAAAACCAATAACCACCAGCAAACCATAATAATACAAGCGCGACTCTAAGGTCGAAATAATAAACACTGGTCTTCTAAGTCTATAAATAATACAAGTCTGCTTGATGGAGTTTACTAGATACAACTGAAATAATAAAAACAATGGTGGTCACGATGCGAGTGAACCTACCTACCCAAGCAATCACCCGGAAAGAAGCAATGTGCCAGCAAAGCCGTCAAGAAACCTGTACGGCAAAACCTGCAAGAAACCGTGGCACAACGGGGGTGAGTTACCAACTTGTGAGTAGAAAACATCACCGAGCAGAAATCGCATGTATGACTCAATCCTAGGTCATACATACGATAATAATATATATCCTCAAAATGATAAAGCCTGAAGCATCTAATAATGGCATGGGTAAACATCTAGACATAAGTGTAATACCAAGTGCTCGTGTCAGTGCCTCAGGTAGCAACATATCATAAATATGAGGTATGAATGCATTAAATGAAAACAGAATACATCATGAATGAGAAAACTGTTTTCTTTATATAGTGAGATTTCTGTATATATAAATCGAGGTATCATCAATGAAATCAACATAGAATCAGTGTCAAGTATCGACACAAAACATATATCTCAATAGCTCAATATCTCAGGCTCCGGCAATCCGGACTGGCCCGTATCCTCAAATCTCAATATCTAGAGCTCCGGCTATCCGGACTGACCCATACTCCGATCGGTATCCTCCGGATATCCGTCGAGTCACAATAAAATCACCGGTCGGTAGTGCTCCCCTGCCAGGCTCAACGCCATCATCTGCGACCATCTTGTCCCGGGGTACCGCACCGGGTCCACCATGCACCCACAGACGGTTTCTCCTCCTCGAATCAGGTGTATGATATCGCTCAAGAGCCGAGAAAACTCATGGTGGACTACTCTCAAATCATATCATGAGAAAACCATAATTTTCTATTTTTAAAATGATAATAAGTTTATAAAATCTTTGCGGTTTCTCCAAATTCAGAAATCTCATGAAAATCCGAAATCCCAATATCAATGGTAAATAAACAATGAAATGCCGGTAATAAGTTCCATAATATTGCATAACAAATGAAAATACACATGCATGAGATATCACAATAATAAATGCCATGTCTAAGCTATCATATAAAAGCAAGCGTACTAGTACTCTATCGAAACTATCAGCTAGCAATTTATAATGATGAAATAGTGTTTTCTAATGTGTACGTGACATGGCAATTACTGATGATGATGTGTGTGAGCCGGCAAGCAAGTGTACGTGGAGCATACGCATCATCGGTAATGATGCTGGTGTCCTGACAGCATGATTTTAATAATAACTAATGAAAACACAAATAAGCATGCAATGCAATGCGAACAGCAAGAATATGCGGAACATGAATAATAACGCAACATATAAGAATACACACACACACATATATATATATGTGTGTGTGTCATACAGTTTTGACATTTGAAATAACACGAATCGTGATGTTTAGAAAATAGGGGCTACGGTGTTTTTAAGAAAATGTACTTCCTTTGAAATACCCGTAGAATCTCTTGGCCTGTCTTTAAAATACTCACGATTCGTTAGTTTTGAAAATAAGTATGACTCGAGTCCAGTCTAATATCTACTAAGTAAACAACAGGACTAAACTAACAGACTAGTCGAAAGGGTAAGAAAACCATCTAAGTCTGAGTCGATAAATATATCTAGTAGTCGGTGATCCCGTCTCAATAGTATCACGTACGATACAATATATAATTGTAAGACTACGGTAGCGTCCCGGCCGTCTTTCCGAGGCCAAAATGTGGAAACGAAAATTTTTCTAAACATGAAACCGGCGCTATCGTATGCTTAAACCCGGATCGAACCATTAACCTACAACTAGCTATCTAGAGAAGGGATAGAAAGGCTATACCGATCGATCCGTGTCCTTCGGTCTTTGGCCACCATCCCAAGCTCCTCGCGGCATCTCCGGTCTTGATCTCCTCGTCGGAAAGGGCACCACATCTACGAGTCTTTTTACGGGCTCCCGCTTCATCCGAAGCAACTCGGGCACGAAGTGTGCTAGCCGACGTATCCAAGATGTTGTAGAGAATGTTTGTGATCACTTTGGTCTCTTGCATCCATTGCTTGGATGGAGGTTGAAGGTGTTGCCATTAATGGAGGTCATGAGCTAGAGAAAGAAGAAGGAGGAGAAGCTTTCTCTTATTTTCTTTTCCTGTGTTGGAATGATAATAAGAGGGAGAGTGAATTATCAAAATACAAGAGCTAGCAACCATCTCATGGCAGCCCCTCTCTCTCTCCTTATCAATTCATCACTTAAATCCATCATATAATGTGACATGTGCACAACAAAAGAGACCATGAGTCACTAACCTTGCACATGCCACATTAAATGCACAAAATGATGATTTCTAGCTCATAATTTCCATATGCAAACATTAATCCAAATGTTTGCAACAATAAAAAGATACGGCAACATCTAAAGTAAACTCGTGACGGATCACAAGAATACCCCTCACCTGTATATACATACCTGCATCCGCATTCCGACTGAATGCGAATGCGATGAGACTAAAGTAATCCAACAAATCTAATATTAGGATCCGGTTTAAACCAAAGCCCACTAGTATGATCCGCCCGATCATGATCCGTGCACTACTGCACGTATATGATCGGACCCTGCCATATATCATACGGCCTCTACAACGTTTCGCCCAAAACTTGAGAAACTGTCTGTGGGGGACTCTAAAGACTTGTCAATACTTTGGCTGTGAATTTAACCACTAGCACGTCAGTGGTACTAGCTGTACGTAACGTGCTACCAGGTATTGACCAAAGGGGAGGTCGATGAGCGAACTCATCCTGACACCCTACTGAGCCTGTCAGTGACAATATCCATACAGTCTGGTCCGTTCGTCTATGAGCATCGCATGGCGGGCATAGGGGGTTGGTAAAAGTCAGACCCCCAAAAGCGGTACAAGTCGTGTCGGAGTGTAGCCCAGAACACCCTGAGATACTACTGGAATACCTACCAGTAAATCTTCTGCCTCGGCCGAGGGCTTTGTGTAATAGCTCTCCTAGACACAGCGTGATCTCACCCCTAATACCGGGAGAGACGAATCCCCTGCCGATCCGCTCACTTGCCTCCATATGGCTCGGGACTGTACCCAACTAAAACCTGTTTGCACGACTCATTTGAGCCGTGGTAGGGTAGTAATCAAAGTACAGTGGGAACTCACACGAGACAAATGACGATCTTAGGTCGATGAACTAACCTATACACATGTCACCAGGGAACTGCTATCTGACGTCAGGTATAATACCAACTAGTATGTTCCCGGCGAGTCCTGTTCGGTGTACTCATAACCCAATGAGCACATGTATACATCTTAGGTGAACCAACTGACACCAATGGCTTGTAAGACCAGCCACCGCCCCTCGTCGGGGTCTTGACTGTATACACTAGTCTACTCCGGAGTATCGATGCCCTGTCTCGAAAACTCCCACGACTAGGGACCTTTTAAAGATGTGCTTATAGACCCCAGCTCCCACGTATATGATCGCCATCATACTGCTGGTATTCAAGCAAGAATCCTAAGGGCTCTATCAATGTATAATAGCAACCTATAAGGTCACCTAAAACAGTACAGGATGATAAAGATAAACCATGAAAGCATACTATTTTCTATCAACGTGTAATAGTGAACTACAATGTCACCTAAAGCATGTACACGATGATAAAGACAAACCAGATAGTATACAAACCTCTCGAGTAAGACTGTCCTACCGGTATAGGTCCTTCCTCAATCATTGCAATCACGTGCCTGCGATCCAATAATTGACTCTGAGGGCACTATATCCAACAATCTCCCACTTGCACTCAAGGCTAATTATTGCGATGTCGCATACTCACAGCCCGTGTGATACCGAACACCCAACTCCTCTACTAATCAGTCTCACAAAACCCGTTTGCGAAACTATTGCGTTCGAGAAATAGCCTCAGTGAGTGGACCCGTCCTGATGTTTCTTTCTATGTCTCTCTTTATCTCAAGTTCGCGGAGAAAGCCATCTCCCGAAATGAGCAATACCTGTCGTAGAATATGTCTGGATATCTAATGGGACCTAGTTCATAAATGAACTCCAAATCCAAACTTCTTAGACTGTACCGTCAACTGAATTTAATCAGTATCCTGCGTCATGCCTCTCTTAGTATCCGCTTGGATCACCTGTCCAAAACACTGCCTCTCGTCAGAGGGAAAACTATAACTCTGACAGTCATTTTGTCATCCAGGTCACCTTGGAAGCCTAGAATGATAACCGTCTCCCGAAAGAGTTTGTTGTTATCAGATCCCTTGAACATCCACTCATGTTCTAAATCTGCTTCCGAACGTTTCTCCAGGATAGGATTAATATCACAACTTATCGCATCTCGTGCAAAAACAATATCTGGTGTGGTACTTGACATCTCATGATTAACTCAATTGCCTAAGCAAGTGATCTGCCAATCATGCACATCCCTCTCCCTTTTAGTCTGTAAGACACCTTTAGAGAGGGTGACTCCATCACCTGCAGGTACACTACCGTGTCAGGAGTCATCCATTCTAAAACATCTTTAGAATGCTGTCTAAGTACCTAGATTGGGACACTTCCCAAATCTAGATCTAAAACCATAGATCTAGTAACCGGAATGTCTGATATTATATCTATATCGTATGTGGAGAAACACTGTGTGACAACCAAATCATAACCGATCGTAGTATAGGAATTTCACTTCCTACTCTGTGTATGTCATCCAAATACCAGGACACCACACCCTACTACCTTCTTAACAGATCCATCCCCTATTCTGATGAAGTCAAACCTATGACTGTCACATCAGAAATAGATGATCTATCTCCGCTATATCTGCTTTAGTCCATAAATAGACATAAGCTACTTGTCCACTATGCTTCCGCTGCTCCCACTGACTACGACAACCTTCTGGCAGAGTCATATACACGTGCACTTCTAAAGCTAGTTTAGAACGACGCTATACTCATCCTCCTGCCGGATCTCACAGTCTGGAACAACAGCAATGGCAAGTCTGGGTAAACACGAACCTCCATGTCACCGTCTACCAGAGTACCTCTTGGGCGTCTGAGGTTACCCACCATATCTGCGGAGTGGCCAATGGAATGTCAAACCAGATTGAATCTTTAGGTCCTATTAAATTTTCAGTAATCGTTTGCGGTTCTGGAATCACTTCCAGTTCTACCATACTCCCACTACTGTTTTCTGAAAAAATCTATTTTTATTAAAACTGTGGCGAGTCAAGAACAATATCACTATTGATCTTCCAGATGGTAGAAAGTCAACCCTCGTCATAGCCCGGGTCGACCCACAAACAACCATTACAGAAACGTGCCTTGAGTTATGCAGAGTCTGGTTTTAAGCATAAGCCGGATAACTTCCCGTACCTTAACATTGTTAAGATATGAACTATTCTATATCCAATATAGAAATAGAGACACTGATTTAATTGGAACCAGATTCAAATCATGCAGCTGTCTCCATTGCATGTTAGCTAAATGGAGAGAGACCGATCAACATTACTCAACTTAGGAGTGCTTCCAATTATGAGTAACCTAAAGGAGAAGCAAGTTCTCTTAATCATTACTATTAACTGAATACCATACACAAGTATCTACATTTTTTATCACCTTGAAGAATCCTGATACTTGTAATGCCTGGTTCTCTACTTTATTCGTATACCTATAACTTCTCAAAACTTAGACCTCGTATTTCTACGAAACACTTGTCTAAGAACTAGAGAAGTCACAAGTAAACAGAATATAGTACGAGTACCAACCCCTCTGTCCTCATGGACACTGGACAACATACAATACTCTGTATAAGTCCCCTGAGTCTAATAACTCATTCTCTGTGTGTCGTAGGTTGAAAACTGTACTTATGGTTAAGAAGAATTACACCGCTGTTTAATACTCCTTACCTAACCATCCACTGATATAGGTAAATGTCATGGACATAATTTCAAAAAGTTATATCTCACTTTATGAAAATAAACGTACAGATATATCAATTTGAAATTGGTGCATAACAACGGATATTCAAAACCAAATATTTGCCGTCCGGCAAACAATCCAGGCGATTTCCTCAAATATCACCAATTACAACGAATCCCGATATAATGAGGATGATCACCCAATTCCCAATAACTTACTCCCACTCATCATCTGTAAAACCATACAGATGTGAGAATCAAACCTGGTAAATACATACCCTGGAGTAAGGGCTAATTGGGAAATCAGTTTTCTTTTAACAATACACAGTGAAACTAAAATATGTAAATGTTTCGAAGGGGTATCCGGGTATTCCTAGTAATGCCTCTTCCATTATCAAATTCACAACTATAACCGTGTATTTCTTTGCCATCTCTCCAAATCCCTTTATATGTCTTTAGTCATTACCTTCTGTACACCCCTTTAGGCCAAATGGTTTTCTTCCTTCCCTACCGTTCGGCACCAGCCTATGGTTTGGAAGAAGACTATCCAATAAGCATAATGGGTGCACTCCCCTAATCTCAGGAGCACTCGCAACACGAGAGAAGGTAAAGATAAAAGATAACTGAATAAACCTTATTCCTATTTCCCCTGAACCAGATTCCATCCCCGAACTGGAACAAGTCCCTTCGAGTTCGTATATAACCATGCGATGGAGTATCCAAATAACTGTGGATCTTCGTAGTGATACGGAGTGTCCTGGAGAAATACAAAGGTGAAGTAGGAGTGGCGATGAAATACTTGGTTTGGTCGTGAATAGCAGTCGCAATTTACTTTGCCCTCTTACTAATCCCTTTATTTGTCTTTACTTAATACCTTCTGTACACCATCGTTAGGCTAATTGGTTTTCTTCATTCCCTACCGTTCGGAACCAGCCTATGGTTTGGATGAAGACTATCCAATTAGCGTAACAGGTGTACCGTCCTAATCCAAGGAGCATTCGCAACCTGAGAGAAGGTAAGAGGAAAAGACAACTGAATAATCCTATTCGTTTTCCCGAGAACCGGAAACCATCCTCAAATCTGGAACAAGTTCCTTCGAGTTCATATATAACTATACGATGGTTTTATCCAATAGAAGTGGATGTTCGTAGTAATACGAGGTGTTCTGGAGAAAAGTGTAAAAGCAGGAGTGGCAATGAGGTATGCAACTCAGACAATCCAAAAGCCAGTATTATAAGAAGGTTCGGTCAACTTGGTCACTGAGTCATAGTCACAGGTCGGGTCATGGTCGCTGCCAAAGAGAGAGAGAAAAGAAACACTCGGCATGCACTCTAACCTAGATCAGAATGCTTATCAATTTATCTAATCAGGAAACCTCCCACTGTAACCTCAAATTCTCCTCCAAACCTGAAAGAAGAATTAGTCGGGATCACTCGAGGAGTAAACCAACTCATCAGTGGGAATCGGGATCTAACTATCATCGCATGATAACGTGATGGAATCCACTCACGTTATCACACTCCAAAAGGTATGCGTATATCTGGCAAGTTTCAGTTTCTTTAGAAACTCCTGATGTGATTTTTACCCCTAGGACCCAAGTGATCTTGACGAATAATCAACAAATCAAAAGGTCCTAGTCAAGTTCAACCCGTCATCATCTTGATTGCGTTAAACCCACTCGCACGACCCTTGACGAATAATCAACAAAGTCGTGTAACCGTCCTAACCAATCCACATATCCATGTGACAGAAAAGCATAACAGAGCTACCGCACACTACGTCTCGGCGAATAGCAACGACAAACGTAGCGCGAATACTAAGCAATACTAATCTGAAATGACGGAGGGCTACAGCTGGTTTTTGGCGAAAAACCTTTAACGGAATGAACTTGATATCGTTGAAGGAACCGGATAACTTTTTATAAAAATATAGTGGCGAAAACCTTTGCTAAAGAGGTCACTCCCGGTGAAGGGATCTCGGGTCTTTCCCCGTAGAATGAGCTGCAGGATATTCCAACTGAATACCACGATACAAAGCAAAAATTAATCGGCTATAGTGAAGCTATTACCCTGACGCAAACTTCTATCCAAGGGGTCACTCCCGGTGAAGGGATCTCGGCCCTTGCCTCGTCGACTGAGGTGCTGGATATTCATAACCGAATACCACTGTGCAAAACAAAAGAGAACGTCCTTGTAATAACAGCTTTTTTTTGAAAAATATTCCAACAACATCAGAATTAGGTTAGTTTAGCTTGCATTGATCCGAATTAATGCAGTCTCATCAATTAATCACACCACAAAAGAACGAAAATATGATGTACGTATATGCCATCCACATTCGCCACTGGGTCCCGTCATCACCCGTTAGGTTACTTAACTAACGACAGAGCGGGGACTGGACTAGCGCGGGTGTAAAATATATACAACATCTACTAGTATATATATCAATATATAATAATCGCTCAAGGCGTGATAAAATGCAATATCACAGAAATGTAATAAGTATCACAGAACAATACAGATAGATTGGGATCCCCGGGTTTCATAGAGCCGCTACTGAAACCCGACGTTCCCCTGGTCGTGTGGATAGCCTATGCAATGAAATCCTAGACCCCTACGGGAGCGGCAAGTTACCCGCCAAAAGCTGAAGCGAGGCAGCCCCTTCAACAACGTGAATAGACCACCCAGCACTTCACGGAATCCGGTAACTTAAGCACCCCTCCTTGGGTCAGCCTGTACCCCCTACGAGTGCGGCGAATAGCCCGCCAATTCTAGAGTGAAGCCCCCTCCTTCTCAAAGCCATGAGATGCAAGCCCGTTGCCCTCTAGAACCCGGCTATCCGTGCATCCCTCCGCGGGGTAATCCTAGTACAGAAAGTAAAATACACAATAGGTACATCGACCTCAGCCCGGTCGTGCTCTAAAAGAATAATATACAAACAGGCAGTAACGGCAGTCCATATGTCGGACGCTCGCCCCGCAATATCAAATTTACATATACAACCAAACTGTACTACCATTGCATCCAGGCTATCCACCACGACAAATCCGCAATATCACAGCACAACACAGAATATCAACGTGAATGTCATGTTCGCAAATCCGTCTAAAAGAGCTATAGCAATTAGACAGGATTTACCGATCAAATGACATTCACGGTCGCAGATATAATGTAAATACTGTGAACTAACATGTTTAAAAATTTCGATCGACAAAATTTCCCGAAATGGTTCCCAAGCACAATACCCAGTACTCAAACAAATCTGGGCCCAAACAAAAATTACCAGAAACCCCATTTCCAAGTCAGAAACCTCTATAGAAAAAATGGCGCACTGTTGCTACAGTCCTGCGGCGGAACCGCGGCCAAAACGAGGGTACGGCCGCGGTTCCGCCGCGCTGCAGTGACAACAAAGTACCAAATTTTCTCATAATACTTAAAAAAACCCTGCCTGTTTTTCTGCAGCACACTAAATAATTTTTTGACCACAGGAAAAATTCGACAGAAACTGTGACTTGGAAATGCAGTTTTTAGAAAATTCGTTCGATCGATGTTTTAAATACTTTAGAGCAAGCTAGTAAAGGTTAATGGCGTGCCTCTGATACCATGTAAGACTACGGTAGCGCCCCGGCCGTCTTTCCGGGACCAAAATGCAGAAACGAAAATTTTTCTAAACATTAAACCGGCGCTATCGTATGCTTAAACCCGGATCGAACCATTAACCTACAACTAGCTATCTAGAGAAGGGATAGAAAGGCTATACCGATCGATCCGTGTCCTTCGGTCTTTGGCCACCATCCCAAGCTCCTCGCGGCATCTCCGGTCTTGATCTCCTCGTCGGAAAGGGCACCACATCTACGAGTCTTTTTACGGGCTCCCGCTTCATCCGAAGCAACTCGGGCACGAAATGTGCTAGCCGACGTGTCCAAGGTGTTGTAGAGAATGTTTGTAATCACTTTTGTCTCTTGCATCCATTGCTTGGATGGAGGTTGAAGGTGTTGCCATTAATGGAGGTCATGAGCTAAAGGAAGAAGAAGGAGGAGAAGCTTTCTCTTCTTTTCTTTTCTTGTGTTGGAATGATAATAAGAGTGAGTGAATTATCAAAATACAAGAGCTAGCAACCATCTCATGGCAGCCCCCCTCTCTCTCCTTATCAATTCATCACTCAAATCCATCATATAATATGACATGTGCACAACAAAAGAGACCATGAGTCACTAACCTTGCACATGCCACATTAAATGCACAAAATGATGATTTCTAGCTCATAATTTCCATATGCAAACATTAATCCAAATGTTTGCAACAATAAAAAGATACGGCAACATCTAAAGTAAACTCGTGACGGATCACAAGGATACCCCTCACCTGTATATACATACCTGCATACGCATTCCGACTGAATGCGAATGCGATGAGACTAAAGTAATCCAACAAATCTAATACTAGGATCCGGCTTAAACCAAAGCCCACTAGTATGATCCGTCCGATCATGATCCCTGCACTACTGCACGTATATGATCGGACCCTGCCATATATCATACGGCCTCTACAACGTTTCGCCCGAAACTTGAGAAACTGTCTGTGGGGGACTCTAAAGACTCGTCAATATTTTGGCTGTGGATATAACCACTAGCATGTCAGTGGTACTAACTGTACGTAACGGGCTACCAGGTATTGACCAAAAGGGAGGTCGATGAGCGAACTCATCCTGACACCCTACTGAGCCTGTCGGTGACAATATCCGTACAGTCTGGTCCGTTCGTCTATGAGCATCGCATGGCGGGTATAGGGGGTTGGTAAAAGTCAGACCCCCAAAAGCGGTACAAGTCGTGTCGGAGTGTAGCCCAGAACACCCTGAGATACTACTGGAATACCTACCAGTAAATCTCCTGTCTCGGCCGAGGGATTTGTGTAATGGCTCTCCTAGACACAGCACGATCTCACCCCCAATACCAGGAGAGACGAATTCCCTGCCGATCAGCTCACTTGCCTCCATGTGGCTCGGGACTGTACCCAACTAAAACCTGTTTGCACGACTCTTTTGAGCCGTGGTAGGGTAGTAATCAAAGCACAGTGGGAACTCACACGAGACAAATGACGATCTCAGGTCGATGAACTAACATGTACACATGTCACCAGGGAACTGCTATCTGACGTCAGGTATAATACCAACTAGCATGTTCCCGGCGAGTCATGTCCGGTGTACTCATAACCCAATGAGCATCTGTATATATCTTAGGTGAACCAACTGATACCAATGGCTTGTGAGACCGGCCACCGCCCCTCATCGGGGTCTCGACTGTATACACTAGTCTACTCCGGAGTATCGATGCCCTGTCTCTAAAACTCCCACGACTAGGGACCTTTTAAGGATGTGCTTATAGACCCCAGCTCCCACGTATATGATCGCCATCATACTGCTGGTAGTCAAGCAAGAATCCTAAGGGCTCTATCAATGTGTAATAGCGACCTATAAGGTCACCTAAAACAGTACACGATGATAAAGATAAACCATAAAAGCATACTATTCTCTATCAACGTGTAATAGTGAACTACAATGTCACCTAAAGCATGTACACGATGATAAAGACAAACCAGATAGTATACAAAGCTCTCGAGTAAGACTGTCCTACCGGTATAGGTCCTCTCTTAATCATTGCAATCACGTGCCTGCGATCCAATAATTGACTCTGAGGGCACTATATCCAACAATAATATGACATTCTCGAGTTAAGAGTGCGGACCTATCATCATAATCATATCACGTATGGTAAATCCATCGTACGACATCCCAAATCTGGGTACGGGTCGAATATCACGTTTATCTCATTATTCGTCTGGTATCCTTATCATCATATCCTGAATTAGGGGTACTGATATAAAGTCTAGTACATACTGATACCATCAATATATATAAATATATATGCGTGTGTATAAAAGCACATCGCCTAAGAACCCGCTATAATATCATGTCGTATCTCATAATACGAACCAAATCACATCACCGATCTCGTGGCATCATGCCCAAATCACATCGACTCATCTCCAAGTGTCATATAATATCCTCATCATCCATGTATATGTATACATATATATATACATACTCACATACATATATGTATATATATATATATACGCACAAGAAAATAAAGTGTATGCGTGTGTGTGCGCGTGTACCTTATTCTAGGGTTTCGCGACTAAGGAGCTAACTAACGACACTATCATCCAATTACACTAAAATTTTACCCATGATCTTCTAAGGTCATACTTGCTAATTACCCATGTCTCACATAACACATAATCATATATAAATATAATATATCATAGGCTACACTACGAAACTGCGGAAGTGTTATACGCCATCCACCCGACTTCCCCCGTAGATATATATCTACCCACCTTGATTTTGCTTGCCGAAGTCGATGTCGTCACGCCCTTGCTTGTCATCCCGAAGTTCACGCGGAGGTATCTACATGTCATAACATATCGTATCGCATTAAAATCCCATTCAAACCAAACGACATACTAAATGCCTATAGGTTAAAACCTATGGACTACACATGCAAGAAATGCCAAACAAATCCTCGATGTCGATGTACAAACGTCAAACCATCGAGTTAAAACCCAAATACTAAAACTCAAGTTAAAACGAAGTCGCAAAACAATGCAGCAACTCAAGAAAACACCTCCAGATTTTACCCTAGGTGAAATTAGCCAATTTTGCACATGTGGAGGGTCTAATTTACTGAGAATGGAGCTATGGACCAAACACGAAGCCCGACCCCTCTACCCTGGCCGCAATTTGCGGCCAGAAGGAATAAATCTGACGCCAAGCAATGGAATTGGGGTCTCGGGTCTTGGGGTTATCATGTAGGTTGCCTGCACGACTCACTGTGATCGCTATAAAATTTTCAGGTGCCCCGGGTCATAACAGATTTCAATTTCTCATCACAAATTCCACAAAATACGATATCGAGGATTTCTAAGTTTGCTAAATGGGGTTTTAGTCTCTGGTTTAGTCCAATATACCATCACTACAGAGGTTGTATGACCTCTACTAATCTCAATTACACCTCACAACTCAAGAATTCCTCAAATCTCATCTAGGAATTTTCTAAGTTCACTAAACCAAACTAAAACACTTCTAAATATGCATGGAAGCTAAAGTGAATGAAATACTACACTAATGGTGTAAGAATTAGCTTATTTGGCAACTCAAGAATTTTCTTGAGTTGCCTCAAGTCTTCAAAATCCAATTTTTCTTGGTCCAAAATGCTTGTAGTGAGCTTGTGCACATTTTTAATGAAGGGAGATGAAGTTTTGATGTGTTTTTGGATGTGTTGTGAGGGGTTGAGATGGTGGAAGGAAAAGGGCAGCCAAGAATGAAGAAGGAGAAGAAAATGGTGAAGGGAATGAAGTGAAAACAATGAAGGCCTTGGTCAAATGACTCCTCACCTCTCTCTCTTCTCTCTCTTGCCCATACTTCTTATTTTAACATTTTCTTTTCTTTTCTTTTCTTTTCTTATCTCTTCTCATTTAAAACAAAACCATGCATAAAAATAAAGAAAAGCCATGGTAGAAAATGTAACAAGTGTGTAATATGATATGGTGCATGTCATGTACATAAATCAAGCTTAATGCACGATTAGTGATATCTAATCGAGATTAGCATTAAAATAGAATATAATTAATCATCAAAATTTATAATTTGCTTAAATCACCAAAATTCTCCAAATTCACCATTTCAAATTTAATTTTCCAATTTATCAGTATTTAATTATACCGCATCATTAAATATTTACAATACTTATTATTTAATTATATAAATTCCCAAAAATAATATTTTGTTTTTCTGAAATGTTACAATCACAAATCAAATTTCGAGTCACTGTCTAATCGCATTTGAAGACTAAATAACCATTTTTGGTTAGTTGTTTCATTAGTGGTTTGAATGATGATATTCGCTATGACGTCAAGGCACAATCTCCGTCAACAATGTCGGCTGCAATTACATTTGCTTTGATGTAAGAAAATAAAATAAAATCTATTGGTCCTAACAATTTTCGGAAAGCAAACGCAAATTCATCAATGTCTACTATTAAAACTCGAAGTTCTACTTCGACAATAAAAAAATGACATTTGCTGAAATGGAGAAAAGAAGCAAAAAAGGGTGTGTTATAATTGTGATGAGAAGTTTTGTCTTGACCATCATTGTAAAGTTCAAAAATTTTATTTTTTACAATGAGCCGAAAAATAATCTATCATTAAAGCCGAAGATGTAGCGAAAGAAGAACCAAATTAATTAATGGAAGTAATCACAGATTACAACATGGAGGACCGAGTTGTTTGATCAGAAGGATAATGTTATGAATCTACTAAATGTGTTGGCATATGGGCTTACCCAGCCTATGCCCGCCTAAGTGGACGGGCGGGTCGGTAAAGAAACTGATCCTTGGCTAGGGTTTGAATCCCCTATATAAATCTATGCATGCCAAGGGTTTTAGAACAGCTTTAATGATAGTTGCCTCCATCTAAAAGTAAGCGTCATTGTAGGGTATATTTCGTCGCAAAAGGTCCCCATTGAGATGGATGCATGTGCGCTTCAGACTTATACAGATTCCTCTTGCCTCATCACAAGCAGGGATTTATTGATTGTAGGGTTCTAATCTTTCAGCAGCCGCGAACAAAACAAAACTGATGTTAATTACCTTTCGTTTTGATACGAGAGCACCTTCGATTAACGCTTCATGTGTATCATGCTAACTCACTCTAAAATATGTGTGGAATTGTGTTTGTCTTGGTTGGGATACATACTGTATTTGTTGTCTTTTACACAATACAACTTCAAAGAAAATCCTTTTAAAGCATGTTTTGAACATTACAGGGGGCCTTGCAGAGTTTTCGGGGGTCCCGCTACCTGATCAGCGAACTGGGAATCAAGGGGGTCAAGGGTGCGGGGTTCGGAACAACGCCCAGTAAGAAATTTTTTCTAGTGCGGGAATGTTTTGGTGGGTCGGATAACTATCTGACGTCGGGTAGCTCTATACGAAAGGAGCAAAGGAGGATATCCCCTTTGGAGGTATCCATTGCGGATATCCCTTTTTGGGGGTATCCAAAGGCGGATAACCTTTTGGGGGTATCCGACGTTAGGAAACACGGGTTGTGGTCCATGTTCCGAGGGATATTGTGAGAGATCCGATGATGAAACATAGATTGTAGTCCATGTTCCAATAGATCTCGTGAGTGATCCGACAATGAGGAAGCTCCACGGGGCAAAAACTGTAAGCTTTCACCCCAAAATCATCGCCTTTGAGTTATTTGATAGTGAAAGCCAATGGCTTTCATCGTGGTTATTCATCGGGATGCTTTCCCGGGGTGAAAGCCGAGAGCTCTTCTCCTTCTTTAGATTTGATAAGAAAAAAGGATCCCTTTTCTCATGGGTTTAGAGCTTGAAATAGTGTTATTTGTATTTTTGGCAGATAGGAACTCTCTTTTCTTTGGATTATTTGGGGAAGAAGATAAGATGAGAGAGATCACCTACAAGAGGTGGAGGCACAAAACCCTGGAGATTTTAGAAGAGATAATAGAGTGTCCATTTCTTCATTTGGGTGGATTTTTATATCCTTACATGTGCATATTTTGCACTTTAACCCTTAGCTTGACAAGTTTGGCTTTTTGCCCTTTTCTTTTACATTTATTTCTACCACTTTTTATTTTGCATTTGCATATTATATTTTGGATGGATGGCCACATGCATGGGCTCCCGGATTTTCTTCGAAAATGCAATACATTTTTGGCTTCAGCAATCATCTTTTCTTCTCTCTATGTGAAAGTTGGTAGTGAGGTGATTATGTGGGGACTTCTCGGCATTCACGGCATGGTTGTCCTCTAGTCTTTGTGTACAAGAGAAGACCATGATACGTAACGTGAGCAAGGGTTTAATTTTTTTGACATAATACCGTTTAAGCTTATGCAAATATTTGTCTTGATCTAATATAACCTAGACGATTGATATATTTTGTATACCTATTCATGTATGGTCATTGTAGGTTTATCATTGATATTAGAGCGTAATCTATAGTGACCATGAATGAATAGGTATACAAAATAAATCAATCATATAGGTTTGATAAATCAAGACATAAATATTTGCGGAAGCTTAAATGATATTACCTCAATGAAGGATAAACCTTTGCTCACGCCTCGTACCACGATCTTCTCCTTTGCTAAACGGCCGAAGAACAACCATATCGTGAACGATGAAAAGCCGCCCTATATAATCACCTCGCTACCAACTTTCGTGTAGAAAGAAGAAAAAATAAAGACTACTATTAGACGGAGGTAACTATCATTAGAGTCGTACTAAAACCCAATGCAGGCATAAGTTTATATGAAGGATCTGAACCCTAGTCGACCCGGTTAGGATCAATTTCTTTGCCGACCCGATAAGGGTCAATATCTTTGCCGACCCAACCTGTCCGCCCACTCACTTGGATGTGCATGAACCAGGTAGGATCATATGCCAACACACTCCCGCTCATACAAGTGAGTGGTGTCGTCCGTAGCTTTCTGAGCCGGCTCCATGACCCGTTGACTCCCCAAGTCAATTGTCTTCTTGAGAATCTCTTCCTTTCCATTATCCCTGATCATATATGTTAGTGCGACGTGGACCGTTGAGAACCTGCAAGCGGATAGACTTGTAGCCAGACTCGTTAGGACCGACACAAGGATCTCCCTGTAAAAGAACATACACAAAATGTTATGCTCACGAAATCTTATACCCTAGATTCGTTGATTCATGTCTGCCCAAATATCTTCGATTCTTCTATGAAGTGTACTTAAACACCTAGGTCTTCCCTCAATTCATTGCACTCTTAAATCTCACCCCGACGTTAATAAGAGCTAGTGTTTAGGATTAGATGCTCTTGTTTTTATTTGAAAAGAGGATGAGAGGATGCGTAACAAAGAGGATATCAAGTTGTAATCTAAAAATATTGTATTAAAGAGTAAGGCTCATTCGAAGGAGCCAAGTTATTTGGGAGGAAGGAGTACCCTCGAAGTAGCCCCAAATAAAATAAATATTTTGTGTCCATCTCTCTCCACCGTTCCTATTTTCTTTTGTGAATTAAAAAAGCACGTAACAGATCGGAGAAAGTCATTTAGCTGCATCCAGGTAGTGAGCGATGGAGGTGGCTACAAAACTTGATCGGCAAGCAGCCGAGCAGAGGCGGTCAGCAGAGGGGTCGATGACAACCAGTCAGCGGGCATGTGGCGATGGCAACCGGTCGGCAAGCAACGGCGTCAAAAAGTCGGTGGACGGCAGCGGCAGGTCAATGGGTTGCCATCGGTTGGCAGATAAGGCACACCGGTGGTTGGATGGTTGATTCCAGTTTTGATCGATTATGTATCCTCTCGGGTTGTCGGAATCCTAGTGGTATGTGATGATTTGAAGAACGGCTGCTTTTCTCATTTTCCCACTATATATAACTTGACGAACAAATTTTCAAATTCTAATTCTGCTATTGTAAAATGCTAAGGTTTGACTAACAATATTAAGCAAAAATCAATTCCGAATGACTTGAACTACACAAATTTTCAAATTCCAAAATTGAATTATAATATGACTAGGGGCCAACCCCCTTAAGACAACCTAATCAATCAACAAATGAAGGGAAACTGAGGGATACCTGTCCTTGGAGGCGGCACAAAAATTGGCCCCGGAGATGCGTCGACGTATCTCTGCTCGTCATCGAGAGTGCATCCGTACTGAACGATCGTCGTCTGACACGTGGTCGCCGGCGACGGCAGGTGAAGGCGGAGGTAGGCGGGGGACTGTATCGGAGTCCCAACCGCATTCCCGCCAAAGATCGCCGGCGATGAAAGAAGAAGAGACACTCTAAGAGGGAGCGGGGGAGAGAAAGTGAAAACAGGAATTGGATTTTTTTAAAAGTTTTTTCGAAAATGACGTGGTTTTTTCTTAATTTTTTGTATTATTGGGGGCTATGTACAGAACCGTTAAATCTTCCGCATTTCTGAATAATAACCCAAAAACTTCATATTTGTAAATAAGACCCCAAATCCTTTAGCTTGTCTAAAACGGACCCCTATCACTTAAATAGTGATTAATTAGACGAACGAGAAGCTACTAAATACCTAGTCTACTCTTAGCAATTTAATCAACCCTCAATTCTTCATTTTTTAGCATATTCGGTCCTATGTGGAGTAAATAATCATATGTTATTGTTAGAATATAAAATAAATTCTCTCAACCATCATCATAATTTCGGAATTTAAGTGCGGTAGAAGGAATATCTCATATGGTATCAGAACAACTCAGGTTCAATTCTCACCGGGCGCGAAATTAAATGCGGATTTATTAAATTAAAAATACCACTGCGCAAAAGCCTAGGTTTTGCCCTAAAGGGCCAAAGCGAGGTGTGTTGGTCCCTCGAAGACTGGTACCATCCGCAGTTGGGAGAGGATCATCTTCCATAGGGTTGGAAATCCATAGAATAGAACATTGGGAGTTGGTTCAAAAGACCGGAGTATCTCGCACGGGAACTAGTGAGACGCAAGGACGTGTTAGAATATAAAATATATTCACTCAGCCCGCATCATAACTTCGAAGTTTTAGTACGGTGCAAAGGACATTTCATAGTTATTCATGAAAGCGGTTCCGAATGGTTAAAGAGGACCACCATAATGAACATTTCACAGTTATTCATGATGACGGTTCTGAATGGCTAAAAAGAACCACCCTAATGATAATTATAGGTGGATGCAATTCTGATGGGTGGTTAGGTGTTGGAATTTGAAAAGAAATAGGAAAATGGTATTGATAGAGTATGAAAAAAGAAGATAAGGATCCGTTTTAAATAGAATTTGGATGGAAAACTAACCAGACCAAATCAGACAACTTAAAAGATTTGGAGGCTTTATTTAGAAATATAAAATTTTAAAGGTTTTATTTAGAAATATGAAAGTTTTGAGGTTAAATATATATTTTTAATAAGAGAGGAGGACGCATGCACCTCTTGAATTCTGTAATGGAAGTATTAGGAAAAAAGTTTAATCGGTTAGAAAGTTAACAATATATCAATTATTTTAATGATTAGCTCTACTTATCTTAATCAACATATTAGAAGACAAAAATTGAATCATGTGATTTGAATTTTTTTGCACTTGCATTTGTAGGACAACAATTCTAATTGTTTAATGAAACATTTTTCCATAACCAAATCTATATTGAAGGAGAATCAAAATCATAAGATAATTTATATATATATATATATATATATATATATTTTAGGTCGAAAATCTAAATAGACAATAACAATCGTTAAAAAAATTCCGGGCGAGGGTTGATATTTTGATAAATATAGAAGAAAAACTTATCATATAACAGTTGATAGCAACTTTTCTCCAGCTTAATTATGGTTTAATATTGAACAAAACAAAGGATAATCTTCAAAGGCAACTTTAATTTTTAGTGAATTGTTGTTCGAGAAACTTGATTTAGACTTGATTTTACTATTTTATTCTATAAATAATAGTAATTTCTCATTAAAAACATCTACTAGTTCTTGTATGAACTAGGTCCGTATCCCCGATGATACGGGAACACCGTTTAAAATTTAGGTTAAATATTTTGCATTTTAATAAGTTTGTATTTTTTTGCAATTTTATTTTTATTTGGGTATTTCAGCAAAACTTGTAATAGTTTCTCTATTTAATTGAGAGATTAGGGGTTTTTTCTTAGTTGGTGATTGATTAATAAAATTTGTGATTTTTGGGATTGAAATTTGAGTTTGTCACTGCGGAGAGTCGTGATTTTGGCTTTGGTCGGCTGCGGTCGAATCTGATCGGCCATGCGTCGATTGTTATCCCTTATACCGGCGTCTCTTCTCGAACTCCGACATCCCCGAAGGTTTGCCATTGGTACATTATTTTTATTAAAGCCACTCACACTTGCTTAAAGCTACCGAATATTCTTATGAGTTCTTGATAAGGACTGAAGATGATTAATTCTGTCCTGAGTTCATCATTTAAAACGAGGCAACAGTAACATCAAATTTGAGGTAAATGTTGGATTTTGTTTTCTCTGGGATAAGAAGATATATATAGGATTTAATTGCTAAGTGATTAGGTTTAATGTTCATGTATCGTACACTTGTCGGAATTCTATATGCTGGACCATTTGGGGCTAAAGTTTCTAAACTATAATAATTTTGGATCCAAAACGAAGATTGTTTAGTTACATACACTCCAAGGAATATCAACACAAATCAACTCTTTAAATTGGAGGTTAAATTGTGGATATTTAGCCTCGAGTTTTTATATCATTTATTAATTACGACTATTGAAATCGGATCCCTCATCCGTGTGCTTGCATGATTTAGAAGGTCGTAGAATTTTGCATCAATTGCTTGTGTTTATCATTTTGCATCCATACGCACATTTCCCAGCGTATTGTTCCCGTCCCGCGTCACCCGATCATGATAGAAAAAGAGATAAACACATCGACCTTACAAGTACACATAAAATCTCATTTCTCTCTTATATATGCTGTATACCAAATAAGTTTTCAAAATTTAGTGTCACGCCCCGCTTCCCGGTATACGGCGAAGGGGACGGGACTGGACCGCTACGTATTTACTCAGAAGCAAATACGCTAAGCGTAACCAAGCAATATAAAAGAAAATACATAAGAGGTAAGGTATAATAAAAACAGCAACTTTTATTTATTAACATTCTTTTGTACAATGCATGAAAAAGAAATACGACTGAAATAAAAATGATGCCTAAACAATGGCATGACAGGAAATGAAAAGTACTGAATGGAAAACGTACAATGAAACTAGAGCTCTGGTTCTTCAGCAAGCTGATCCAAGTCTTCTGCAGATGGCTCGATCTCTGTCGGGTCCAAACCACCTGACGACATTCAAAGAAGAAAGAAATAGAATGTCGTCAGCGAACAGATCGCTCAGTAAGTCCCAAAGATAAGGGAGAAGTAGAAAAGAAGAAAGAGAGAGAGAGAGTAGCTTTTAATATATTATATTGTTGTAATATTGTATTAACGCTGTTGTTTGTACCTTGGTACAGAAGAATGCCAGTGTATACGAGAGGGGTCTCAGTATGCTAGAGACCAGGGCAAATGGAAGTATAAGGCTCCGTTATACAACCCGGAACAACGGCAATTGGATTCATGTTAGGTGTCTTAATCTTACCGTCTCGTGCCACCTTTAACACCTTCCGTACCAATCTACCCCTTAAACCCCGTAGTGTTTTATTTGTATTGTTTTGTACTGTAAATTGTATTGAATGTATAATTGAAAGACTGACCGAAACCATGATATCAGTAAACGGATGTAACCGTAGAATCATGTAAATGGAATAACTGGAGAACCATGTAAATGGAATGTATATCCATGGTTCGGTTCAGTCAAGTTGTATAGATTGATAATTGGATTCATGGATTCATATTGAATTGTAATATTAAAGATTGTAGATTGTACTTGAATCATATTCAAGTCAAATATAATCAGACTCAAACCCGAGTCAGACAATTAAAAATGTAGATCGAAGTCTTGATTAATTCTTACCTGTAATTTGTTAGGGTCCTTAGGGAAATTTATAAAACTTGAGGGCGTTTTATGTAAAAAATAATTTTGTATGGTTTTCAAAATACAACTCAAATATTTAATTATCGTATTTATGTACATAAAACAATTTAATGATCAAGATAAATATGTATACATGTTCGAATAGCATGAAATAAGTTAAGTATATTATACGAGTAACTACCAAAAACAATGCTATAAAGAAATATTGTGTACTACTAATTAATCAAGTCGAACGAATGCGGAAAATAAAAAAAAATATGGATCTAAGTGTTTTGCATCCGTGAGTTCCAGTTTCACCTAAATATGACTACCGGTTTGAGAGATTTATCTGTTTTCGTATCGTTGTGCAAAACAGATCAGAATATGTTCAACACCGTCACATATTTTTAAAACACGGTTTGAGTTAATTTCCATCAGGTTTTAGGTTACGAAAATTATTAGAAAATTTTAGGCGTTTTGAAGTACTTATCCAAAACACCAAGATTCATACGATTTGGAGTTCTGAAACTCTAGTTATGATCATTTTAATATCAGCGCTTAAAACAGAAATTCAGATTTCTGGACAGCAACTATATGTTATATTGCAAAGCCTATATCGAGTTGTTTCATTCGTTTATAAGTAATCAAGTATACATAAAATTATAGTTCTATCAATTTTGCATCTACAAATCTAAACTTTATCACGAACGGATATCGGGAGTTTGAGTTATGTCTAATTTAAAAATAGTGTGCGAATCAGGACAGATTCTGTCCAGATCCGTCACTTAATATTGTAACGCGGTTTTCTTTATCTTACGTTGGTTTTCAGTAAAAACTTAAAACTAATAAAATCTAGAATATTTGATTTAGATATCCAAAACACCTAAGTTTTCTCAATTTGGATATATTTAGACTACGTTATGTGTCTAAGAAGTTAACCGATAAATGCAGTTTTCTGTTTTTACGAACAGTGAATAAAAACAATGCAATTCCCAAACCGTTATGCGGTTCGATCTAAAATTTTTACAGCGTGTATAGAAAAATATATTCTATCATATGTAAATTTCCTAAAATTTACAGAAGTAAAAATTAATTTCTAAAAATTATTTTAAAACTAAAGGTATTGATGTGTATACTAAAATCGGCAAAAAGATTAACTAGTATTTTTATGCAAGCTTCATCCTTTCTTTTAATAACCAAACCGATTCCATGAGATATCGTAGATATATTGTGGCATGAAATCTATATTCTCACAACTTGTAATAAACATTTATAATCATGAACAAAGAATTGAAAACACTTTGATTTGAACAAGAAGCAATAAGATATTTATTAAACCATATAGAACCATATATATCTAGACTTATATATATGTATATGTTTATCTTTATCTGCTCTTATGGATTACGATATGAAAAGAATAGCGGGTTTACGAGATATGACAAAAGGAGAATAAAGATATGGAGAGGGAGAGAGAGAAAGGACTTACATACACAAGCCGGTATTGTCACCAGGCTTGTCTATCCGCTGATAGCCTCGCGTTACTAGCGAGACCCTCTTGAAGACTTCTTCATGTTCTTCTTCTTGGACTCTAGGTGAAGAGAGAAGTGATAAATAAAAAATGTGAGGAATAAAAAGATAGAGGAGGACAAATAAAGACGGTGTAATGGTGAATAATAATATATGCATTTAACATGAGAATTGAAAGAGAAATGAAAGGCCACCATTCATTTTGGAAATGAAAGGTCTCATTTGTAGGTTATGAGAAGAATAAAAAAAATGATAAAAAATAATTGCCAGAATGAGGATTTGAACATGTGACTTATGAAATAACAATGTAAGGACTTAACCAATGAGCTACAAGGTTGTTCATGCACATATTTAATTAGAATTAAATATATGTTGTTGCTTAAAAGGAAAGTGGGCTTTCCAGATGGGCTGAAGAGAATAGAAATAATGGATTTGGGTTAAATATTTATGAAAGAAAAAAATAAGAATGAGAAGTTAAAAACTTAAATATAAGAAAAAGAAATTGTACACAGAAAAATACATAATATATTGAGGAATAAAATAATAATAAATTTAATAGAAAAAGGAAAATACCAAGTACAAATAAATACGGTATATTATTGAAGAGGGATAATACAAATATATAAAGATTTTGGGGTCATTACATTCTACCCTCCTTAAAAATAATTTCGTGCTCGAAATTACTCAAGAAGGATGATGTAATAGAGTAAGGAAACAGGATTAGGATGATGTCATCTTCGAGCTCCGTCGATTGATACTCTAACCAATTGAGCTAATATGCCAACGAGATACAAATAGAAAGGGTGAATAAGAGTTAAGAATTCAAAAGTCTTGAGATTGACTTCAAAGAAACCGAAGGTGGAGTTCAAGATAGATTCAAGGAATATGTAATGTAAAGAATGTTTTCAGTTGCTGTTTCTTGTGTTATATTGCTTAGGTTGTTCACACAGAATAGAATTGCATGATAAGGTTTCATACAGCTCTGACCTGCATGGGCCACCAACAAAACCTGTCACGCCCCGCTTCCCGGTATACGGCGAAGGGGACGGGACTGGACCGCTACGTATTTACTCAGAAGCAAATACGCTAAGCGTAACTAAGCAATATAAAAGAAAATACATAAGAGGCAAGGTATAATAAAAACATCAACTTTTATTTATTAACATTCTTTTGTACAATGCGTGAAAAAGAAATACGACTGAAATAAAAATGATGCCTAAACAATGGCATGACAGGAAATGAAAAGTACTGAATGGAAAATGTATAATGAAACTAGAGCTCTGGTTCTTCAGCAAGCTGATCCAAGTCTTCTGCAGATGGCTCGATCTCTGTCGGGTCCAAACCACCTGACGACATTCAAAGAAGAAAGAAATAGAATGTCGTCAGCGAACAGATCGCTCAGTAAGTCCCAAAGATAAGGGAGAAGTAGAAAAGAAGAAAGAGAGAGAGAGTAGCTTTTAATATATTATATTGTTGTAATGTTGTATTAACGCTGTTGTTTGTATCTTGGTACAGAAGAATGCCAGTGTATACGAGAGGGGTCTCAGTATGCTAGAGACCAGGGCAAATGGAAGTATAAGGCTCCGTTATACAACCCGGAACAACGGCAATTGGATTCATGTTAGGTGTCTTAATCTTACCGTCTCGTGCCACCTTTAACACCTTCCGTACCAATCTACCCCTTAAACCCCGTAGTGTTTTATTTGTATTGTTTTGTACTGTAAATTGTATTGAATGTATAATTGAAAGACTGACCGAAACCATGATATCAGTAAACGGATGTAACCGTAGAATCATGTAAATGGAATAACTGGAGAACCATGTAAATGGAATGTATATCCATGGTTCGGTTCAGTCAAGTTGTATAGATTGATAGTTGGATTCATAGATTCATATTGAATTGTAATATTAAAGATTGTAGATTGTACTTGAATCATATTCAAGTCAAATATAATCAGACTCAAACCCGAGTCAGACAATTAAAAATGTAGATCGAAGTCTTGATTAATTCTTACCTGTAATTGTTTAGGGTCCTTAGGGAAATTTATAAAACTTGAGGGCGTTTTATGTAAAATATAATTTTGTATGGTTTTCAAAATACAACTCAAATATTTAATTATCGTATTTATGTACATAAAACAATTTAATGATCAAGATAAATATGTATACATGTTCGAATAGCATGAAATAAGTCAAGTATATTATACGAGTAACTACCAAAAACAATGCTATAAAGAAATATTGTGTACTACTAATTAATCAAGTCGAACGAATGCGGAAAATAAACAAAAATATGGATCTAAGTGTTTTGCATCCGTGAGTTCCAGTTTCACCTAAATATGACTACCGGTTTGAGAGATTTATCTGTTTTCGTATCGTTGTGCAAAACAGATCAGAATATGTTCAGCACCGTCACATATTTTTAAAACACAGTTTGAGTTAATTTCCATCAGGTTTTAGGTTACGAAAATTATTAGAAAATTTTAGGCATTTTGAAGTACTTATCCAAAACACCAAGATTCATACGATTTGGATTTCTGAAGCTCTAGTTATGATCATTTTAATATCAGCGTTTAAAACAGAAATTCAGATTTCTGGACAGCAACTATATGTTATATTGCAAAGCCTATATCGAGTTGTTTCATTCATTTATAAGTAATCAAGTATACATAAAATTATAGTTCTATCAATTTTGCATCTACAAATCTAAACTTTATCACGAACGGATATCGGGAGTTTGAGTTATGTCTAATTTAAAAACAGTGTGCGAATCAGGACAGATTCTGTCCAGATCCGTCACTTAATATTGTAACGCGGTTTTCTTTATCTTACGTTGGTTTTCAGTAAAAACTTAAAACTAATAAAATCTAGAATATTTGATTTAGATATCCAAAACACCTAAGTTTTCTCAATTTGGATATATTTAGACTAAGTTATGTGTCTAAGAAGTTAACCGATAAATGCAGTTTTCTGTTTTTACGAACAGTGAATAAAAACAATGCAATTCCCAAACCGTTATGCGGTTTGATCTAAAATTTTTACAGCGTGTATAGAAAAATATATTCTATCATATGTAAATTTCCTAAAATTTCCAGAAGTAAAAATTAATTTCTAAAAATTATTTTAAAGTTAAAGGTATTGATGTGTATACTAAAATCGGCAAAAAGAATAACTAGTATTTTTATGCAAGCTTCATCCTTTCTTTTAATAACCAAACCGATTCCATGAGATATCGTAGATATATTGTGGCATGAAATCTATGTTCTCACAACTTGTAATAAACATTCATAATCATGAACAAAGTATTGAAAACACTTTGATTTGAACAAGAAGCAATAAGATATTTATTAAACCATATAGAACCATATATATCTAGACTTATATATATGTATATGTTTATCTTTATCTTCTCTTATGGATTACGATATGAAAAGAATAGCGTGTTTACGAGATATGACAAAAGGAGAATAAAGATATGGAGAGGGAGAGAGAGAAAGGACTTACATACACAAGCCCGTATTGTCACCAGGCTTGTCTATCCGCTGATAGCCTCGCGTTACTAGCGAGACCCTCTTGAAGACTTCTTCATGTTCTTCTTCTTGGACTCTAGGTGAAGAGAGAGAAGTGAGGGATAAAAAATATGAGGAATAAAAAGATAGAGGAGGACATGAGAATTGAAAGGCCACCATTCATTTTGGAAATGAAAGGTCTCATTTGTAGGTTATGAGAAGAATAAAAAAAATGATAAAAAATAATTGCCAGAATGAGGATTTGAACATGTGACTTATGAAATAACAATGCAAAGACTTAACCAATGAGCTACAAGGTTGTTCATGCACATATTTAATTAGAATTAAATATATGTTGTTGCTTAAAAGGAAAGTGTGCTTTCCAGATGGGCTGAAGAGAATAGGAATAATGGATTTGGGTTAAATATTTATGAAAGAAAAAAATAAGAATGAGAAGTTAAAAACTTAAATATAAGAAAAAGAAATTGTACACAGAAAAATACATAATATATTGAGGAATAAAATAATAATAAATTTAATAGAAAAAGGAAAATACCAAGTACAAATAAATACGGTATATTATTGAAGAGGGATAATACAAATATATAAAGATTTTGGGGTCATTACATTTAGACTAATACTGTCACGACCCGAAATATCAGCTCGTGACCAGCAGTTAAATCACGCAACGTCTAAAAGTGTGACGTAATTCAAATAAGCTGAAACCCAGAAATCTAAACCTTCTAAAAAAATAAAAGAGGTGAAGTTTTAAAATAAGGTATAATGAAATAAAATGTTTTCTTAAATGCATAGAAAAAGGGAACATGAAAAATGCAAGTTTATCTTACTAATTGGAAAACATGTTTCGTCTCTTTAAAAATTTGGGCAGCACCTCCTATGTATATTTTGATCCAAAACCACATTTACATAATGATAATAAATGCATCCCAAACGGGAGCTAGCTCTTCGCCAAACGGCGGATTCACAACCACACAAATAATAAAATAAGTATACGACGCCCAACGACGAAGATCAACACAGAAATAATGAATAAAGCAAGACATCAACCCAAAAGCGAACACAAAACCTATTACCCAATCTCGCAACTACAAGTCTTACTAAGTCTTATTAATTATACAAATACTAGTTTTAATTGATGAAATTGACTAGAAACAATATGAATAATAAGTACAAGAGTGGGCACGATATAACTGTCCCACCTACCAAAGCAAGTCGCCCGAATGCATGCTGTGTGCCAACAATGCCGCTACCGATCCATGCAGTCAACCTGCAATGACTGTGGCACAACGGGGGTGAGTTGCCAACTCGTGAGTAGAAAACATCAACAGGTAGAAATCGAATAAAATAACGATTTTCTAGTTCAACTATATCATAAAGATTATACTATGATATATATGGTGGCCGTATGTAAATATGTGCCAACAATAAATAAATGCAAGTATGCAAGTAGATATCATCCAGTAATATAATCAATGCCAGTATGCATGTGGATCTCGTCCACTCAAAATATCGTAAAAGTATATGCATGTAAATGTATGAGGATATCAAAGAATGTATGTCCATCAATGACACAACAAATCATGGAACCTGAGTGTCCAGTATCGACACTCGAAAATATCATGAAACCCGTGTCCAGTATCGACACGTAAATCCTCATATCTCAGGCTCCGGCTGTAACACCTGAGTTCATTTATACCAATTCCAGTTTCCGCATTTACTTTTCCATGGTCTATTCTTGGTTTATCGTGTTTGGGTCGAATGGTGGTTACTTGGTGCATTGCATTCGACCCGACTCGCTTGCTTGAACTTGTTTGATTTATATTTATAGTTTACTCTGACTCGTTGCTTAGACACGTGCATCTAGTATAAACTGCATATCGGCATTTCTTCTGGCATCGCATGTTTTAACATATAACTTTTAGTCACTGTAAATATTTATTAAAAATACATGACTTGGCTTGATTGATACCCCTAACCCTGTGGTAGCGTTCTTGCATCGTGTTCTCATCCCGTTCAGCGAAACGGACGTGTTCGGACGGCTACGCGCACGTACGTGCGTCCGTTCTTGGGGGTATGCTTTTTCATTACAAAATCCTTCATTTTAATTTTTGGAGCTTGCCAATAATTTTCATATTTCAAATCCAAAATTTTGGACCCGACCCGGGCGCAATTCTGAATTATTTTTGTATCCCGCCAAATCTTATTTATTTTTAATTTTCTTTAATCAGTATTAAAAATATTTTCAGCTTACAAGATTTTCCTTTTCAACTAACGAAGCTATTTTCTTTACCAGTAAATCTTTTATAAAATTTTTCCTAAAACAAATTTCCTAATACCCCCGAACCAATCAAAACTCTTCTTTCTATTCTTCACTGGACCCCACCACCTTCTCTTTCTTTTCTCTTTCTCTCCTTTTCCCAACCAATCAGAAATCTCTCTTCCTTCTCTCTGTCTTTTATTTTCTTTTTTAACCAATCAAATTTTTCCTTGGTTATGAGCCGGCCCCACTCTCGATTTCCCCTCTCTCATTCTCTCTCCCTTTCTCTTCCTTTCCCCTGCGGTGCAACTCTCTCTATCTTCTTTTTCTCTCTCCTCTCGCGCTCTCTCTCTCAGATCTCACGATCACTGTGCCTTTCTCGAGTCCTGTCACCGCTCGACGAGTCCCGTCACCTCCCTTCTTCCTTCCTCCTTCGTCTCCCTCTCTTCTCTTTTAAATCGGACCTCGCCACGAGAACCCTAGCCTCATCGCCGTCGTCGCTTGCCCCTTGCCGCCGCCATCTCGATCTCCCCTCGACCTCGTTTCCACCGCAGGTGCCTCGTCTTCACCGTCGCCTACTCCTCCTTCCTCGGCTAACACCAAGGACCCTCTCTCCGTTCATCCTCGACGCCTTCATCCTCTATCTCTTCGATCTCTCCTTCTTTCTCCTCTTCCTCATCGTCCCAGAACCCTTGCCCCTGCAACCTTCACCCTCGTCGCCTTCACCCTTGAACCAAGAACCCACCGAGACCCTCACCAGTGATGGCCTCCGACCACCAACATCCTCGCCCGAGACCTTGACACGAGATCACCATCTACCTCAACTCCAAAGCCTTCACCCTCACCGAGAACCGCCTCCTTCGATCTGCACCTCGACTGAGGACCCACCAAATCGCTACCTCCTCGATTTTCTTCTCCTTACAGCTCCCTTCCTCGTCGCAGATCTCGCCACCACCAGCAAACCCTCGACTTCAACTCCTTCGCGAGCCCGATAGCAACCAACTACCCCAGCGACCAAACCATTACCCATCGACCCGCATCTCCTCGTCGTCATCTGAAAACCCATCACCTCAACTCTAACCCTGAGACTCCATCGCTATTGTACACCCATCTAGCCGCAACCCTCATCGTTGCAACTTCTTCTTCTTCCTCTTCTTATCTCCTGCACACGACAACACCCATCCCCGTTCATCACTCTCCTTAACTCCAGCCGCCTCCACCTCGCGACACCTAACCACCGAGCCGAGCTCAGCAGCGAGAGCTTGTAACCAAGTAGGGCAATATTGTGGTGTTTGGATGCTGGTCCAAGCAAGTTTAGGTCTAGGTGAGGTGATGCATTATGGCTGGCCTGCCCCTGTCTAAGTTGTGGTTTTGATTTGTGTGGTCCGAGCAAAAGCCTGGGTCATGTTAATCTTACGGTGGTGGAAACCGCATGAGGCTGGCTTCGCAGAGCAGTGTTGTGCTTCATGTCTGCATTACTGTTTCGTTCCCGAGGCAAGTTAATCTTGCTACATGCTATTTAAGTCAATATATACCTATTCTAATATATATCATACCTGTAGTTTAAATATAGCACCTCATGCATGATTTTATAACATTTCGACGTTCCGTTTGCATCTGTTCATATTATTTCAGATCTAGAACTTGAAACCTAACTATTGCATTTAGTTTACTAAACCTACGTAATCACATTTATATGTTAGATCACATAATCACGATTGTTTTATAGCCATATTACCCTTTTGTAGTTTTACCCTATCGGATGACCGATTGCATATATTTAGCTTTATTCACATTCAATTGCATCTCTAGATTATATAATACATGTTAACATGATTCTAACATCCATATTCGTATACTGTAGTTGTGTAATGATAACCGTGCTTCGATATAAAGTAATCTGTACCGATTTGCATATCATGTTCCAGTTTATTGTTCTGACAGTACCCGTGCTTGTTTATTTATAATCATGTATATGTTAATTTGATTGTGAGCACCCATATGACATCTTGTGCACCCTGATACGACCTATTATACCTATTACTCGATATGACATGGTACCGTACACTCTTGATATGACATGACACCTAAATACACTACTTGACCTGACCTGATGTACCATGGCCTTACCTGTTACCTAATCTTGTGTCTAATGCCAACAAACCTGACATGTAGTCCTTACGGACCGTTCCTATTGTCTATCCAGACAAACCTGCACCTACCTGATCCTGTGTTGGCATTAGTTCTCGATTACTGAATACCTGACTTGACACACATAACTTGGGGGTATGGGGAAATCAATGATGAAATCCAGACTGGTAACTCGACAGTTGCTTGCTTATACTGATCAGTTTTTTGAGGCTAGGCCCGCCTCGTGACGATACTGCTGACATCGTTGGTCTGTTCCTTTTTGTGCCAAGCGGTACGTCTCGGTTTCAGCCCGAGATTCTTAGACCGTGGTCCCGGGCATGCACGGGATACTATTGAGTTACATCGATGATTCATCAAATTGATTTCAAAAACTTGAGAGTAGTTAACCCAATAGACTAATTTAGATAACTCACTACACATTACCTCACTGTCATTACTTATATCCTTGTTATGCTTGTTTTATCATTTATGCTCATACTTGTATGTATTGCTACCCCTGTTTTATTATTGCTTGATGTTATGACGCGCTGACGTCTGGGTTTTGCATGGCCCAGATTCTTCTACCTTTTTGCAGCTGATCAGGAGTATTGCCGCGGTTAGACCGAGTGGTGAAGTTCATGTCGGTATGTAGTTTGCTTTCCAGGTGTTTCATTTATTGTATCTTTTGCTTCCGCATATTATCATTTCTTGACTCATTTATTCTGGCTCATGGACATGTACTAGATAGTTTAGTTTGCTTTCCTGTTCTTGATATCTCTACAGCCGTAATGTGACTGTGGAAGGATATTTCCTATCTACAGGTAGCATGGTTGGCTATGTCATGTGCCCATCTTAGCATACTCTGGGAAGCGGGGCGTGACACCGGCTATTCGGACTGGCCTATATCCATCTCATAACTCCGGTCGGTATCCTCCGGATAACCGCCGAGTCCAAATACAATCACCAGTACGTAGTGCTCCCCTGCCAGGCTCAACGCCATCATCTGCGACCATCTTGCCCCGAAGTATCTCATCGGGTCCACCATGCACCCGCAGACGGTTTCTCCTCCTCCTCGAATCGGGTGTATGATATCGCTCAAGAGCCGAGAAAACTCATGGTGGACTATATAAATATCAAATCAAGAGAAACCGGGGGTTTAAAACAATACATACTTTCTTTTGAAATAACCACGGTTCTCAATCCAGAAATCTCATGAAAATAGCATATCTCAAATGCGTATACTCATAAAGCATGATATATGCGACATATAACAGAAATATAAGTATATCTATATATAATGCAACATGGAACAGTAATATGCACATATCAAGGGAAAACCGCTCTTTAAAATGAATCCAGTTTTAAAATATATCATGCGGTTCCCAATTCCTCCAAAGTCAAATATAACACCGTATAAAGGTGTATATGTAACTATAACAAGTAAATTATGCAAGAAGTCATATCATGATGCAGCTATTCCACTGTGTAGTGACATGGCAATTATCGATGATGAAGTGTGTGAGCCGGCAAATCTATGTAAGTGTGACATACGCATCATCGATAATGGTGCAGGTGTACTAACACAAGTATATGAAATGCAATGGTAATGACATGAACGTAGCATAAGGTAAATCAGCAGCTAAAAACTATAAGGTATACGTATCTAACATGACCGAGTCGGTGAATCTATCAATCGGCATTCTCTAGTCAAAGGTATGGATCAATCATCTATTAAACTCGTCACATACGGTAAATCGTCGTACGGCGTCATTAATCAATTTGGGATCCTAACAACCTATAAGACAAAGAGGGTACGGACCTAACGTCTCGTACGACATAACTCACAAGATTCACAACACACACACACACACACACACACACACACATCTATCTATCAGGTCCTATCCGTATCAATCTCAGATCATGGGACTGACAAAGGTATCAATTATCACATATCGACTCGTATCCGTATACCAACATATTATCAAGTTATCATATCATATCGTATTTTCTTTTCATCACATTAAGTTGTAACAACCCTAAATTTCCTATACAAATTTTTTCAAAATCCATAAAGAGGTATTTTAGCCCGAGCACAAGATATAACTAATTATTTTGCTTACTAATTACAAGTTAAAAGAATGTAACAACTCCATTTTTAGTGTACAAAAATTTGCTTTAAAATTAATGTATACTTGGGGTATTTACATTTACTGTTATTACTTTAAGTAATTAGTTAAATCCATAATTACAAGAAGGAGCTTATAGCTCATTGGTAATACCTTGCAGTGCTGAACCAAGCCACCAGAGTTCAAATCCCATACCCCACATTATTTTTAATATTATTTTGTTTTAAATTTTTTAGAAGTCCAACAGTCAACACGTGATAACGCCCAAAATTTCCACTACACATGAAAAACTAAATATACCAGAGGCTACATCAGGCGACCCCCCACCTACCCATCCCCCCGACTCGACCCGAATCGGCCGGCGGACCGGCCAACTCGGGCCGGCGCCGCCCGCCGGACTCGGCCGGACGGCCGAGTCCCCAACTGAGAAATCCTGGCTCTTCATCTTCTAAACCCCCTTGCACACTTCATTTTCCTAGATCGGTTCCAGAGACTTTTGAAATCCCCATTTACTCCATTTTTAATGAATTTTAATACATTTTTACATTTTTTTAATTTAAACTCTTCACCTACCCTAATCCTAGCCCAACCCTATAAATACCAACCCTACACACTACCCCCTCACCCCAAAACTCTGAGCCAACTCTCAAGAATTCTCTAGAAAACCCTAGTGTGCAATCGAAGTGAGCAAGAGGCGAAGCGCCGACGAAATTCCGACTACGACTCTAGGAGCTTCCGGCGACGAAATGACGCACAAGAAGCTACATTCATTCCATCTCCCTCTTTTGTAGTTCGCAACCCATAAGTCCCCATCCCTCTTCTCTATTCTTTTTCTAAAAATACGGAATTATAAAACCCGACGGAATCGGAACAAATCCGATTTCCGATTCGGACTCTTCCTAAAACCCCACTTTTCTTCAATACAATTATGCTAAAACTATTACATGTTGACTATTAAACACTAACTAATCATATTGAATAAGTTCTATATCAAAAGTAATTGCTATTTCCATTTTACCGTATTTTTTTCATTAAAATACTATAAAGTTTCTTTTCTACATTTAAATCATCAAGTCCTTGCTATAGTTTTAAGTAGATCACAAGATAATGACCTACCTCCCCACACACTCATATGCAACATAGCACAATACCCTCGGGAACATAGAATACGGGGAAAACGATATCTTTACAAATAAATACCATAATTAATAAAACCGTTTTTCCTTAATGATTAGTATTTATACAAATCTTTGCAAAGCGCCGCTACAACCCATTTGGGGAACCCGTTCGGGATGGTGCAGATTATCGCACATCCTCGGACTTAGTAGTGCGAGATGCAGACCTCCCCAAGGAGCATTCGGTCTCGAAAGATTTAAAATATGACATCTTAAGAAAAATGAGATTTCTAGAATATAATATATATACACGCACGCACGCGCACACACACACACACACAAATTATTTTCATATAAATATATGTATATGTAACATTAAAATATTTATTTTGAATTATTATAAATATTCCAACTCTTTTCAAAAATCACAAGAATCATTTTTACACTAAAATATCATGAATTCCATACAAATCAATATTACAAATAAATATCTTTATTTATGAAATTAACATATTTTCACTAGAAATATCACAATATAAAATCTATATTCATTACAACTCTAAAGACGAATAATAAATACTTGGGGTGTATTTTGAAAAGTATATAAAAGTATTTTTACATAAACCCCCCTCAAGTTCTATAAATTACTCTAAGGACCCTAGTAAACATAGGTTTAAGCGGGACCAATCTCTTGAGCCTCAGGGAGCCGGAGAAGTGGGTGCTTGCCTATTTAAGGTAGACAACTTAATAATGGTGTTATCAATACGGTAATCGTCTTTGAAAAAGACACAAATCCTGTCGTCCATGTGCAGCGGTTACCGATAACATCAAAACAATCAGGACTTCAATTTACTTTTCTAATTGTCTGACTCAGAGTGAGTCTCATTATAATCTGATTTGAATATGATTCAAGGACAATCTACAATCTACAATCTACAAATTACAATCTTCAATATTACAATTCAATATGAATCCGTGAATCCAATTACCAATCTATACAACTTGACTGAACCGAACCATGGATATACATTCTGATGATGCTCAATATTGGGGACCCCTAATATCAGGACACGTGGCGGATAGCACGTCCTAGAACTCAGAAGAAAGGGCCCACAGAGGCCGACCAGGCTACCCCTGTACCCGACCTGCCGGCACAAGCCATCCCTCCTCGGGGCTCCCTGCAGATTGGCCTTCTCGGCCCCTCAGCTCGCCTTGAGCTGCCACAAGACCAAGTATCCTCGGCCTTCTCGCTCGTACACGAGCCCCCCGACCGAGGCCATCTTCCTCGGTCCTCCGCCTAGCTCCACCGCTCACGGGCGTAACCGCCGCTCCACGAATCTCACCATGCGCGGATTCTCCACCCGCAACATCCCACGTTCCACGCCTCCACGATCCCCATTAATGGGCGATCCGCTCTCTGCGCGGGCATGACGTCGGGAGCTAACTGCCAGCGAGATTCTCGTGCCTGCTGCTGCGTGCCTCCACCGCTATATAAACTCCCATCACAGAGGGGTCAAGTAAGCCATTTTTTATTCCACTTAGCCATTACGCTGCTCGGATCTTGTACTAACTTGATCATCGGAGGGTCCTCGTTGGCGTCAAACCACCCCAGGGCTTCTTTGCAGGTACTTGGCGTCCAACCCCTCCAATCACTAAACTTTCTCAAAACCCATTGAGACCCACACACAACAGAGGATCCTCTCCAGAATCCGCCGGGAGATCGACGGAAGACAACATCTGAAGGAGATTTGAAAAAAGACCTCCACCAGTTGGCGCCGTCTGTAGGAACGCAAACTCCACAAAAGCAAAGTTGGCCTTCCGATCTCCGTCCACATGGCAAGCGACCATCCTGAAGATTCGGGTACCAGCCGCCGCCTCCCCCTCACCGGAGGCGCGGATGAACCCCCTCCGGCGACCATCATCCACGCCCTCGTCCGCCGAATAGATCGGCTACAGTCCCTCGTGGAGGCGCTCGTCCGAGCCCAAATGGCTGGGCCTGGGCCCCAGATCGCCGCCCTTCCGCCTCCAGAATGCTCTGCCCCTGTCGGCGCGGCCGACCACCAGTGGGCTACGACTCCCGACCATGGATCCCATGGATCGATACTCCCTGAGGCCCCTGGGCGCCTCGCGGCTCCACCCCCAGGCCCGCCGCCGGAGCACCACGCCTCGAACCTCTTAGCGACCCTTGCCCCCCTGAGGAGATGTCGGTCACCTCGCCTACCTACAGGCATGACCGACACCCACTCCCCCGGCAGGGTCGCACAGAAGGGGCTCGCCACGACGGCTCGAGAGCCACCGCGCCCAGGGATCTGAGGAACCTCATCGAGAGGAACCGGAGCTGTGCCCAGACGCAGGTCTCCCACAGCAGAGGCCAGGGATCATGAGGCGTCGAGTCCTCGGGGTACCACGACCGACTCGACGCCCTCGAAAAAAAGATCGAGGGCATGCGCCGGGAAGGGCACCTATCGGCCGACGGGACCGAGTATGCCGCCGACTCGCTCACCAAACCGTTCACCGAGGAACTGCTCGTTGTCCACGTTTCCTCGCACAACAAACCCCAGAAGGCCTCTCTGTTCAACGGGAAAACCGACCCCAAAGACCATTTGGATGCTTTCACCGCGGGAATGACCTTCCAGGACCATTCCGATGCCGCCCAGTGCAGGGCCTTCCCTGCCACCCTCATCTGTTCTGGTCGGGACTGGTTCCGAGGACTCGAGCCTCGCTCAATCTCGACCTTCGACGAGCTGGCTACTCAGTTCCCCTGGCCACTTCGTTGGGAACCGTCGGCAGAAGCGCACTATCGACTACCTCTTCACAATTAAGAGTGGAGACAAGGAGACGCTCAAGGCTTACATCACTCGCTTTTACAACACCCTCCTCGAGGTTCTTGAGCACCGGGACGAGACCGTCATCATGGAGCTCAGATCTGGTCTAAGGCACAAGGAGTGGCTGCGCTCCTTTGCATTGGCACAGCCTAAGACCATGGCCGAGGTCAAGGCGTGGACCGAGCACGAGGTTCAGCTAGAATCCAAGGTGAACGCGAACCTCCCCCGGGCAGAATGACCCGACCAGAAGAAAAGGGCTCCGGAAGAGTGGCCGGAGCGTCAGCAGCCCTATCACCCGAAGTTCCAGGAGTACACCACGTTTAATGTCTCCCTCGCAGTGTTACTAGAGGAAGCCCAGGGCGAAGGGTTCTTCGAGTTCCCTCCAATCCCGTGTCCGGCCTCAAAGCGGACCCGGGGCCCTTACTGCGCCTTCCACCGGACGCTGGGCCACGCCACCGAGGATTGTAAGCAACTCCGGGACTACATCGAGGAGCTCATCTGATCGGGGCACCTCGCCGCCTACATAAGGGATAAGCGACAGGCCGACCGCGAGCAGGAGCGGCGTCCTCCTCCCGCCGAGCTGGCCATCGGCCAGATCATGCTTGCCTTCGCGGAGGACCAGTCCGGCGCCCGGAGTGCCCCGTACCCTGCGCTAGGCACAGAGACCAGCAAGCCTCCAGGAAGCTCGGGCCACGCTAATAAGGTCATCTATTAACCTGTACTTTTCTTCTGGGGCAATGTAAACTCTCCCTAAGGCTATTGTCAATTTAATAAGGATCAACAGAACATTGCAAAGAAAGTAGAAAAGTTCTTATTTTTCAAAAAAAGGGTATTATGGGATCCTCAGCCGTACATACAAAAAGAGAAAATTATTATTACAACAGTGGGGGAAGGGGGTGCAGAGAGCACTACTCGTGATACTCGGTAAAGATCTCCGCCAGCTGAGGCCTCGCGAGATCCAACCTCTCCCCTCGGTTCCCCCCGCGCGCGTTAATACCAAGCCTCAACTCGTAGCACTCACGGAATAGCGCCTCCGAGCGAGCCGGCCGGTTCGCGGAGATTAGGACAAAGTGTCTCAGATACCGAAGCTTGCCCATGGCCTCATCATAGAGCTGCTCGGACAGGGGGTTGTAAAGCCCCGACGACGCTCTCTAGAGGGAGTACATCAGCAACTGCAGCAAGGAGGAATGTCGGGGGAGCAGCCGGCCGAAGTGGTCCTCGATGCCCCCACACACCAACTGCACCGTGTCCTGGTGCAGTTCTGATCGTATAGGTACACATCTTCGAAGTGGATGATGTCAGGGATGGTGAACGGGAATTCTTGCATTCTCGATCTACTGTTTGTGAAGGAAGGAAGGACCAGTACTCATTCAGCCTTATATAGCCCACTGCGTCCCAGCGAAGCTCAACAGTCGCCCGCTTTTGCCCAAGAGGTCGCTGACACGCGGCAATCGTCAAGCCTTCTCTGGAGGAATCGAAGCGACGCGACCCTGGCGCGTCACCTCCCCCCGCAGTCATCACGCATCCTAACCGTTCCTGTTCCCCAAATGTATGGTCGGGCGAAACCTCTTGAAGATCCGACCCAGCAGCTGCCCTGCTCAGTCATCCCTGGCGGGTAGTTTCCCTGTCGCAACGCCAGGGACCAAAGCCCTCACCAAGAGGCAACCTAGCAGCTGCCCTGCTCAATCATCCCTGGCGGGTGGCTCCCCTACCGCAATGCCGGGGATTAGAAAGTTCTCCCAGAGGCAGTCGGGCCTAACCATCACTCGGCTATCCCTGGCAGGTAGCTTCCCTACTGCAACACCAGAGATCCGGAAGTCCTCCCAGAGGCAGTCGAGCACAGCCATCGCTCGGCTATCCCTGGCGGGTAGCTTCTCTACCTCAATGCCAAGGATCAGAAAGTCCTCCCAGAGGCAGTCGGGCCCAACCATTGCTCGGCTATCCCTGGCGGGTAGCTTCCCTACCGCAATGCCAGGGATCAGAAAGTCCTCCCAGAGGCAGTCGAGCACAACCATCGCTCGGCTATCCCTGGCGGGTAGCTCCCCTACCTCAACGCCAAGGATCAGAAAACCCTCCCAGAGGCGGTCGAGCCCGAGGATCCCTCGCTCGGCTATCCTTCAGGACAAAAGCCCTCACCAAGAGGCACCGGGCAGTGACTCTGCCCGGCCAAGAGTCCTTGGTAGGCTTCTACAGCCCCTCCCATGCCAAGGACCAAAGTCCTCCCAGAGGCAGTCGAGTCCTTGCTCGGTTATCCCCGGCTGGTAGCATCCTACCACAACCGACAGGGATCAAAGTCCTCGCCAAGAGGCACCGGGCAGTAACCCTGCTCGGTCCCCGTCCTGAAGGATTAAAGCCCTCGCAAGAGGCATCTGAGCGGCTACCTCGCTCGGTCATCCCAAGATGGTAGTTACCTACCTACGACCCCAGAGATCGAAGCCTCCGTCCATCCTCGGCCCGAATAAGGCGGACAACCCTTTGCCCGTCACACGTAGACGGTCCGATCTGCCAACTAGGGGCATCAGGTCCATCCAAGTCTCAAGCGATCTCCCCTCAACTTCGGAGCCATGGAGACGCCTTCTCCTCAGCAGCGCTTGGATCAACTCGACGGACGATCGCTTGGCAGATAGCCGACCTGACATGGAGGCCTAACAGCGCAAGAAGAAAAATTTTATAAGCAACCTTCATGAACAAAAAACCAAAGCGCAAATCAATGAAACCAAAGAAAGAAAAAGTTTTATTACTAAGAGGCAGTCTTTACAGAGGGTATTTTTGGCTCTCCAGCCTAACAAAATGCCTGGAGGCTTACAACGTTCCAGACACAGCAAAATAAAAAGGAGGAGGAAGACGAGGGCTTTAGCCCTCGGGGCCAGGAGAGACCTCAAGGCCCTCGACATCCACCATGAGGCGAGCTGGGTCCTCGGCGACCTCCTCGTCATTAATCTTTTGCCCTTGCCCGCTGGTGTCTGCGAGGGGGTACTGGGCCCGGAGCTCTTCATCGGCGAACCCGGCACCCGGGCCTTAACAGCGTTGAGGGCCTCATGCCAGATGAGGGTCATGGCGACGGACAGGTCATCGTAGTAGTCTTTCGACTTCTCATAGCCCTCCACCGCCTTCGCCGCCGAGAGGTCGGCCAACTCGGCCGCCCTCAGGTCGGCCGACTTCGCCCACTCAGCAGCCGCCCCCACCACCTTCCGGAGGGTTTTCACTGTCTTCTTCAGGTTGCCGGCCAGCACCTGAGCATCCTCAAGCTTGGCCTCAACAACCACGGCGGCCTCGCGGTGCTGGGCTATAGGGTTACTAGGCACTCTAATAAGGTTCTACAAGGCATCAACCATGCCCGATTTAAATTTTAGCCGTGCCGAACAACCCTAACCAAGATCTTTAAATTAGAGATTAGGCGAAACAAAGCATGTTAAACACTTTAACATCTAAGAGTTTGGGATTACAACCTTTGTAGTCCGGTACTTCACTTCATAAACTCCGTGTTGAGGTCCCTTCACTGCGATCATCATGTACCTGGACTCTAGAGAGGCTCCACGAAGAGAATGATGCAAACTTGCTTCCTATCATCGATAACTAAGATGATCTACCTTGAAGTTTCTTAAATACAAGCTCTCAATCTCAAATGAAGTGAACACCCTAATCTAAATGGTTAGGATAGATTAGGATGATGAAGTAGGAATTTAGCTCTATTTTATTTTTATAATCTCACCCTTTTCATCACAAGAATCAAAGCTAGAAAGCTTTGCAAGGAGGAAGAAGAAGAAGAATAAATAATCATCCTTTTGTGATGAATAATGAATTGTTATGATAACTACAAAATGCAACCATGGTTGACCAAGGAAAAGGCTAACCTATGTAGAGAGTTAACTAGGGTTAAAGGGTGTGGGTTGGGTTTGGAAATATCTTACAAAATATCAACACAAATATCTTTGCAAGAAACAAAGTAAAAACTTCTAGAAGCTTCTAGAAAACATTAACCCAAATCAAATCCTAACCATGTTTAATCTCCACTAATCATGTTGCAATAGTAATCATAACTTGTTACAATATTATATATCACATATATAATATTTATTGTAACAAAATAAAATAATACAATTAACATATATCGCATATATATCAATGCATTACCAGATGAGAAAATGAATCAATAAAGCGAGCCTATATTAGTTAATGTAATTTAATATATCGAATATATAATTATACATTAAATTATCGAATCAACACTTGATCCGATAATCCGGCTATTTCACAAATAACCGACTAATATAATCTGTATCAGTTCATCGAATCAACACTTGATCCGATGACCCGGCTATATCTCATATACCCGGCCGATATCTCATATCATGAGAATATAATACGGTATCACATACACGTATTGTTCTCAGTCCCGCAAATATCATATATGTGCTCCTACTCCGTTTTTCCTGAGCCAAGAAACCTCTGTGTAGGACTCTAAAGAATCGTTAATACGCCGGCAGTAGGTGATGATCATATCAAACACCCACAAGCTGCAAGCGGTCAGCTAAAGGTAACGGCCACCCAGGTATTGAGCGATCATAAGATCAACAAGCAAGCCTGTACATTCTCCTGCGAATCCAATCAGTAACACTCCCGTACAGTCCGGTCTCTTCGTCAGATATGTCGCATATCACGTCTAGGGGTGGTAAACGTCAGACCCCAGTAGCTTGATAAGTCGTGTCGATATGAGGTCTATAATAGTTCGAGAAACTATTGATAACACTTACCAGTAAATCTCAGCAACCCTGGCCAGGGATTTCCAGTTATAGCCAATCGAATACAGCACAACATCAACTCCTTATACCGGGAGAGACGAATACCCTCCTATCGCTCATTGCCTCCATATGATTCGAGCCTGTACCCAAAAGCATCCCTTTTGCACGCCCTCTTAGACGTGGTATGATGGAAATCAAAGCACAGTGGGAATCACACAAGACTCTATGACGATCTCGGGTCTACAGACTAACCTGTACCAGTGTCGCCAGAGAACTGCCATCTGACGTGAGGTATAATACCATCTGGGAGTTCTCGGCGAGTCCATCCAGTGTACCCAGTCTCTACTGAGCACCCGTACACCATCCTTGATGTCAAACACCGATGGATATGGGATCATCCATCGCCCATCATATGGGTCAATATGCGTATATGCTAGTCTACTCTGGAGTATCGGTGCCCTGTCTCGATACACCCTCGACTAGGAACAATTATAGGATGTGCTCATCGACTACCGTGGCCCACTAGTATGATCTCATCATAGTCCCAGTAGTCGAGTACATATCCTAAGGGCTTTATCAACATGTTATATAGTGACAATCAGAGTACATGTTAAGATAAAGTACAACCAGATAGCATACTATCATGTCGAGCAAGAAAGTCCTCCCTATATATGTCCAAGCATCCATTACAATATACATCATATGTACAGTAATGGCCTCTAGGGCATACATATAACTAATACGGGCGACCTCTCGCTTCCCGCCCTCCACCTCGCCCTCCAGGGCGACAACCCTCGCCTTCATCGCCTCCAGCTCCCGCTTGGAGCTCTCTTCCAGCGAGGCTAGCTGACCTGCAGCTTTCATCGCCGAGGCTACCACCTCGGCCTCCATGCGCAAGGTGAGGGCGGCGTGCTGAAGGACCTGAAAAGCAGAAGAGAGACCAGGAAGATGAGAGAGGCATCGAACCTCGAAAATAATAATAATGAAAGACAAGCGCTTACCTGCACGGACTCCTGGGCGATGGACGCCGGCTGAGCCCTGAAGGTCCCCCCGGGGACTCTACCCCAGGCCGATGCCTCTATCTCATGCAGCAGGCTATCCGCGACGGATAGCCCCGAAGGCACGACGAACTGGAGACCGCCTTCCTCCACCGTGATCGGCGAAGACGGTCCCCGGGAAGATCTCCTCTTGAGCGGCCTTGTGGGAGAGCCGGTCTCCTCCCCCGAGGCCGGGTCCTCCAGAATCCGAGCCCGCCTCTGACCCGACGCTTTGCTGGGCCCCAGGCAAGATCCGCCTCTGAGCGCTCGTGGGGCGCTACCATCGAGGGAGAAGGAGCCGGGGCGGGCTATGAACGGGAAGGACCGGCGCCCCCAACCTTCGCGACCGGCCTCGGCTGGTGCATGGACTTTCTGAGCGAGTCCATATCCATGGGTCCTTCACAAAACCGAGTGCAAAGGAGTCAGCGACACAGGCAATATACGAGCCAAAAAAAAAAGCAAACCTAAACTTACCGACGAACTCAATGGGGCTAAGTCCGGCCCAATTCAGAACCCTCTCAGACAACAGCACGTCGTAGCGGGGGATGAGCTCCCACGATGCTACTCTCACCACGGTGGGGTCACTGGACTGGTTCCCCGGCAAGTGCTTCTCCCTCGACCACTCTGTAGGCACGAGCCAGTCCTCGCCCTCGGGAGGGGAAACGAAGAAGAACTTCTTCTTCCAGTCGTGAATGGAAGAAGGCATGGCCACAACCTCCGTCCCAGCGGCGCCCCCTGGTCGCTTTCTGATAGAGAGATAAACCCACCTCGGGTCGCCTGCTCGACCACCGGGGTGATTTTTGAAGACGAGGGAGAAATCAAGGAGGGAAAGGCTGAAGGGGACCGCCTGTAACTTTAGGCGGATCAGGAACCCGAGGAAAATCCTCTACGAGTTCGGCACCAACTGACCGGGAGCTAACCCGAAGAAGTTCAACGCTCCCACGACCTCAGGAGAGAAGGGCAAACACATTCTACCCCAGAATGCTTCTAAATACAGGGCGATCTCCCTGCCCCGTACTTGGTCTGCCCTCTCTCCCTTCTTGGCCAGACGGAGCGTATAGCATGAGGGGATGTGGAAACGAGCCCGAGCGTTGGCAAGCTCGTCCTCATGCCTTATCCAACACGAGGCGCCATGGGCAGCCTCCTCACTGGGGGCTGCCCCTGCCACACGATCCCAGGAAGAGGGGCCGACCCCTGCCCCCCGGGAGGACCCAGACTCACCTAAAGGGTTCCTGAAACCTATCTCAACGACATCTACTGACTCGAAAAGAGAAGACATCTAACCTTGGGAAGAATGAACCTCAGGAAACGAAAGTGGAAAGAAGAAGATGAGCGCCGAGCAACTGATGCCTAGAACGAGAAATATGAAGGAGTAGGGGCCCTTGAACGGGCCTCACCCCAATTTATCGTCACAAGCGACCTCATCCAACGGTGCCCTTCACCTCCCTCCAAGACGCCTCCTCGTGTCCAACGGCTCCGATTGCTCCACTTGTCGTCCCGCACTGGACCGCGCCCTTTCAGACGTCGCAGGTCTGCACACGTCGCGTCAGCCAATCGACGCTTGACACGTGGGCCATCACTTCAAAGTGACACGAACCGGCGCACCATCCTTAAATGCGGAGATTCCCCCCGTTTCGCTAGCAGAAAAGGCAGCCGACGGCCTGGGGACACGTCCCGACACAACCTTAGGAGGGAGCTCACCCCGGGAGGCCCGGCAATCCATTCCTGACCCGACCCTCTAACCGGTCGGGACAGGAGTGGGGGGCTAATGATGATGCTCAATATTGGGGACCCCTAATATCAGGACACGTGGTGGATAGCACGTCCCAGAACTCAGAAGAAAGGGCCCACAGAGGCCGACCAGGCCACCCCTGTACCTAACCTGCCGGCACAAGCCAGCCCTCCTCGGGGTCCCTGCAGATTGGCTTTCTCAGCCCCTCAGCTCACCTTGAGCTGCCACAAGACCAAGTATCCTCGGTCTTCTCACTCGTCCACAAGTCCCCCAACCGAGGCCGTCTTCCTCGGTCCTCCACCCAGCTCCACCGTTCACAGGCGTAACCGCCGCTCCGCGAATCTCGCCATGCGCGGATTCTCTGCCTGCAACATCCCACGTTCCACGCCTCCATGATCCCCATTAATGGGCGATCCGCTCTCTACGCGGGTGTGACGTCGGGAGCGTAACCGCCGGCGAGATTCTCGCGCCTGCTGCTGCGTGCCTCCACCACTATATAAACTCCCATCACAGAGGGGTCAAATAAGCCATTTTTGATTCTACTTAGCCATTACGCTGCTCGGATCTAGTACTAACTTGATCGTCGGAGGGTCCTCGGTGGCGTCAAACCACCCCGGGACTTCTTTGCAGGTACTTGGCATCTAACCCCTCCAATCACCAAACTTCCTCAAAACCCATTGAGACCCACACACAACAGAGGATCCTCTCCAGAATCCGCCGGGAGATCGACGGAAGACAACATCTGAAGGAGATCTGAAAAAAGACCTCCATCACATTCCATTTATATGATTATACAGTTACATCCATGATTCTACAGTTACATCCATGATTCTCTAGTTACATCCGTTTACTGATACCATGGTTTCGGTCAGTCATCCAAACATACAATCTATATAGTTTACAATACAATACAACAATACAATCAAGATAACACGGGGTTAAGGGGTAGACTGGTACGGAAGGTGTTAAAAGTGGCACAAGACTGCAAGATTAAGACACCTAACCTGAATCCAATTGCCGTTATTTCGGGTTGTATAACGGAGCCTTGTACTTCCATTTGCTTCTAGTCTCTGGCATATAAAGACTCCTCTCGTATACACTGGCATCCTTCTGTACCAAGCTACAAACAAAAGCGTTAATACTAAATACAACATTATAATAATATAATACAACTTTAAAAGCTACCTTCTTATTCTGTCTATTCTACTTCTCCCTTATCTTTGGGACTTACCGAGCGATCTGTTCGTTGACGACATTCTCTTTCTTTCTTCTTTGAATGTCGTCAGGTGATCTGGACCCGTCAGAGATCGAGCCCACTGCTGAAGACTTGGACCAGTTCAGTGAAGACCCTGAGCTCTAGTCATTGTACACTTTCCATTTCAGTACTTTTCTTTTTCTGGTATGCCATTGTTTAGGCATTGCCTTTTATTTCAGTTGTATTTACTTTGCATGTATTGTACAGAAAGAATGTGAATACATAAAGTTGCTGTTTTAATTATATCTTGTCTCTTGTGCTTAATTTTATATTGCTTAGATACGCTTAGCGTATTTACTTCACAGTAAATACGTAGCGGTCTCGTCGCGTCCTCTGCTCGTATACCGGGAAGCGGGGCGTGACAGGTTTTTGTTGGCGGCCCATGCAGGTCAGAGCTGTATGAAACTCTATCACGCAGTTCTGTTCTGTGTGAACAACCTAAGCAGTATAAAAACACAAGAACCAGCAACTAAAACATCTTTACAATCATGTTCCTTGAATCTTATCATTTCATATTCTTTGAATCATATAGTTTGAATCTGTTCTAACCCAAAATTCCCTCTTTTACAATCTTACCAAAACCTTCGCATTCTTTCATTCCTTCACACATTTTTCACATTTTTAAAACCCTTACACCACCTTATTATTTTTTTCACACACTGTCAGTACTTCAGTCATTAAATTTTCTTGAATCTGTTACACTTTCCTTTCACAAATTTCGAGGATGAACTTTTTATAAGGAGGGTAGAATGTAACAACCCTAAATTTCCTATAAAATTTTTTTCAAAATATTTTTTTAAAAATCCATAAAGGGGTATTTTAGCCTGAGCACAAGATATAAGTAATTATTTTGCTTTTTAATTACAAGTTAAAAGAATGTAACAACTCCATTTTTAGTGTACAAAAATTTGCTTTAAAATTAATATATACTTGGGGTATTTACATTTACTGTTATTACTTTAAATAATTAATTAACTCCATAATTACAATAAGGAGCTTATAGCTCATTGATAATACCTTGCACTGCTGAACCAAGCCACCAGAGTTCAAATTCCATACCCCACATTATTTTTAATATTATTTTGTTTTAAATTTTTTAGAAGTCCAACAGTCAACACGTGATAACTCCCAAAATTTCCACTACACATGAAAAACTAAATATACCAGAGGCTACATCAGGTGACCCCCCACATACCCATCCCCCGACTCGGCCGACTCGGCCGGCGGACCGGCCGACTCGGGCCGGCGCCGCCCGCCGGACTCGGCCGGACGGCCGAGTCCCCAACTGAGAAATCCTGGCTCTTCATCTTCTAAACCCCCCTGCACACTTCATTTTCCTAGATCGGTTCTAGAGACTTTTGAAATCCCTATTTACTCCATTTTTAAAGAATTTTAATACATTTTTACATTTTTTTAATTTAAACCCTTCACCTACCCTAATCCTAGCCTAACCCTATAAATACCAACCCTACACACTACCCCTTCACCCCAAAACTCTGAGCCAACTCTCAATAATTCTCTAGAAAACCATAGTGTGCAATCGAAGTGAGCAAGAGGCGAAGCGCCGACGAAATTCCGACTACGACTCTAGGAGCTCCCGGTGACGAAACGACGCACATGAAGCTACGTTCATTCCATCTCCCTCTTTTCTAGTTCGCAACCCGTAAGTCCCCATCCCTCTTCTCTATTCTTTTTCTAAAAATACGGAATTACAAAACCCGACGGAATCGGAACAAATCCGATTTCCGATTCGGTTTCTTCCTAAAATCTCACTTTTCTTCAATACAATTATGCTAAAACCATTACAGACTCTTAAAAACTAAATAATCATATTGAATAAGTTCTATATCAAAAGTAATTGCTATTTCCATTTTACGGTATTTTTTTCATTAAAATACCATATAGTTTCTTTTCTACATTTAAACCATCAAAACCTTGCTATACCTTTAAGTAGATCATGAGGTAATGACCTACCTCCCCACACATTCATATGCAACATAGCACAATACCCTCGGGAATATAGAATATGGGAAAAACGATATCTTTACAAATAAATACCATAATTAATAAAACCGTTTTTCCTTAATGATTAGTATTTATACAAATTTTTGCAAAGCACCGCTACAACCCATTTGGGGAACCCGTTCGGGATGGTGCGGATTATCGCACATTCTCGGACTTAGTAGTGCGAGATGCAGACCTTCGCAAGGAGCATTCAGTCTCGAAAGATTTAAAATACGACATCTTAAGAAAAACGAGATTTCTAGAATATAATACACACACACACTAAAATTATTTTCATATAAATATATGTATATGTAACATTAAAATATTTATTTTGAATTATTATAAATATTCCAACTCTTTTCAAAAATCACAAGAATCATTTTTACACTAAAATACCATGAATTGCATACAAATCAATATTACAAATAAATACCTTTATTTATGAAATTAGGTTATTTTCACTAGAAATATCACAATATAAAATCCACATTCATTACAACTCTAAATACGAATAATAAATACTTGGGGTGTATATTGAAAAGTATATAAAAGTATTTTTACATAAAACCCTCTCAAGTTCTATAAATTATCCTAAGGACCCTAGTAAATATAGATTTAAGCGGGACCAATCTCTTGAGCCTCAGGGAGCCGGAGAAGTGGGTTCTTGCCTATTTATGGTAGACAACTTAATAATGGTGTTATCAATACGGTAATCGTTTTTGAAAAAGACACAAATCCTGCCGTCCATGTGCAGCGGTTACCGATAACATCAAAACAATCAGGACTTCAATTTACTTTTCTAATTGTCTGACTCAGAGTGAGTCTCATTATAATTTGACTTGAATATGATTCAAGTACAATCTACAATCTACAATCTTCAATATTACAATTCAACAAAAATCCACGAATCCAATTACCAATCTATACAACTTGACTGAACCGAACCATGGATATACATTCCATTTACATGATTATATAGTTACATCCATGATTCTTCAGTTACATACATGATTCTCCAGTTACATCCGTTTACTGATATTATGGTTTCGATCAGTCATCCAAACATACAATCTATACAGTTTACAATACAATACAATACAACAATACAATTAAGATAACACGGGGTTAAGGGGTAGACTGGTACGGAAGGTGTTAAAAGTGGCACGAGACTGCAAGATTAAGACACCTAACCTGAATCCAATTGCCGTTGTTCCGGATTGTATAACGGAGCCTTGTACTTCCATTTGCCTCTAGTCTCTGGCATATAGAGACTCCTCTCGTATACACTGGTATCTTTCTGTACCAAACTACAAACAGCAGCGTTAATACTAAATACAACATTATAACAATATAATACAACTTTAAAAGCTACCTTCTTATTCTGTCTATTCTACTTCTCCCTTATCTTTGGGACTTACTGAGCGATCTGTTCGCTAACGACATTCTCTTTTTTTCTTCTTTGAACGTCGTCAGGTGATCTGGACCCGTCAGAGATCGAGCTCACTGCTGAAGACTTGGACCAGTTCAGTGAAGACCCCGAGCTCTAGTCATTGTACACTTTCCATTTCAGTACTTTTCTTTTTCTGTTATGCCATTGTTTAGGCATTGCTTTTTATTTCAGTTGTATTTACTTTGCATGTATTGTACAGAAAGAATACGAATAAATAAAGTTGCTGTTTGAATTATATCTTGTCTCTTGTGCTTTACTTTTATATTGCTTAGATATGCTTAGCATATTTACTTCACAGTAAATACGTAGCGGCCTCATCGCGTCCTCTGCCCATATACTGGGAAGCAGGGCGTGACATAAGTCAAATTTTATATATACATTCTACTTTATTAATCTAGTTTCTTGTTACGCTAAACTCAATGCTTATTCTAGTGTAATTACCTATCTATAAGTCATAATTCGCTTTCACTTTTCATATCCCTAAAGCTTTCTCATATCTCAATATATATATTTAATCGCTAACTATCATTTAAACTATATCCCTAGTTTTCTAATCTAGGTTTCTACGACTGTATCCTATATATCGGTTTCCATTTAATATCTGCGGGGGTGCTATACGCCATCCACCCGACTTCCCCCGTAGATATAGATCTACTCACCTGGGTCCTTCCGTACCGAAGTCGATGCCGTCGTACTCTTGCTTATCGTCCGAAGTCCACGTGAAGGTGTTTACACATATACACACATAGTATCGTAAACAGAAATCACGCACGAAAACCAAAACAGCACACGAATCACACATAGGTTACAACCTATGGTCTTCTCACACAAAACAACCAAACAGCATCCGACATCGACGTATAAACGTCAAGTGACGGATACAAAACCAAATATCAAAACTATAATTCTAGAAAAGTTACAAAAACAAAACAGCAACTCATGAAAACTTGCACCAGATTTTAGTTCAGGTAAAAATTAGTTAAACTAATAATGCAGTGGTGTTGTATATGAAGTAAATGAGCTACAGACCAAATATTGTCCCCAAAACCGACATTTTGGCCGGTGACCAAAGCCCCAAATCTGGCAAGCTCGGCTAAAAGGGGGAATTAAGGTCTCATACTTGTAGGGTGGTCTTCTAGTGTTTAATCTTGGTTAATGGTCTTGCTAGTTTTTCTAGTAGATATCTCGGGTCACTCCAGATTCTCTGTAGGCCACCAATATAACACAAAACACACATTTGGATATTTAGAGTCCAAGTCATAACAATGTCACAATACCAAAATTATAGGAAAATGGTCCCAGATTTTATCTGGAGAAGAAACAAGAAAATCAAACAAGACCAAATCTCTTATTATACATACAGACAACTGCCTGCAAAGTTTCAACAATTTTGGCCAAAATTGGGCCGGCCACGAGTGTTAGTGTATATGCCCTAGAGGCCATTACTGTATCATACTAGTTTGTATATTACTTAATAGAAGCTTGGGATATTCACCGTTGTATAGACAATCTTGCTCAAAATAGTAGTATGCTACTTGGTTTGTTTCTACTTCAATGTGTGTACATGTGTTTCTTTTAACATATCGCCTATACACATTAGTGGAGCCCTTAGGATCTTTGCTTGATTACCAGCGTTGTGATGGCAGTCACACTAGTGGGGGCTGGGTAATCTACAAGCACATCCTTATACAGGTCCCTAGTCGTAGGATTATCGAGACAGGGCATCGATACTCCGGAGTAGACTAGCGTATGCGCTTCTCATCCCAGCAGGGGAGACGGTCTGTCCCACAGCCGTCAGTACGTCGTACTTGAGATAGTATGCGGGTGCTCGTTAAGTTATGAGTACACTGGACAAGACTCGTCGGGAACTGATTGGTTGGTACTATACCTATCGTCAGTTATCAGTTCCCAGGTGACATGAGTACAGCTTAGTCCACTGACTTGACACTGTCACTTCGCCTCGAGTGTGTTCCCACTGTACTTTGATTACTACCCTACCACGGCTCAAAGGAGTCATGCAAACAGGTAATAGTTGGGTGCAGTCCCGAAGCACTTGGAGGCAGTGACGGTTAGACAGGATTCGTCTCTCCCGGTATTGGGAGTTGATATCGCGTTGTGTCAAGGAGAGCCATTACACACAGTCGTCCCTGGCCAGGGCAAGCGAGATACACTGGTAGGTTTCCAGTGTTATCTCAGGGTGTTCTGGGCTACACTCCGACACGACTTGTACCGCTATTAGGGGACTGACGTTTACTGCCCCTAGGCCCGCCATGCGATATTCTCAGACGAACAGACCGGACTGTACGGAGACTGTCACATTCAGGCTCAGTAGGAGTTCGGATGAGTTCACCTCGTCAGTCTTCTTATCGGCATCTACCTGGGGACCGTTACGTACAGCTAGTGCCGCTTGCGGTCTGTGGTTAAACCCACTGCCAGCGTAGTGTCGAGTCTTTAGAGTCCCACACACAGAGCTATTCGCCTTTGGGCAAAACAGAGTAGAGGTCGCATGGTTTTGCGACAGGGTTCGGTCACATCCGTGCACTTGTGCACGTTTGGTGTCCGGGCAGTTATTACTAGCGGGCTTTGGTTTAAGCCAGATCCTAGTATACGTTTTGGGATTGGTTTTATCTCGTTTGTATTCGTGTTCCCTGGAACGCGGATGCGGGTGTGTATGCACGGTTGACCGAGACAGAGGCAGAGGATTCTCATTAGGGTTGTTGACTGTTGATTTTTTCTAAACCCTAATGAGAATAAGAAATATGATTAATAATAATATTAATTAAGTATTATTGTGCCATGGTTGGGTTGAAAGTTTGACCTTGTTAAATTTGTTGACCGGTTGACTAGCTTGGACTTGTTGACCATCATCATTACAATGGCTATCATTTCATGGGTATGACTTTTGCTTGCTTGTTGGTTTACAAATTGCATTAAATGCATGAAATGATATTGCCATTGAAATGAACCATCACATAATACTCAATTACTATTATTATCATGATTATTTTGTGTTTTGAGAGCATGGTTGTAAAAGTCAAGCATCATTCTATCATTCTCATTCTCTCTCATCTTTTGCTCTCCCTCTTCCTCTAGCTCAAGGCAAAATCTCTCATGAGTTGAGAACCATTTTCCTTGGAGATAAAACACTAAAATACTTATCTACTCATCCTAAAGTCCAAGGTCTAGTAAGCCAAGGACTTTAGTTTCCTCTAGATTGAGGTTGGAGCCAAAGGTAGAAGCTTTCGGGTGGATCCATCTTCGGCGCAAGGAGACGATGAGGTGAGGCCGATCCGACCACTACAAGGAGTCAAAGAGAAGGAGTTCAAGATTAGATATAACCCCTAATATAGTAGCTAAACTCTTAGTTAGGTTGTTAGATAGTTTGTTTAGCAAAGATCCTTTTCTAGAGTCCATGTTACCCTTCACCGAAAAATCGTTTTTCACTATTTCCGCAACCCCGAAAGAACCGGGGACGGGTAACGTGGACTTACAGTGGTATCGGAGCCTAGCTAAACACTATCTAACATGTTAGCAAAGTAACTAGAAGTTCGATCGGAGAAAAAATCACAAAACATGCCCGGGACATAAACTTTCTGTCGATTTTTTTTCTGCTCTAAAAATAATTTAACACATCTGAAAAATCGTCTCAGGGTTTTCTGTGAACACAGCAGAAAAACGATCCAGCGAATCGACCAACTCACCGCGGAACCACGGCAAGAACAGCTTCTTGCCGCTGATCCGCGCCCGAGTTGACTCGGCCGTGGATCGGTTTTCCTGCAGTGTCTTTGTAGGGGTGTTTTGGGATTTTTACAATATGTTTTTTCTGCCCAGATTTTCCAGAAAACAAAATTTGTTTTTGGGGTGGTTACAAATCCGTATTTTGATCAAACTTCTATGGACTTTAGCTAACGGGTTGTATCTGTGATGTGATATATGTATTGAACGTCTGCTAATCACTATACGTCGATTAGTGGGGGTTATACATATCTGTGATCTGTAATGTTGATGGTATGTGTATATGAATTCATTGGATTGTCGCAGATGAATAGCCGGGGGGTTGTGAGATGAGAGTTTTATTTATCTTTCAATTCATGTAAATATGTAAATTTATGTAATATTATTTGTATGGCCGCACATCCGGGATGAGGTTGTAGCCGCCATTGTATAATTTCTTTTTACTGTTTTTGCTCCTAGGATAGACCCAAGGAGGGGTGCACAAACTACCGGGTACCTCGAAGTGCTGAGTGGCCTACTCACGTTGTTGAGGAAGGTTGCTTCACTTCGGGTATTTGGCGGGTAGTTTGCCGCACCCGTAGTGGTCTAGGGTGGGGTCTTGGCTATTCATCGCGGTCGTGTAATCCGCTTTTCGTTGCAGGCTCGAACGAATCGCGGGTTCCTAGCATATCTAATGTATTCATCTGTGATCTGGAATCGCTATCATTGCATCTGACGAATGTAAATATCTATATATGATATCTATTTAGGCGTTGCTTATGTTTTGCATCCGCGCTAGTCCAGCCCCCACTCTGTCGTTAGTTAAGTAACCTAACGGGTAATGACGGGGCCCCGTGGTGAATGCGGATGGCATAAGCGTACGTCATATTTTCGTTGTTTTCTGCAATGGTAGGATTAAATGATGGGACGCATTAAAATTAATGCAAGAAAATAAACCAAAGTAAAGTCGTTGGAACACTTTCAAAACCACTCGGTTCTCTTTCAAAAACCAACTTTTAAACGCGGAGCTTGAACCACTCCCTTTAAAAGCTATCTTGTTCCATCGATTATATCAAGTTCACTACGTTCACGGTTTCGCCAAAACCATTCGTAGCCCTCCGTCATTTCATATGGATAGTCAATAGTATTCAAGCTATGTTTGTTGGCCAAAGTCAAGGCACAGTGTTTGGTAGCTATTGGGTATTCATATGCAGCATAGATAGATGCATTGGTTTGGGACAGTCGTACTGCCTTGTTGGCCAACGTCAAGAGTAGGTACGGGTGGGTTCAAATTAATCTGGAGAATGACGGGTAGAACTTGACATGTGACTTATGATTTGTTGGCCAAAGTCAAGGTCATAAGAGCATGAGGCAAAAATCCACATCGGGAGTTTCTAAAGAACCTGAAACTTGCTAGCGCTGCATACCATTTGGAGTGTGATGATTCTGGTAGGATTCCTTCAGTTTTATCACGCGATGATATTTGGATCCCGATCCTACTGTGAGTATATGCTACTCCTCGGGAAATTTCTCACTTAACGATCAATGCTATAAACCAAGTAGGTGTCTAGAAAGGAGTTAGCGGGGCTACGCCCCCAGGGAAAAGAGGTTCTTAAATTAAGGAACTTCGCGAAAGCGTTTGAAAACCTCCCTCGAAGTACTGACACTGGCCTGGCTGAACGGTTAAGCAAGTATTGTACGGTGAGATTGATCCCGACTAATTCCTCCTTTTTGGTTTGAGGAGGGATTCGAGAAACAGTGGGAGCCAACCTGTTTAGACAAACTAGAAACCACTCTAAACTTGCAAGAGCATCATGCTGAGTGTTTCTTCTCTCTCTCCTAATTGCAGCGACCAATCGTCATGACCGGACTTAAGTTACTTCTAGATAAAAATATACTGACAGGGTCAAACTATAAAGATTGGCTCAGGAATGTCAAAATGGCAATCACTTACGACAAGTTGGGGTATCTCCTTATCACCAAAGCTCCCCCTGTCCCAGGTCCCACCTCCAGCGTCGCGGATAAGGAAATCCATAAGACCTGGGAGATCGACTGCGCGAAGGCCAAGTGCCTCGTGTTTGCCTCTATGGACAATGAACATCAGAAGAGGCACGAGAATATGGACTTAGAATCCATATTTCTCCATACTAAGGAACTATATGGAGAGCAATCCCGTATCGCCAGATACGAAGTCTCGAAAAAGTTGTTTTCGGCGAGATTGACCGTCGGATCATCGGTAGCGGAACACATGCTTAAGATGATTGGCTTCATTGAAGAGCTCGCGGACCTTGGGACCACGTTAGAGAACAAGCTCTATACGGACTTGATTCTCCAGTCCCTTCCTTCCACTTACGCCCAGTTTATCCTGAATTTCAACTTGCAAGAAAAAGAAGTTGAACTTCCGAAGCTCCTCAACATGTTGAGGAGTGCAGAAGGCACCTTACAGAAAGTAAGGGAAACATCCACTTTGTTTGTAGGAGGATCTTCCTCTTCTAGGTCCAAGGCGAAAGCCAAGGGAAAGAAGAAGAAAACCCTCACCAAACCAAGGGGCGGTGTTAGTAAAGTGGAAACGAAGGGAAAAGCAAAGGCAACAAAGATAGCGGGGCAGTTTGTGGGAAAGGAAGAGTGCATCTATTGTCATAAGAAAGGACACTGGAAAAAGGATTGCAGGGCTTGGAAGGCCAAGAACCAGGACCCGAAGCAAGTTGCAGCTTCGGCTTCAGGTGTGTATGTTATTGAAAACTGTCTATCAATAAACTCTACTTCCTGGGTATTGGATACCGGATCAGAATCTCATATCTGTAATTCTATGCAGGCACTGAGAAAGCGTAGGGTTTTGAAGGCAGGTGATATGACCCTCAGAGTTGCAAACGGAGCTGGCATGGATGCTGAGTCCGTGGGGGACTATCACTTGGGAATGACAGATGGACATGTTTTGGTTTTGTGTGATTGTTATTTTGTACCTAATGCAACTTGTAATATCATATCTGTATCTTTATTATCTAAAGAAGGTTATGAATTTGCATTTGTAAGCAATGTTGTAAACATTCACCTTAATCAAGTTTTGATTGGGTCAGGTACATTAAGCAATGGTATATACGTATTAAACCAACCATAGATTTTCAATGTCCAGAATACACACAAAAGAAAGTCTCCAGAAATAAATCATGCTTTCTTATGGTATTGTAGACTGGGTCACATCAATGAGAGAAGGTTGACGAAGTTACATACAGAAGGATATTTGGATCCGTTCGAATATCAATCATATGCAACTTGTCAATCCTGTCTCAAAGGAAAGATGACAAAGACTCCGTTCACTGGACATGGAGTAAGAGCGAGTGAGCTCTTGGGGCTCGTACACAGCGATGTGTGCGGTCCAATGTCTACACATGCGCGAAGCGGTTATTCTTACTTCATTACTTTTACGGATGACTTTTCAAGGTACGGATATGTCTTCTTAATGAAACATAAATCCGAAGCCTTTGGAAAATTCCAGGAATATAAGAATGAAGTAGAAAAACAAACCGGCAAAAGTATCAAGACACTGAGATCTGATCGAGGTTTTGAACACTTGAGTGTCGAGTTCCTGGATTACCTAAAAGATAATGGAATTCTCTCTCAGCTTACTCCTCCATACACCCCGCAACATAACGATGTATCGGAGAGACGAAACCGAACCCTATTGGATATGGTACGTTCCATGATGAGTAACGCTGAGTTACCGTGATCATTCTGGGGATATGCACTAGAATCAGCTGCATACCTTTTGAACCGAGTTCCAACTAAGACAGTGCCTACCACACCATATCAGATGTGGTGTGGGAAGAAACCCTATCTGAAGCACATTAAGACATAGGGATGTCCAGCTTTTGTCAAAAAGCAGCATGCGGACAAACTCGAGGCACGCTCAGTACAGTGCAAGTTTGTGGGATATCCAAAGAACTCCAAGGGATATTTCTTCTATTGCGAAGAGGAACAAAAGGTTTTTGTTTCTCGTCATGCCCACTTCTTGGAAACTGAGTTTTTGGAAAATCAGATAAGTGGGAGCGCAATAGAACTAGAAGAAATTCCAGAACCATGAGCTATTACTGAAATCTTAGAAGAACCAGAGGGTTCGAAAGAACATGACATTCCCGCGCCGCTCCGCAGGAGTAGTAGGCAGTCTCATCCGCCCGAGAGATACTACGGTTTTCTCATATACGGGGATAGAGAGGATTGCATCATTGATGGTGATGAACCTACTAGCTTCCAGCAGGCCATTCAGAGCGTTGACTCAGAAAAATGGCTGGATGCAATGCGGACCGAAATGGAGTCCATGTACACCAACAAAGTATGGACTTTGGACATTACTCCAGATGGGGTAAAACCCGTAGGATGCAAGTAGATCTTCAAGAAGAAGATTGGTGTAGATGGATAGGTTGAGACCTATAAGGCTAGACTTGTTGCAAAAGGTTTTCGTCAAAGACCTGGTTTGGACTATGACGAAACCTTTTCTCCAGTGGCTATGCTGAAATCCATTCGGATCCTTCTTGCCATCGCTACCTTCCACGATTATGAGATTTGGCAGATAGACGTAAAGACCGCTTTTCTAAATGGAAATTTAGAGGAGTGTGTCTATATGGACCAGCCAGAGGATTTCATTCAGAGTGGGAGCAGCGGAAAGGTGTGCAAGTTGCTTAAGTCCATCTATGGATTAAAGCAGGCATCGCGGAGTTGGAATATCTGTTTTGATGAAACAGTCAGAGATTTTGGCTTTATCAAAAATCCAGATGAACCATGCATCTATAGTAGATTTGTAGCAAGAACTGTCGTATTCCTCGTTTTATACGTGGATAACATTCTTTTGATAGGAAATGACATTCCTATGCTACAATCTGTTAAAGGGTTCTTGTCACACAGGTTCTCCATGAAAGACCTGGGTGATGCCAGTTACATTCTGGGGATCCAGATCCATCGTGATATATCCAAGAGGATATTAGGACTTTCGCAGTCCAGGTACATCGACACCATACTGAAAAGATTCAGTATGGAAGATTCCAAGCGCGGTAATATACCGGCTTGTCACGGGATCACCCTCTCCAAAGAGATGTCTTCCAAGACTGATTTGGAAAGGGATCGCATGTCTATTATACCCTACGCTTCTGCGGTAGGCTCTATAATGTATGCGATGTTGTGTACCAGACCAGATGTGGCTTATGCACTGAGTGTGGTATTCCGGTATCAGTCAAACCCTGGGGAGAAGCACTGGATAGCGGTAAAGAACATTCTCAAGTACCTGAGAAGGACTAAGGAGATGTTCTTGGTGTATGGCGGAAAAGACCTCCAGATCGAGGCCTTTGCTGACTCCAGCTTCCATAGTGACAAGGATGATTCCAAGTCCATGTTGGGTTTTGTCTTTACCCTCAATGGAGGGGCGGTGTGTTGGAAGAGTTCCAAACAGGAAACCGTTGCTGACTCGACGATGGAAGCGGAATATATCGTTGCTGCTGATGCCGCAAAAGAAGCTGTCTGGATAAGGAAGTTCTGGACAGAACTTCAGGTGGTTCCGTCCATTGTTGATCCAATACTTCTGTATTGCGACAACAACGGGGCTATAGCTTTAGCGAAGGAACCTAGGTCCCATCAGAAGTCCAGACACATCTTGAGGCGGTATCACCTGATCAGGGAGATCGTGGATCGCCGGGAGATCAAGGTTCGGAGGGTTGCTACAGAAGATAACACTGCCGATCCACTAACGAAGGCCTTACCCTAGACTCAGTTCGAGCGGCTGATCGAGATGATAGGTCTCCGATACGCTAGTACATGGCCTTAGTGCAAGTGGGAGATTGTTAGTGTATATGTTCTAGAGGCCATTACTGTATCATACTAGTTTGTATATTACTTAATGGAAGCTTGGGATATTCACCGTTGTATAGACAATCTTGCTCAAAATAGTAGTATGCTACTTGGTTTGTTTCTACTTCAATGTGTGTACATGTGTTTCTTTTAACATATCGCCTATACACATTAGTGGAGCCCTTAGGATCTTTGCTTGATTACCAGCGTTGTAATGGCAGTCACGCTAGTGGGGGCTAGGTAATCTACAAGCACATCCTTATACAGGTCCCTAATCGTAGGATTATCAAGACAGGGTATCGATACTCCGGAGTAGACTAGCGTATGCGCTTCTCATCCCAGCATGGGAGACGGTCTGTCCCACAGTCGTCAGTACGTCGTACTTGAGATAGTATGCGGGTGCTCGTTAGGTTACGAGTACAATGGATAGGACTCGTCAGGAACTGATTGGTTGGTACTATACCTATCGTCGGTTATTAGTTCCCAGGTGACATGAGTACAGCTTAGTCCGCTGACTTAACACTGTCACTTCGCCTCGAGTGTGTTCCCACTGTACTTTGATTACTACCCTACCACGTCTCAAAGGAGTCGTACAAACAGGTAGTAGTTGGGTGCAGTCCCGAAGCATTTAGAGGCAGTGACGGTTAGACAGGATTCGTCTCTCCCGATATTGGGAGTTGATATCGCGCTGTGTCAAGGAGAGCCATTACACACAGTCGTCCCTGGCCAGGGTAAGCGAGATACACTGGTAGGTTTCCAGTGTTATCTCAGGGTGTTCTGGGCTACACTCCGACACGACTTGTACCGCTATTAGGGGACTGACGTTTACCGCCCCTAGGCCCGCCATGCGATATTCTCAGACGAACAGACCGGACTGTACGGAGACTGTCACATTCAGGCTCAGTAGGAGTTTGGATGAGTTCACCTCGTCAGTCTTCTTATCGGCATCTACCTGGGGACCGTTACGTACAGCTAGTGCCGCTTGCGGTCTGTGGTTAAACCCACTGCCAGTGTAGTGTCGAGTCTTTAGAGTCCCACACAGAGAGCTATTCGCCTTTGGGCAAAACAGAGTAGAGGTCGCATGGTTTTGCGACAGGGTTCGGTCACATCCGTGCACTTGTACACGTTTGGTGTCCGGGCAGTTATTACTAGCGGGATTTGGTTTAAGTCAGATCCTAGTATACGTTTTGGGATTGGTTTTATCTCGTTTGTATTCGTGTTCCCCGGAACGCGGATGCGGGTGTGTATGCACGGTTGACCGAGACAGAGGCAGAGGATTCTCATTAGGGTTGTTGACTGTTGATTTTTTCTAAACCCTAATGAGAATAAGAAATATGATTAATAATAATATTAATTAAGTATTATTGTGCCATGGTTGGGTTGAAAGTTTGACCTTGTTGACTTGTTGACTTTGTTGACCGGTTGACTAGCTTGGACTTGTTGACCATCATTATTACAATGGCTATCATTTCATGGGTATGACTTTTGCTTGCTTGTTGGTTTACAAATTGCATTAAATGCATGAAATAATATTGCCATTGAAATGAACCATCACATAATACTCAATTACTATTATTATCATGATTATTTTGTGTTTTGACAGCATGGTTGTAAAAGTCAAGCATCATTCTATCATTCTCATTCTCTCTCATCTTTTGCTATCCCTCTTCCTCTAGCTCAAGGCAAAATCTCTCATGAGTTGAGAACCATTTGCCTTAGAGATAAAACACTAAAATACTTCTCTACTCATCCTAAAGTCCAAGGTCTAGTAAGCCAAGGACTTTAGTTTCCTCTAGATTGAGGTTGGAGCCAAAGGTAGAAGCTTTCGGGTGGATCCATCTTCGGCGCAAGGAGACGACGAGGTGAGGCCGATCCGACCACTAAAAGGAGTCGAAGAGAAGGAGTTCAAGATTAGATATAACCCCTAACATAGTAGCTAAACTCTTACTTAGGTTGTTAAATAGTTTGTTTAGCAAAGATCCTTTTCTAGAGTCCATGTTACCCTTCACCGAAAAATCATTTTTCACCATTTCCGCAACCCCGAAAGAACCGGGGACGGGTAACGTGGACTTACAACGAGGGGGTGTCACCAGTCCAAATCAGGTGAAAAGGGTCCAGATTTTTACACTACACTCCTAACACAATATATAGTCTAAAGTATATGTTTGTTTAATTTAAAAACACCCCGGGTATTATCAGATTCACAGTATCATAAAACTTGATTTAAAAACGTTTTAAACCACTAATTAGCGACATTAAGGTGTTTTAGTGTAAACTTGACGAATGAATTGGATTATTAGACACTAACCACTCTTAATTACCCTAATTAAGCCATAAAAATCCTTACTTATCTTAATCTCCTCTTAAAACACATAATTAGCACTAGTTACCACCTTAAACACTAAATTAAGTTCAATAACTAAAAGTTTAGCAATTAAATGTTTAGGTTAGGCTTTATACCTCAAGTTGATTTAAGAGTGGTTCAATCTTGCAAATCTTGCCTCCTAAAGATGAAACTTGCCTCACAAACGAAAAAAGGAATTGTTTTGAAGTGATTTAGATGAGATTTTGTGATGTTTTGGGGGATTTTAGTTGGAGATGGAGGCTTGGAAATGAAAGGAGAAGAAGAGAATGAAGGGGAGAGGGGGCTGCTGGAGCTGCAGCTGCAGCAGTGAGAGGGGGGAGGGGGAGGGAGAGAGAGAGAGAGAGAGAGAGAGAGAGTCCCCAAGGTCAAGCCCCCATGCCTCATAAATGCACCATACTTTCCTTTTTCATTTTCTTTTCTTATTTATTTACTTTTGTTTTATCTTAGAAGGAATTTAGAGAACCATGAGGAAGAATAAAATGGAAGACATGTTACAATATCACACAAGTTGTCATGGTTGCAAAAGACTTGTATCAACATGTTGTTAAAGCTAGGGTTACACAAGATATGTGTGCATGTTTTTAAGAAAATAGCTTGGAATTTAGTAAATAACTAAAACAAATAATTTAATGAGCAATAATTTAAATGTTAACCAATAAAACACAATTATATACTAAATTACATATTTTCACAATTAAAATAGCTTTATTCCAATTTATGTGGAAATAGTTATTAGCTAGGTTTTACGAAAAACACATATTTTCACTAATTAACATATAATTAAGCTAAATGAATTTCCAGAACGTTACAATCTTCCCCTCTTAAAGAAATTCGGTCCCCTAATCCCCCCAAATACTAAAACATTTCTGCAAAACAATCAAGTCGTCGGGGCTCCGAGTATCATGAATACATAAAACACAACATAGCATAATGCATGCGCATGACAAATGAGTATATCAACCAAAATCAAAACTCCGTCAAGCATCACGCAATTATCGGAGTCATGGTTAAGACACTAATGTCAAAGTCCAATAAGAAACCAATCATGATATACATCAAAACTTTAATGTGTACATAGTATGCATCCTTGTAACTCGTCAAAACATCTGAAAAAGATGTATGCCAAACTCTTTTTCAATTCGTTGTGCAACGTTTATTGTAAGAAAATAACTATATAGATATATTTCCTTTGTTTAACACACACGTCCCGCCATTTTTGAAAATAATTAAGAAGGGTTTCCTTAAAAAAATGTTTCGTGTCATCTCGGACACATATGAAAAATATTGAGATTGTAGCTCATTTTTGGAAATCCCTTCGGTAACTACCGATGTATGCAAAAACATATTCAGGTACTGTTCTCGGACTAGTCCTGCTCAATTACTATACCCTATAGTATATATCAAAATATGATTCCCAAAATGAAATCAATCTCAAATACAACATACAAAATACCACGTTCGTCCGGTGCGCATGGAAATTGAAACCAATTACAGATGCCATGAATACGCACAGAAACAAAACTGAGTACAACGGGTGTGCACCAAAAACATCTGTCAAGTGCAACGGGAGTGCACGACAACAATATCATGTGCATCTAATCTGCATAAAATCCCGATTTAGTGCATCTTGTGTGCACAAAATCATATCAAGTGCGCCAAGTGTGCGCAATAATCTCAATCGAATGCACATGGTGCACGAAAAACATATATCAAATATCAAAATCGAAATCAGCGGTATACAATGTACATCAATCCAAACTCGGGCATACCGCAGTGCACAAACTCATAAACGTATGCATTAGTATGCACAAAAACCAAATCAAGGCACCAAAAGTAAATGAAAACTGTATCGAAAGCATGAATCAAAAGCATGCGTAATCCATATGCACGAAACCAAACCAATTAAATCAAGGTGTAAAAAAGCAAAATCAAACATCTCATAATGTAAATAAACCAAAATCAAGTGCACTGGATATGCAAGAAACGAACATCAATACGATTGACACATGGATCTAGAATCGAGTACAATGAATGTGCACATAGGAATCGCCAATCATAAAACGAAATCCTTAAAATACCAAAATCCAGGCAATCAGAAATGTGACAATCAAATCACCAAATCGCAAATCGTAAGCACCATCGTCGATACGTCCTACCTCCAGGGTCGAGAAGGTGCCGGTGGATCCAAGCCAGCAGAGCAAGTTATCTCCTTGTGTAGTATTTCTAGAAAGATCTTGTCGGGGCCTCTCCCGAATCTCGTTTCTGCCGAACTGCCCGGAAGTTATCACCCTTTACTAAATCCATTTCTCGTTCTGGAACAGCTGCATACTTATCGCGACTTCTTCTGGAAGATATATCCATATTCAACGCCTTTGTGTGCGTATCACATCTCTGATGTTAACGGAGTGGAACGTTGTCTCATCAAAATCTCGTACAGACCTCTTACTCCTCCTTTCTCTGATGTCGACTGATTCGAACTCGTCTCTTCGTAGTTGTATGGACTGCGCTCTAACGGCTATGCTCATATATGGAATCTCCCAAGTAATGTATCCCATCACATGATATCCGGACTACGTTAAACTTTTCGATCGATTCATCAAAGTCCCAAAATTCCCCGAGAGCTCAACACTTGAGTACAGTTTAATAATATCCAGTACATGCCACAGTACCTATGGACCAGCCATAGAAGGGCAAAACCAAGCCTCACTAATGTCACTGCGGAACTGCCGCAAGCCCTAAGGTTCAAAAGCGTTTTCATGGTCATTATGTCGAGTTAGGGTTTCATTCTCCTAGAGGATCCATAGAATTACTTGCATGTTTTTCCGGATACCTTAAACTTGGGAAAATGGGTTTCTGACATTCGTTCGAACTTTTAACTTCGCCTAGACAACATGTGAATACCCTTCGTCTCTCAACTCAAGATAGACTAGCTATCATCTGTCGCATCTCTGGCTGAAAGCTCCAGCGATCTCAGCTCATAAAGTATGGAGGTGACATCTATCAATCTCAACAATAGCTGGGTCATTTGTCTGCACGGTAGACGACATCAAAATCTATGAGGTATGCTGTACATCAACAGTTCTCTCACAACTGGCAGCCTCTATCAACTGCCCGATCATACGGTGCAAAATCGAATGCTCGCCTCAAACGAGAAGTCACAACACCAATACAAAATCGAGACGTTCTCATGTCACCAGAAAACAAGATGGTCAGTCCTCGTCCATGACGAGCTCTTCCTGACCGCATCACTAGCAGCATCTCAATTTGCGCCCAAACTATGGTGACAGGAACCTCAAGCATGTATCGATGAAACCATATCAATGGAATGAAAGGAATCAACAGATCCCAAAATGGATACATGATCATAAGGAGGAATGGAATCAATAAGAGTATGATCATGGAAACAAATAGAATCAAAGATATCAATATATGTACATCCTAAGGTTTCTTAAATGGAGTATATGCCGTGGAACATACGTACAATACGTCACTCTACTCAAGCTACCTACTCCATCAATCAGGGTCAGCCTATGTAACGAAAGTTCGGGTTTAATACCCCCTAATCCAAGTCTAAGTTCCGTAAGGTCAAGCCTAGGTTCCGAATATATATAAACGCCCTAGACTCCACATAGTCAAATCTAAACTCGAACAAAGGTTAAACCTAGCGCTCTGATACCAACTTTGTCATGACCCGAAATATTAGCTCGTGACCAGCACTTAAATCATGCAACGTCTAAAGGCGTAACGTAATTCAAGTAAGCTGAAACCCAGAAATCTAAACCTTTTAAAGAAATAAAACAGGTGAAGTTTTGAAATAAGGTATAATGAAGTCAAATGTTTTCTTAAATGCATAGAAAAAGGGAACATGAAAAATGCAAGTTCATCTTACTAATTGGAAAACATGTTTCTTTTCTTTAAAAATTTGGACAGCACCTCTTTTGTATATTTTGATCCAAATCCACATTTACATAATGATAATAAAGGCATCCCCAAGCGGGAGCTAGCTCTTCGCCAAACGGCGGATTCACAACCACGTAAGTAATAAAACAACTATACGATGCCCAACGGCAAAGATCAACACAGAAATAATGAATAAAGCAAGACATCAACCCAAAAGTGAACACAAAACCCATCGCCCAAATCTCGCAACTATAAGTCTCACTAAGTCTTACTAATTATACAAATACTAGTTTTGATTGATGGAGTTGACTAGATACAATATGAATAATAAGTACAAAAGTGGGCACGATATAACTGTCCCACCTACCAAAGCAAGTCACCCGAATGCATGCTGTGTACCAACGATGCCGCTACCGATCCATGTGGTCAACCTGCAATGACCGTGGCACAACGGGGGTGAGTTGCCAACTCGTGAGTAGAAAACATCAACATGTAGAAATCGAATAAAATAACGATTTCCTATGTCAACTATATCATAAAGGTAATACTATAATATCTAGGGTGACCGTTTGTAAATATGTGCCAACAATAAATAAATGCAAGTATGCAAGTGGATATCATCCAGTAATATAATCAATGCCAGTATGCATGTGGATCTCATCCACTCAAAACATCGTAAAAGCATATGCATGTAAATGTATGAGGATATCAAAGAATGTGTGTCCATCAATGACACAACAAATCATGGAACCTGAGTGTCCAGCATCGACAATCAAAAATATCATGAAACCCGTGTCCAGTATCGACACGTAAATCCTCATATCTCAGGCTCCGGCTATCCGGACTGGCCTATATCCATCTCATGACTCCGGTCAGTATCCTCCGGATAACCGCCGAGTCCAAATACTATCATCGTTAGGTAGTGCTCCCCTGCCAGGCTCAACGCCATCATCTGCGACCATCTTGCCCCGGGGTACCTCACCGGGTCCGCCATGCACCCGCAGACGGTTCCTCCTCCTCCTCGAATCGGGTGTATGATATCGCTCAAGAGCCGAGAAAACTCATGGTGGACTATACAAATATCATATCAAGAGAAACCGGGTTTTTAAAATAATACATACTTTTTTTTGAAATAACCACGGTTCTTAATCCAGAAATCTCATGAAAACAGCATATCTCAAATGCGTATACTTATAAAGCATGATGTATGCGACATATAACAGAAATATAAGCATATCTGTATATAATGCAACATGGAACAGTAATATGCACATATCAAGGGAAAACCGCTCTTTAAAATGAATCTAGTTTTAAAATATATCCTGCGTTTCCCAATTCCTCCAAAGTCAAATGCAACATCGTATAAAGGTGTATATGTAACTATAGCAAGTAAATTATGTAAGGAGTCATATCATGATACAGCTATTCCACTGTGTAGTAACATGGCAATTATCGATGATGAAGTGTGTGGGCCGACAAATTTGTGTAAGTGTGACATATGCATCATCGATAATGGTGCAGGTGTACTAGCACAAGTATATGAAATGCAATGGTAATGAGATGAACGTAGCATAAGGTAAACCGGCAGCTAAAAACTATAAGGTATACGTATCTAACATGACTGAGTCGGTGAATCTATCAATCAACATCCTCTAGTCAAGGGTATGGATCAATTATCTATTAAACTCGTCACATACGGTAAACAGTCGTACGGCGTCGTTAATCAATTTGGGATCCTAACAACCTATAAGACAAAGAGGGTACGGACCTAACATCTCGTACGGCATAACTCACAAGATTCACAACATTATATATATACACACACACACACACACATACAGACACACACCTATCTCTCAGGTCCCATCCGTATCAATCTCAGATCATGGGATCGGCAAAGGTATCAATTATCATATATCGACTCGTATCCGTATACCAACATATCATCAAGTTATCATATCACATCGTATTTTTTTTCATCACATTAAGTCAAATTTTATATATACATTCTAATTTATTAATCTAGTTTCATGTTACGCTAAACTCAATACTTTTTCTAATGTAATTACCTATCTATAAGTCGTAATTCGGTTTCACTTTTCATATCCCTAAAGCTTTCTCATATCTCTATATATATATTTAATCGCTAACTATCATTTAAACTATATCCCTAGTTTTCTAATCTAGGTTTCTACGAATGTATCCTATATATTGGTTTCCATTTAATATTTGCGGGGGTGCTCTACGCCATCCACCCGACTTCCCCCGTAAATATAGATCTACTCACCTGGGTCCTTGCTTGCCGAAGTCGATGCCGCCGTGCTCTTGCTTATCGTCCGAAGTCCACGCGAAGGTGCTTACACATATACACACATAGCATCGTAAACAAAAATCATGCACGAAAACCAAAACAGCACACGAATCATACATAGGTTACAACCTACGGTCTTCTCACACAAAATAACCAAACAACACCCGACATCGACGTATAAACGTTAAGTGACAGATACAAAACCAAATATCAAAACTACAATTCTAGAAAAGTTACAAAAACAAAACAGCAACTCATGAAAACTTGCTCCAGATCTTAGTTCAGGTAAAAATTAGTTAAACTAATAATGCAGTGGTGTTGTATATGAAGAAACTGAGCTATAGACCAAATATTGTCCCCAAAACCGACATTTTGGCCGGCGACCAAAGCCCTAAATCCGGCGAGCTCGACTAAAAGGGGAATTAGGGTCTCATACTTGTAGGATGGTCTTCTAGTGTTTAATCTAGATTAATGGTCTTGCTAGTTTTTCTAGTAGATATCTCGGGTCACTCCAGATTCCCCATAGGCCACCAATATAACACAAAACACACATTTGGATATCTAGAGTCCAAGTCATAACAATGTCACAATACCAAAGTTATAGGAAAATGGTCACAGATTTTATCTGGAAAAGAAACACGAAAATCAAATAAGACCAAACCTCTTATAATACATGCAGACAACTACCTGCAAAGTTTCAACAATTTTGGCCAAAATTGGGCCGGCCATGAGGGGGTGTCACCGGTCCAAATCAGGTGAAAGGGTCCAGATTTTTACATTACACTCATAACACAATATATAGTCTAATGTATATGTTTGTTTAATTTACAAAGCACCCCGGGTATTAGAAGATTCACAGTATCATAAAACTTGATTTAAAAACGTTTTAAAACACTAATTAGCGACATTAAGATGTTTTAGTGTAAACTTGAAGAATGAATTGGATTATTAGACACTAACCACTCTTAAATACCCTAATTAAGCCATAAAAATCCTAACTTATCTTAATCTCCTCTTAAAACACATAATTAGCACTAGTTACCACCTTAAACACTAAATTAAGTTCAATAACTAAAAGTTTAGCAATTAAGTGTTTAGGTTAGGCTTTATACCTCAAATTGACTTAAGAATGGCTTAATCTTGCACATCTTGCCTCCCAAAGCTGAAACTTGCCTCACAAATCAAAAAAGGAATTGTTTTGAAGTGTTTTAGATGAGATTTTGTGATGTTTTGGGGGATTTTAGATGGAAATGGAGGCTTGGAAATGAAAGGAGAAGAAGAGAATGAAGGGGTGAGGGGGCTGCTGGAGCTGCAGCAGTGAGAGGGAAAGAGAGAGAGAGTGTGTGTGTGTCCCTAAGGTCAAGCCCCCATGCCTCATAAATGCACCATACTTTCCATTTTTATTTTCTTTTCTTATTTATTTACTTTTGTTTTATCTTAGAAGGAATTTAGAGAACCATGAGGAAGAATAAAATGGAAGACATGTTACAATATCACACAAGTTGTCATGGTTGCAAAAGACTTGTATCAAAAGTTGTCATGGTTGCAAAAGACTTGTATCAACATGTTGTTAAACCTAGGGTTACACAAGATGTGTGTGCATATTTTTAAGAAAATAGCTTGGAATTTAGTAAATAACTAAAAAAAATAATTTAATGAGCAATAATTTAAATGTTAACCAATAAAACACAATTATATACTAAATTACATATTTTCACAATTAAAATAGCTTTATTCCAATTTATGTAGAAATAGTTATTAGCTGGGTTTTACGAAAAACACATATTTTCACTAATTAACATATAATTAAGCTAACTGAATTTTCAGAACGTAACAAATACAATTTCAGCCTTCGGTTGTGTTAGGATTTTCTAGATTAATAGAAATTACCTATGAAAATATTTAAGCCCACTTTATTTGAAAAGTCAAGACCTTATAAATTTAAATGAAGAGTTGCAAGTAATTTGTTGCATTTATTCATGAGCTTGAATGAAAGGTTATGAAGTTAAATGAAAGGTTCTCTAAACCTTAATTCATGAAAGGTTATGAATTTGAATGAAGATATATAATTTAAATGAAGAGTTGTGAATTTACATAAAAAGTTACAACCCTTTATTATAAAAGATCGTAAATCTAACTCTTGAGAAAGGGTTCCAAGACCTTTCTCTTCTTATAAAAGAAGTGGACTTTCTTTATTCCATTCATTCCAAATTTCTCTCTCTCTCTCTCTATCGTGTTTGTTGGCTATAGTGCCCTCAAGTCAATTATTTGATCGCAGGCACGCGATTACGATGATTGAAAGAGGACCTATACCGGTAGAACGGTCTTACTCGAAATGATAGTATGCTATTTGGTTTGTCTTTATCATCATGTATCAGCATTAAGTGGCATTACAGATCACTATTACATGTTGATAGAGCCCATAAGATTTTTTCTTGACTACCAGCAGTATGATAGCCATTATATACGTAGGAACTGGGTGGTCTATAAGCACATCCTTAAATGTCCCTAGTCGAGAGGTTTTGAGACCGGGTATCGATACTTCAGAGTAAACTAGTGTATACTGGTTGAGACCCCGACGAGGGGTGGTGGCCGGTCTCACAAGCTATTGGTGTCAGTTTGTTCACCTAAGATGTATATAGGTGCTCATTGGGTTATGAGTACACCGGACGGACTCGCCGGGAACATGCTAGTTAGTATTATACCTATTGTCAAATAGCAGTTCCCAGGTGACATGTGTACAGGTTAGTCTATCGACCTGAGATCATTATTTATCTCGTGTGAGTTCCCACTGTGCTTTGATTACTACGTTACCACAACTCAAAGGAGTCGTGCAAATAGGTTTTAGTTGGGTACAGACCCGAGCCACATGGAGACAGTGAGCGGATCGTCGGGGGATTCGTCTCTCTCGGTATCGAGGGTTGATGTCGCGGTTGTGCACGGGTGGCCATCACCAGAAATCCTTGGCCAAGGTTGTCGAGAATTACTGATCTAAGATTGGTAGTTTCTTAGGTGGTGATGGGCTTCATACCGACACTAAATGTCAAGTTATTAGGGTATGACTTTATCCACTCCTAAACTTGATATGCAATACTCATAAACGAAAGGACCGGACTGTACGGATATTGTCAATATCGAGCTCAGTAGGGGTTTCAGGATGAGTTTGCTCGTCGACCTCCCTTTTGCTCAATACCTGGGTAGCCGTTACGTACAGCTAGTACCGCTAACGTGCTTGTGGTTAAACCCACTGCCAGCATATTGACGAGTCTTTAAAGTCCGACATAGAGGGTTTCCCTACTTTGGGCAAAACGATGTAGAGGCCGTATGGTTTTACGGCAGGGTTCGATCACATACGTGTACTTGTGCACGGATGATGTTCGGACGGATAATACTAGTAGGCTTTAGTTTAAGCCGGATCCTAGCATTATATTTGTTGGATTATTTTCGTCTCTTTGTATTCGTATTCTTCGGAATACGGATGCGGACATGTATATACGGTTGAGGGGTATTCTTGTAATTTATTACAGGATTACTTTTAGAAGATTACACCTCATCATGGTTTAGACCTTTCTGGATTAAAAGGTTATTGAGGTGTAGGATGAGATGTTTATTGCATTTTTATGCCATGGGTAATTAGTGACCCATAGTTACTATTCTAGCATGCTTAGAGTTTTTGTTTGTTGTGAGATTATGTTGACTTGAGATATTTTTTGTTGACTAAGATATTTTGGATACATAGACATTTATGTGATGGCTCCATTATTTCTTATCACACTCACACAAAAAACAAAAATGACAAGCCATTATTCATTACTTTTTCTCTTTCTTGTGTTGCTCTCAACACCTCATTCTCATGGCATCTTCTTCTTCCTCTAGCTCCACCCAAACCCTCTCATGAGTTAAGAATCCTTTGGTGTTTTGAGACAAATTAATCTTTCATCACTCTCTACTTCATCTACGATATCTAGAGTAGGATCTAGGTGCCCTAGTTCTCTCGGATATGAGGTTGGAGCTCGTTGCATAGACTCTCGGGTGGATCATCTTCGATGGAGGGAGACCGGAGATCAAGCTTGATCAAGAAAGCCCCTAAAAGGTTGGGATGATGGTTGAAGACCGAAGGACACGGATCTATTCGATATAACCATTCCAACTCCTTTGTATGTTTTGTTATCTAGGGCTTATGGGTAGATCCGGATAATTGGTTGTGGTAGCGCCAAGTTTTATAAATTTTTGTTCCGCATTTGGTCACGAATTGATGGCCGAGGCGTTGATGTAACCCAACATGGTATCAGAGCCACTCCATAAGCCTCAGTTAACTCTTTGCGATATTAGAAATCCGCCGTTTTTGTCGTGCAAAAACTGCCTACAAAAACAGTTTCGAAAACTAAAAGTTTGAGATGTTTGCACACCCCGCGGGCTCACGGTTTGAACTGAGAAACCGCGGGGTGGTGCATGGGCACCCTGGGGAAGCCCTGGGGGGGCCGAATGGCTGGGCCCACTCCCCAAGACCACCACAAGGTGGTCTTGGCGGTGGGGACCCGAAACTGCCCCACCTTGGGCAGTTTTAGGTCTGCCTCACCCCCTGGCCACCTCGTGCTGTCCTAGGGGGTAGGGTACCCCTTCTAGGCCCCCCGAATCGAAGTTAATTTCGTTCTGTAACTCCCCGAGAAGGTTCGAGCGTGTTTCGTTTTGTTCGGACATCCGAATTAGCTTTAAACGGTCGGTTTTTGGAACTTTAACTCACTTTTTTTTCATGGTTTTGGAAATTAGTTTAGTTTGCTAATTGCGTGCGGAATTCTAATGTCGTAGTTTTCAGTACATACATTACTATCTGCGACCGTGAATGTCATTAGAGCGGTACAACTCGTCTAATTGCTATACGACTTTTAGTTGGGTTTGCGAACGTAATATTCACGTTGATGTTCTGTGTTGTGTTGTGGTTGTGGTTGGATCGTCGTGGTGGATAGCTTGGGTGCAATGGTAGTACAGTTTAGTTTCATTTGTACATTTGATATTGTGGGGCGAGCGTCTGACATGCGGACTGCCGTCACTGCCTGTTTGTGTATTATTTGTTTGGGGCACGACCGAGTTGAGGTCGATGTCACCCTTGTACTTATTTTCTTTTCTGTGCTAGGATTACCCCGTGATGGAGTGCATGAATAGCGGGGTTTTAGATGGCAACATGCTCGCATCTCATGGCGGTGAGACGGAGGGGGCCTCACTCTAGAATTGGCGGGCTATTTGTGACAACCCTAATTTTCCCATAAAAATTTTTGTACAATTTTTTTAAAAATTGTTTAAAAGGGTATTTATTGCCTGAGCACAAGATAAATAATTAATTAGCAATTTAATTACAAGAAGGAGCTTGTGGCTCATTGGTAATACCTTGCACTGCTCAACCAAGCCACCAGAGTTCAAATTTCATACCCCACATTATTTCTTAATATTATTTTGTTTTGAATTTTTAGAATACCAAGAGTTTACACGTGTATATCTCAAAAAAAACCCACTACACCCAAAAATATAACATTGCCAGAGGATAGATGAACCGTCGGGGGATTCCGGCAGCCTGACTCGGCCGGAAATCGGCCAACTCGGCCGACTCAGGCCTCCGACCGAGTCACGGCCGAGTCGGCCGATTCCGGCGGCGACCCCAACATGAAAATTGTGTCTTTTCACATTCCCTACACACTTGTATAATTTATTTCCTCAGACCATTTCCAGAGCTCTTTTAAAACCACAATTACTCCACTTTTAATACATTTTTAATACATTTTTCATTTTAACCTTTCACCTACCCTAAACCCTAGCCTAACCCTATAAATACAACCCCTAAACACTACCCCCTCACTCCAAAATTATGATCAAAACTCTCAAGAAAACCCTAGTGAAATTGTGTACAATCCAAGCTAGCAAAGGGGTGAAGCTTCGGCGAAATTCCGACGACAGCCCTAGGAGCTTCCGGCGATGAAACGACGCACCGACGCCTCCTCTCGATTCCTCTTCCCCCCTTCTAAGATCTAAGCCTGTAAGTCCCACTTTCCTCTTCTCTACTCTTTCTGAAAATACGGAATTTCAAAACCCGACGGAATCGGAACAAATCCGATTTCCGATTCGGTTCTTTATAAAACCTAACTCTTTCTTTAATACAATCATACTACAACCACTGCATGTTGACTATTAACACTAACTAATCATATTGAATAAGTTCCATATCAAAAGTAATTGCTATTTCCATTTTACCAAATTTTTTTCATTAAAATACCACATAGTTTCATTTCTACATTTAATCCATCAAAACTTTGCTATACCTTTAAGTAGATCATGAGGTAATGACCTACCTGCTCACACACTCATATGCAATATAGCACAACACCCTCCGGAACATAGAATACGGGAAAACGACATCTTGTCAAATAAATACCATTACTTATAAAACCATTTTTCTTAATGATTTAGTATTTATATAAATCTTTGCAAAGTACCGCTACAACCCATTTGGGGAACCCGTTCGGGATGGTGTGGATTATCGCATATCCTCGGGCTTATTAGTGCGAGATGCAGACCTCCGCAAGGAGCATTCGGTCTCGAAAGATTTAAAATACGACATCTTAAGAAAATGAGATTTTTAGAATTATAATATATATATTAAAATTATTTTTATATAAATATATATATATATATATATATATATATATGTAACATTTAAAGATCTATTTTGTAAGAATATAAATATTACAACTCTTTTAAAAAATCACAAGAATCAGTTTACATTAAAATACCATAAAATACATACAAGTTTAATATTACACTTTAATACCATATATTATGAAAATTAGGTTATTCTCAATAGAAATGGCATATGTATAAAATCCATATTTATTACAACTCTAAAGACGATAAATAAACATTTGGGGTGTATTTTGAAAATTATACATAAGTATTTTTACATAAAAACCCTTAAGTTCTATAAATTACCCTAAGGACCCTAGTAAATATAGGTTTAAGCGGGACCAATCTCTTGAGCCTCGGGGAGCCGGAGTAGTGGGTGCTTGCCTATTTAAGGTAGACAACTTAACAATGGTGTTATCAACACGGTAATCGTCTTTGAAAAAGACACAAAACCGGTCACGCCCCGCTTCCCAGTATACGGACAGAGGACGCGACGAGGCCGCTACGTATTTACTGTGAAGTAAATACGCTAAGCGTATCTAAGCAATATAAAAGTAAATGCACAAGAGATAAGAAATAATCAAAACAACAACTTTATTTATTCACATTCATTCTGTACAATACATGGAAAGTAAGTACAACTAATAAAAAGCAATACCTAAACAATGGTATAACAGAAATGAAAAGTACTGAATGGAAAGTGTACAATGAACTAGAGCTCGGGGTCTTCACTGAATTGGTCCAAGTCTTTAGCAGTGGGCTCGATCTCTGACGTGTCCAGATCACCTGAAGACATTCAAAGAAGAAAGAAAGAGAATGTCGTCAGCGAACAAATCGCTCGGTAAGTCCTAAAGATAAGGGAGAAATAGAATAGACAGAGTAAGAAGGTATCTTTTGGACTACAGCAGCAGGCTGCTATATTAGTGAACTGATCAGAAGTAGAAGCACACGGTGTAAAGCGCTCTACCACTCAGATGGCAAGAGGAGCCTACACTACCCAACCTGCAAAACCCAAGAGACAGAAGGAAACAATTAACCAGTTGAGTCCACACTTCTGCCACTACTGCCAGAGAAAGGGACACTTGTGGAAGGACTGTAGGCGCGCAAAAGGATTGTGCCTAGTTTGTGGCGCATCCGATCATAGAATTGGGAACTGTCCATATGATAGCAACTCAGCTCACACACCCACCAACTACCCACAACGGTCAACTATCCAGACTCCTGCAACTCGTTCTGCACTCCCAGCATCACCTCCACGTGGATTTCCTGCACAGCCTACTCGCCAATTCCAACAAGCAATGAGGGACATGCCTCGAGGGAAGAGAAACAGGCCCCAAGGACAGAATGTGCCTCCAGCTAGAAGGAATATACCACGGCGACAGACATTCACAATAGCAGCCGTAGAAACCGAGACTGAGACTGTAGGTCAAAGTAACACCGGTAAGCCTTTTTCATATTTTTAAACCCTTGCATCCTTTTGTTATACACTATCAAGTACTTCAGTTACCAAACTTTCCCTTAAATATGTTACACTTTCCTTTTACAAATTTCGATGACGAAATTTTTATAAGGAGGGTAGAATGTATCAACCCTAATTTTTCCATAAAAATTTTTGTACAATTTTTTTCAAAATTGTTTAAAGGGGTATTTATTGCCTGAGCACAAGATAAATTATTAATTAGCAATTTAATTACAAGAAAGAGCTTGTGGCTCATCGGTAATACCTTGCACTGCTGAACCAAGCCACCAGAGTTCAAATCCCATACCCCACATTATTTTTAATATTATTTTGTTTTGAATTTTTAGAATACCAAGAGTTTACACGTGCATATCTCAAACAAACCCCACTACACCCAAAAATGTAATATTGCCAGAGAATAGATGAACCGTCGGGGGGATTCCGGCCGCCTGACTCGGCCGGAAATCGGCCAACTCGGCCTCGACTCGGCCGACTCAGGCCTCCGACCGAATCACTGCCGAGTCGGCCGATTCCAGCGACGACCCCAACATGAAAATTGTGTCTTTTTACATTCCCTACACACCTGTATAATTTATTTTCTTAGACCATTTCCAGAGCTCTTTTAAAACCACAATTACTCTACTTTTAATACATTTTTAATACATTTTATTACATTTTTCATTTTAACCTTTCACCTACCCTAAACCCTAGCCTAACCCTATAAATATAACCCTTAAACACTACCCCCTCACTCCAAAATTCTGATCAAAACTCTTAAGAAAACCCTAGTGAAATTGTGTACAATTCAAGCTAGCAAAGGGGCGAAGCTTCGGCGAAATTCCGACGATAGCCCTAGGAGCTTTCGGCGACGAAACAACGCACCGATGCCTCCTCCTGATTCCTCTTCCTCCCTTCTAAGCTCTAAGCCTGTAAGTCCACTTTCCCCTTCTCTACTCTTTCTGAAAATACGGAATTTCAAAACCCGACGGAATCGGAACAAATCCGATTTCCGATTCGGTTCTTTATAAAATCTAATTCTTTCTTTAATACAATCATACTACAACCACTACATGTTGACTATTAAATACTAACTAATCATATTGAACAAGTTCCATATCAAAAGTAATTGCTATTTCCATTTTACCGTTTTTTTTCATTAAAATACCACATAGTTTCATTTTTATAGTTAAACCATCAAAATTTTGCTATACCTTTAAGTAGATCACGAGGTAATGACCTACCTCCTCACACACTCATATGCAACATAGCACAATACCCTTGGGAACATAGAATACGGGAAAACGACATCTTGTCAAATAAATACCATTACTTATAAAACCATTTTTCTTAATGATTTAGTATTTATATAAATCTTTGCAAAGCGCCGCTACAACCCATTTGGGGAACCCGTTCGGGATGGTGCGGATTATCGCACATCCTCGGACTTAGTAGTGCGAGATGCAGACCTCCGCAAGGAGCATTCGGTCTCGAAAGATTTAAAATACGATATCTTAAGAAAATGAGATTTTTAGAATTATAATATATATATTAAAATTATATATATATATATATATATATATATATATATATAACATTAAAAGATCTATTTTGTAAGAATATAAATATTACAACTCTTTTCAAAAATCACAAGAATCAGTTTACATTAAAATACCATGAAATCCATACAAGTTTAATATTACACTTTAATACCATATATTATGAAAATTAGGTTATTCTCAATAGAAATGACATATGTATAAAATCCACATTTATTACAACTCTAAAGATGATAAATAAATACTTGGGGTGTATTTTGAAAATTATACAAAAGTATTTTTACATAAAACCCCCTCAAGTTCTATAAATTACCCTAAGGACCCTAGTAAATATAGGTTTAAGCGGGACCAATCTCTTGAGCCTCGGGAAGCCGGAGAAGTGGGTGCTTGCCTATTTAAGGTAGACAACTTAAGAACGGTGTTATCAACACGGTAATCGTCTTTAAAAAAGACATAAATCCTGCCGCCCATGTGCAGCGGTTATCGGTAACACCAAAAAAATCAGGACTTCAATTTACTTTTCTAATTGTCTGACTCAAATGAGTCTCTTTATAATCTAATTGAATATGATTTAAGTATAATCTATAATCTACAATCTACAATATTACAATTCAACAAGAATTCATGAATCCATTATTTCATATATTCAATCTATCAATCTATACAACTTGACTGAATCGAACCATAGATATACATTCCATTTACATGATTCTACAGTTACATCCATGATCTTACAGTTACATCTGTTTACTGATATCATGGTTTCAGCAAGTCATCCAATTATACAATCTAAACAGTTACAATACAAGACAAACAATGCAATCAAAACAATACGGGGTTTAAGGGGTAGATTGGTACGGAAGGTGTTAGAAGTGGCACGAGACACTAAGATTAAGACACCTAACCTATATTCCGTTGCTTTTGTACCGTGGCCCAACGGTTCCTTGTACATTCCGTTTGCCCTGGTCTCTAGCATATAGGGACCTCTCTCGTATACACTGGCATCCTTCTGTACCAAGCTACAAACAACAGCGTTAACACAATATTATAACAATATAATACAACTTTAAAAGATACCTTCTTACTCTGTCTATTCTATTTCTCCCTTATCTTTGGGACTTACCGAGCGATCTGTTCGCTGACGAGATTCTCTTTCTTTTTTCTTTGAATGTCGTCAGGTGATCTGGACACGTCAGAGATCGAGCCCACTGCTGAAGACTTGGACCAATTCAGTGAAGACCCCGAGCTCTAGTTCATTGTACACTTTCCATTCAGTACTTTTCATTTCTGTTATGCCATTGTTTAGGCATTGCTTTTTATTAGTTGTATTTACTTTCTATGTATTGTACAGAAAGAATGTGAATAAATAAAGTTGCTGTTTTGATTATATCTTATCTCTTGTGCATTTACTTTTATATTGCTTAATTACGCTTAGCGTATTTACTTCACAGTAAATACGTAGCGGTCTCGTTGCGTCCTCTGCCCGTATACTGGGAAGCGGGGTGTGACACTATTCGCCGCACTCGTAAGGGGTATAGGTTGACCCAAGGAGGGGTGCTCAAGTTACCGGATTCCGTGGAGTGCTGGGTGGCCTATTCACGTTGTTGATTGGGGTTTCCTCGCTTCTGGGATTGGCAGGTAACTTGCCGCGCTTGTAGGGGTCTAGGATCATTGCACAGGCTATCCACACGACATGGAATGTCGGGTCTCATTTGTGGCTCAAATGAAACCCAATGCTCCAGGATTATTCACCACTCTGTGTTGCTTGGCTGAGATTCTGAGATGTTGCATATATCATGCTTGAGATGATTGTTATATATATTTATATATATACTAGTAGATATTGTATATGTTTTGCACCCGCATTAGTCCAGTCCCAGCTCTGTCGTTAGTTAAGTAACCAACGGGTGATGACGGGACCCAGTGGCGAATGCGGATGGCATATACGTACATTTTATTTTTCGTTCTTTTTTCTGTGGTATGATATGTTAACTGATGGGACTGCATTGATTCTGATCAATGCAAGGAAAAAAACCTATTTGATGTTGTTGGAACAAATTTTCAAAAGCTGTTATTACAAAAACGTTTTCTTTTGTTTTGCACAGCGGTATTCGGTTATGAATATTCAGCACCTCATTCGACGAGGCAAGAGCCGAGATCCCTTCACCGAGAGTGACCTCTTGGGCAGAAGTTTGCATCAGAGTAATAACTGCACTATAGTCGATTACTTTTTGCTTTTTATCGTGATATTCAATTTGGAATATCCTGCACCTCATTCTACGAGGAAAGAGTCGAGATCCCTTCACCGGGAGTGACCTCTTTAGCAAAAGTTTTTGCCACTATATATTTGTAAAGCTATTCGGTTCCTTCAACGATATCAAGTTCATTACGTTAAAGTTTTTTCGCCAAAAACCATTCGTAGCCCTCCGTCATTTCAGACGGGTAGCACTTAGTATTCATGCTATGTTTGTTGGCCTTAGTCAAGGCAAAGTGTATGGTGGCTATTTGTCACTTTTCTGTTGCATAAATAGATGCGTTGGTTTGGGACAATCGTACAACCTTATTGGCCTTAGTCAAGGGCGAGTACGGGTGGGTTCAAATTAATCTGGACAATGACGGGTAGAACTTGATATGTTACTTATGATTTGTTGGCCTTAGTCAAGATCATAAGAGCATGGGGCAAAAATCACATCGGGGGTTTCTAAAGAAACTGAAACTTGCCAGGCATGCGCATACCTTCTGGAGTGTGATAACTTAAGTGGATTCCATCAAGTTATCATGCGATGATAGTTGGATCTCGATTCCCACTGATGAGTTGGTTTACTTCTTGGGTGATTTTAGATGATCCCGACCAATTCTCCTTTGGGTTTGGGGGAGGATTCGAGGAAACAGTGGGAACCATCCGGATTAGATAAAATGATTAACCATTCTGATCTAGGTTAGAGTGCACGCTGAGTGTTTCTTTTCTCTCTCTTTTTGGCAGCGACCATGGCCCGATCCTAAACTATAACTCATGAACCAAGTTAACCGAACCTTCTTAAAAGACACTGGCTTTTGGATTGTCAGAGTTGCATACTTCATTACCACTCCTACTTTTTCCCTTTTCTTTTCTCCAGAACATTCCGTATCACTACGAAGATCCACAGTTATTGGATATGACCATCGTTTAGTTACATACGAACTCGAAGAAACTTGTTTCAGATTCGAGAATGGTTTCCGGTTCTGGAGAAATTGAATAGAACTATTCAGTTGTTTTTTCCTTTTACCTTCTCTCAGGTTGTGAGGGCTCCTAGGATTAGGAGAGGGTACACCTATTGCACTTATTGGATAGTCTTCTTCCAAATCTTAGGCTGGTGCCGAAAGATGAGGAAGGAAGAAAACCAATTGGCCTAAGTGTGGTGTACAGAAGATAATAAGTAAAGACAAATAAAGGGATTAGAAAGAGGGCAATGTAAAATGCGACTGCTATCATTCACGACGAAACCGTATATATCATCGCCACTCTTACTTCATCTTTGCATTTCTCCAGAACATTCCGTATCACTATGAAGATCCACATTTATTGGATACGCCATCGTATAGTTACATATGAACTCGAAGGAACTTGTTCCAGTTCGAGAATGGTTTCTGGTTCAGGAGAAATAGAATAAGGATTATTCAGTTGTCTTTTTCTTTTTACCTTCTCTCAGGTTGCGAGGGCTCCTAAGATTAGGAGGGTACACCTATTACGCTTATTGGATAGTTTTCTTCCAAATCTTAGGCTGGTGCCAAAAGGTAGGGAAGGAAGAAAACCATTTAACCTAAGTACGGTGTACAGAAGGTAATAAGTAAAGACAAATAAAGGGATTGGAGAGATAACAATGAAATATACGGTTACATCCATGAATCTGGATAGTGGAAGAGGCGTTACCAGGAATACCCGAATACCCCTTCGAAACATTTTCATGTTTCAGTTTCACTATGAGTTGTTAATTGAAAACTGATTTCCCAATTAGATTCTTACTCCAGGTATGTATTTACCAGGTTTGATTCTCACATCTGTATGGTATTACAGATGATGAGTGGGAGTAAGATATTGAGAATTAGGTGATTATATCCTCATTATATCGGAATTCGTTGTAATTAATGATATTTGAGGAAATCACCTTGGTTTTTGCCGGACGACAAATATTTGGTTTTGAATATCCATAGTTATGCACCAGTTTCAAACTGATATATCTGTACGTTTATTTTATAAAGTGAGATATAACCTTTTGAAATTATGTCTATGACATTTACCTATATTAGTTGATGGTTAGGTAAGGAGCATTCAACAACGGTGTAATTCTTCTTAACCGTAGCACAGTTTTCAACTTACGACGCACATGGTTTGAGTTATTGAACTAAGGGGATTTATACAAATTATTGTATATTTTCCAGTGTCCATTAGGACGGAGGGGTTGGTGCTCGTGCTATGTTCTGTTTACTTGTGACTTCTCCAGTTTTAGACAAGTATTTCGCAGAAATACAAGGTCCAAGTTTTGAGAAGTTATAGGTACAAGAATAAAGTAGAGAACCATGTGTTGCAAGTATCGGGATTCTTCAAGGCGATCGAAGATGTAGATACTTGTGTTTGGTATTCCGTTGATAGTAATGGTTTTTAGAACTTGCTTCTCTTTCAGGTTACTCATATCTGGATGCACTCCTAGTTGAGTAATGCTGATCGGCATCTCTCCTTTTAGTTGACATGCACTGGAGACAGCTGTATGATTTGAATCTGATTCTAATTAAACTGGTGCATCTATTTCTATATTGTATATAGAATGGTTCATATCTTAACGATGTTAAGGTATATAGAGTTGTCCGGCTTATGCTTAAAACCAGACTCTGGACATACTCAAGGCACGTTTCAGTAATGGCAGTTTGTGGGTTATCCTGGGCTATGACGAGGGATAACTTTCTACCATCTGGAAGATCAATAGTGATATTGTTCTTGACTCACCACAGTTTTAGCAAAATGAACTTTTTCATAAAACAGTAGTAGGAGTATGGTAGAACTGGAAGTGATTCCAGAACCATAAACGATTATTGAAAATTTAATAGAACCTAAATATTCAATCGGGTTTGACATTCCATTAGCCACTCCGCAGATATGGTGGGTAACCTCAGGCACCCGAGAGGTATTTCGGTATCCTCAAAGACGGTGACATGGAGGTTCTTGTTTACCCAGAATTGCTATTGCTGATTTTCTAGATTATGAGACCCGGCAGGAGGATGAGTATAGCGTCGTTCTAAACTAGCTTTAGAAGTGCACTTATATATGACTCTGCCAGAGGGTTGTTGTAGTCAGTAGGAGCAGCGGAAGTATAGTGGACAAGTAGCTTATGTCTATTCATAGACTAAAGCAGGTATAGCGGAGATAGATCATCTATTTTTGATGTGACAGTCATAAGCATTGGCTTCATCAGAATAGGAGATGGATCTGTTAAGAAGGTATTGGGGTGTGATGTCCTGGTATTTGGATGACATGCACTTTATAGGAAGTGAAATTCCTATATTACGATCGGTTATACTGTGGTTGTCAAAAAGTAGTTTCTCTACATAGGATATGGATATAATATCAGTGTTTCTGGTTGCTAGATTATGGTTTTAAATCTAGATTTGGGAAGAGTCCCAATCTGGGTACTTTGACATTTCTCTAAAGGTGTTTTAGAATGGCTGACTCCTGACATGGTGGTGTACCTGCAGGTGATGGAGTCACCCTCTCTAAAGGTATCTTACAGACTAAATGGGAGAGGGATTTGCATGATTGGCATATCACTTGCTTAGGCAATTGAGTCAATCATGTGATGTCAAGTACCACACCAGATGCTGTTTTTACACTATCTGCAATAAGTTTATATTAATCCAATCCTAGAGAAACGTTCGGAAGCAGTTTATGAACATAAGTGGATATTCATGGGATATGGTAACGACAACCTCCTTCGGGAGACAGTTATCATTTCAGGCTTCCAAGGTGACCTGGATGACAGAGCGACTGTCAAAGTTTTGGTTTTCGCTCTTTTGAGGGGCAGTAGTATGGACAAGTGGTCCAAGCAGATACTGAGGAAGGCATGGTGCAGGATAATGATTAAATTTATTGGAAGATATAGTCTAAGAAGTTTACTAGATTTGGAGTTCATTTGTGAACCGGGTCCCATCAGATATCCAGACATATTCTAAGACAGCTATTGCTCATTTCGGAAGATGGTTTTCTCCGCGAACTTAAGATAAAGAGAGATATAGAAAGAAACATTGGAGCGGATCCACTCACTGAGGCTATTTCTCGAACGCGATAGTTTCACAATGAGCTTTGTGATTAGTAGAGAAATTCGGTGTTCGGTATCACACGGGCTGTGAGTATGCGACACCGCAATAATTAGCCTTAAGTGCAAGTGAGAGATTGTTGGTTATAGTGCCCTCAAGTCAATTATTGGATCGCAGGCACGCGATTGCGATGATTGAAGGAGGACCTATACCGGTAAAACAGTCTTACTCGAGATGATAGTATGCTATCTGGTTTGTCTTTATCATCATGTATCAGTATTAGGTGGCATTATAGATCACTATATGTGTTGATAGAGCCCATAGAATTCTTGCTTGATTACCAGCAGTATGATGGCGATCATATACGTGGGAGCTGGGTGGTTTATAAACACATCCTTAAATGTCCCTAGTCGAGAGAGTTTCAAGACTGGGCATCAATACTCCAGAGTAGACTAGTGTATACTGATTGAGACCCCGACAAGGGGCGGTGGCCGGTCTCACAAGCTATTGGTGTCAGTTTGTTCACCTAAAATGTATACAGGTGCTCATTGGGTTATGAGTACACCGGACGGACTCGCCGGGAACATGCAAGTTGGTATTATACCTATTGTCAGATAGCAGTTCCCAGGTGACATGTGTACAGGTTAGTCTATCGACCTGAGATCGTCATTTGTCTCGTGTGAGTTTCCACTGTGCTTTGATTACTATCCTACCACGGTTCAAAGGAGTCGTGCAAACAGGTTTTAGTTGGGTACAGTCCCGAGCCTCATGGAGGCAGTGAGCGGATCGTCGGGGGATTCGTTTCTCCCGGTATTGGGGGTTGATGTCGCGGTTGTGCATGGGTGGCCATCAATAGAAATCCTTGGCCAAGGTAGTTGAGAATTACTGATCTAGGATCGGTAGTTTCTTAGGTGGTGATGGGCTTCATACCGATACTAAATGTCAAGTTATTAGGGGTCTGACTTTATCCACCCCCTAGACTCGATATGCGATACTCATAGACGAAGAACCGGACTGTACGGATATTGTCACTGTTAGGATCAGTAAGGGTTTCAAGATGAGTTTGCTCGTCGGCCTCCCTTTCGCTCAATACCTGGGTAGCCGTTATATACAGCTAGTGTCGCCGACGTGTTTGTGGTTAAACCCACTGCCAGCGTATTGACGAGTCTTTAGAGTTCCACACAGAGTGTTTCCCTGCTTCGGGCGAAACGATGTAGAGGCCGTATGGTTTTACGGCAGGGTTCGATCACATACGTGTACTTATGCACGGATGATGTTCGGACGGATAATACTAGTGGGCTTTGGTTTAAGCCGGATCCTAGTATTATATTTGTTGGATTATATTCGTCTCTTTGTATTCGTATTCTTCGGAATACGGATGCTGGTATGTATATACGGTTGAGGGGTATTCTTGTAATTTATTACAAGATTACTTTTAGAAGATTACACCTTATCATGGTTAAGACCTTTTTGGATTAAAATGTTATTGAGGTGTAGGATGAGGTGTTTATTGTATTTTTATGGTATGGCTAATTAGTGACCCATGGTTACTATTCTAGCATGCTTAGGGTTTTTGTTTGTTGTGAGATTATGTTGACTTGAGATATTTTTTGTTAACTAAGATATTTTGGAGACATGGACATTTATGTGATGGCTCCATTACATAAAATGTGACATGGACATTTATGAGACATAGAGACATGGTTACTTTTAGAAGATTACACCTCATCATGCTTTAGACCTTTTTGGATTAAAAAGTTATTGAGGTGTAGGATGAGGTGTTTATTGCATTTTTATGGCATGGCTAATTAGTGACCTTTAGTTACTATTCTAGCATGCTTAGGGTTTTTTTTTGTTGTGAGATTATATTGACTTGATATATTTTTTGTTGACTAATATATTTTGGAGACATGGACATTTATGTGATGGCTCCATTATTTCTTATCACACTCACACAACAAACAAAAATGAAAGGCCATTATTCATTCCTTTTTCTCTTTCTTGAGTTTCTCTCAACACCTCATTCTCATGGCATCTTCTTCTTCCTCTAGCTCCACTCAAACCCTCTCATGAGTTGAAAATTCTTGGGTGTCTTGAGACAAATTAATCCTTCATCACTATCTACTTCATCTACGGTATCTAGACTAGCGATCTAGGTGCCCTAGTTGCCTCGGATATGAGGTTGGAGCTCGTTGCATAGACTCTTGGGTGGATCATCTTTGATGGAGGGAGACCGGAGATCAAGCTTGATCAAGGAAGCCCCTAGGAGCTTGGGATGATGGTTGAAGACCGAAGGACACGGATCTATTCGGTATAACCATTCTAATTGATTTGCATGTTTTGTTATTGGGCTTATGGGTAGATCCGGATAATCGGTTGTAGTAGCGCCAAGTTTTTTAAATTTTTTTTCCGCATTTGATCACAGATTGATGGCCGGGACGCTGCCGTAACCTAACAGTGTTGGTGTATGAGTTTGGGTTGAAAGTTATACTACAAACTGCTTCCAACATACAGAATAAATTCTGGGCTTGAATTATCTTGGGAAGCGAGTTTACGGATACCCTTTGCAGTATAGGGTGCAAATATTGTCTAAAGCAAAGAGAAAATCCTAATTTCTCGATTCAAGCAGTGAATTCAATCATTAGCCTTAAATTCACTGCTTGAATTGAGGAATTATGATAGCATATGTCAAAGTAGTTTATACCTTCTTTTTGTGTAAAATCTTTGGCAACTAATTTTGCTTTAAATTTAAATGGATCCATCTTGCTTAACCTTTCGCTTAAATATCCATTTACAGCCAATAGGTTTACTTCCCGGAAATAAGTCTACTAAAATCCATATTTTGTTAGCCATGATTGATTTCATTTCATCGTTAATTGCTTCTTGCCAAAAGGCAGAGTCCCTAGCTAGATGTCATAGCTTCCTTAAAAGTTAAAGGATCATTCTCAACATTGTATAAATTTATACAATTATGCTCTAAGTGATATTCAAAAAAAAATCAAGATACTGAATCTATCTCCTTCAACTAAATAAACTATAAAATCCGAACCGAAAAGATTTTTCTATTCTAACTCTTTTACTTCTTCTTACCTCTAATTCTTGAATTAAATTTTCAGGAATTTATATAAAGGATTGCATAGATTCATGCTCTTCAATTTCCATATTTTTATATTTCTTTTTACCGAGAACGCGTTTTCAAAGAATTATGCATATATAGATTCCAAAATAGTTTTTTATCTGTTGAATTCGAAGATTCTATAGTTAAAAATCTATAAACTTTACTATTTTTGGCATATTCTATAAAGATAGATTCAATCACCTTAAGTCCTATTTTAGGTAATCTTACTAATACTTTGCATCCCCATACTTTTAAATATTCAAGAGAAGGTTTTCTCATTTTCATATATTTATAAGGAGAAATATTAGTTTTCTTATCAGGTATTCTGTTTAATATATAACAAGCAGTCATTAATGTTCCACTCCATCAATTCTTATTCAAACCAGAAGATATTAATAAAGAGTTAACCATTTCATCTAGAGTTCTATTCTTTCTTTCAGCAATACTATTTTGTTGTGGACTATAAGGAGCAGTAACTTGATGAATTATACCATGACTTTCACAAAAGACACTTAAATCATTAGACATGTATTCACCTCCTCTGTGGAATCTGAGCATCCTTATTTTATAGTCTAATTGATTTTCCATATATGTTTTATATGCTTTGAATTTATTTAAAGACCCCATTCTTAGTCCTTAATAATTATACTTGAGTATATCTAGAGAAATCTTCTATAAATGTGATGAAATATCTTTTTCCACCCCCAGTTAGAATTCTATTTAATTCATAAATATCTGAATGTATTAATTCTAAAATACTCGAATTTCTTCAAACTTTATTAAAAGGTTTTCTAGTAATTTTAGCTTGTATGCAAACAGAACATTTTTCAGTATTACGACAAATGCATTCTGAAATATAACCTAATTTAACCATATTACGCATGCATTTATAGTTAATGTTAGATATAGGTGCCTTGAAAGAAATTATTGTAATTGTACATGCACCTATATGGATAGAACATTCTTTCTCGAGATGATAGTATGTTATCTGGTTCGCTTTATCATTCATGTGTATATTTTTTACTTGCTATTACGTATTACGAATACATGTTGATAAAGCTCTTAGGATATTTGCTTGACTACCAGGATTATGATGTGATCATACTAATGGAGCCTGAGTAAGCATATTCTTAAATGTTCTTAGTCGTGAGAGTATTGAGATGGGGCATCAGTACTCATGAATAGACTAGTGTATACATTTCTTGATCCCGACCGGGACGATGGCTGGTCCCGCGTTATTGGTATTTGACACCGAATGGTTATTGGAGAATGAATACACTGAACAGATTTGCCGAGAACTCCTAGATGGTATTATACTTATTGTCAAATAGCAGTTCTCAGATGACAATGGTACATGGTGTTGGATATGTATGTCCTAGAGGCCATTATTGTATATGTATACATGTGGATGCTTGGACATATGTATGTACAGGACAATCTTGCTCGATATGATAGTATGCTATCTAGTTTGTCCTTATCTTAACATGTACATATGTTTTACTTGTTATTACGTATCATCTATACATGTTGATAAAGCCCGTAGGATCATTGCTTGACTACCTGCATTATGGTGGTGATCATACTTATGGGAGCAGGGTAGTCGATAAGCACATCTTTAAAAGGTCCCTAGTCGCGGGAGTATCGAGACCGGGCATCGATATTCCAGAGTAAAATGGTGTATACGTTTCTAGACCCCGACGAGGGGCAATGGTTGGTCCCGTAGCCATTGGTCTTTTGCACCTAAGATCGTATACAGGTGCTCACTGAGGGTGAGTACACTGGACGGACTCGCTGAGAATTTCTAGATGGTACTATACCTATCGTCAGATAGCAGTTCTCAGGTGACATGAGTACAGGGTAGTCTTCAGACCTGAGATCTTCATTTGTCTCGTGTGAGTTCCCACTGTACTTTGATCACTACCCTACCACGGCTCTACTGAGTCGTGCAAATAGATTTTGGTTGGGTATAGTCCCGAGCCACATGGTGGCAGTGAATGATTGTTGGGGATTCATCTCTCCTGGTATAGGGAGTCGATATCGCACAGCGTTCGATTGGTAAGGACCATAAGACCTTGGTCAAGGTAGTTTGGATTTACTGATAGGTTGATCAGTAGTTTCCCGGATTGGTCCTGAGCCGTATCAGCACGAATTATCGGGTTATTAGGGTCTGACGTTTACCACTCGCTAGACTAGGTATGCGATAATCTCAGACGAAAAGACCGGACTGTACGAAGATTATCATAGATAGACTCAGTAGGGATTTGGATGAGTTAGCTCATCGGCCTTCCTTTTCGACAGGTACCCGGGTAGCCGTTACGTACAGTTAGTGCCGCTGACGTGCTTGTGGTTATAGATTTATCCAGTAACTCACTGCGGGCATACTGTTGAGTGTTTAGAGTCCTACACAGAGGGTTTTCCTGGTTCAAGTGAAATGATATAGTAGCCGTAATTGATACGTGCAGGGTTTCGATCGATCGATCGTACTATGCACCAGAACTTTCGATCGGACAGTTGATAATACTAGTCGGCTCGGGATTGAGCCGGATTATTAAATTAGGTATTGATTTAATAATTTACATATATGTATTTCCATATGTATATTCTAGTATTATGTTCTTTGTGTTATTCTATCTCCTTGGGTATTCGTATTTCGATACGAATACATGTATGTATATACAGTAGACTGTAATTCATATTTTATATGGAAAATATTCTAGAAGGTGGACACCTCATTTTTGTGATTTCCATTTATCTTTTAAATGGATAATGAGGTGTAAAGTAAGGTGAGGGGAGTATGGTGAGAACCATGCCTCAATAGTATTGACAAATGAATTTTCAATTCATTTGTGCTTACTATTGAAGCATGATTGGATTTTTATATTGTAAAAATCATTTTGCAAAACCATAGTGAGGATTTTCTATCACTTGGATGCTTCATTATTTTTTTGAGCTCACCTTTTGCTTCACTCCCCTTCTTCTTCTCTTGAGCTCCTCCACCTTCATCATCTACTTCCTCTCTACACTCTCATGTATTGAGAATCAAGAGAGGAGGTGAGATAGAAACACACACAGAACCTTATACTACATCCTAGATCTCTTAGACTAGCAATCTAAGGCCTCTAGTTGCTCCACTTGACACTTAGTGTGGAGCTAGAGCCATAGACTACATCCCTCAGGTGGATCATCTTCGACGGAGGAGGACCGACGAACAAGCTCGATCCCGGAGAACCAAATGAGCAAAAAAAGAAGAACAATCTCGTTCAAGGAGGTCACTATGAGCTAATGAAGAGGAAAGAAGAACGAAGGACACAGATCTTTTGGTGAGGCTTTCTATCATAGTAGATAGCTTCTCTTAGTTAGCTAGATTAGGGTTTATGATAGTTCCTAGATCGGGTTATTCTAGCGCCAGTTTTACAAACCCTAGAAAAAATTTTATTCCGCAAACGGTCACGGTAGATGGCCAGGGCGTTAGTGTAACCCAACACATGGTAGTCTTTTGACCTGAGATCGTCGTAGTGTCTTGTGTGTTTGTTCCCACCATACTTTGACTTCTATCCAACTATGGCTTTAAAGAGCCGCACATACATGTTTTTGTTAGGTATAGTTTCGAAGCACATGGAGGCAGTGAGCGGTCAAGAGGGGATTCGTCTCTCCCGGTATAGGGATTCGATGTCACGCTGTGCATGATATGACTATAACCTGAAATCCCTGGCCAGGGTGGTGGTGATAAGATTTATCGGTTGTATCTCAGACGGTTATGAGTTTGATATCGGCATGACTTATTGGGTTATAGGTGTCTGACAGTTTCCACCCATCAGACCCAGTATGTGGCACTCTTTGACGAAGAGATCAGACTATACGGTAATTGTTACTGATAGGCTTTGTTGGGTGTGGATGAGTTTGCTTATCGACATACCTTTTGATACATACTTGGGTAGCCGTTACGTCTAGATAGTGCCGCTGGCGTGCTTATGGGTTAACCCGTTAGGGGATTGATCTGAAATTGTTTTAGATTCAATCGAATGTGATCCTATTAACTTACTACCAGTGTATTGTCAAGTCTTTAGAGATCCACGCCGAAAGTTCCCGCTCAGGCGAAACGATGATGATGATTGTGCGTATAGTCGATATGTGCAGGAGTTTGACTAAACACGTGTATAAAATATACATATATTAATCAGACGTTTAAAAATACTAATCAGTTTATTTATAAGCCGGATTATTATGTCAAGTGTTGACTTAATATCCATATATGCACACTCTATCTCAAGTGTTTAGTATATGTATATGACACACACACAAATTTTTGTCACTTAGTGACAAATGAGGCATGCAGAGACATCCGAGTTTATGAGGACCACTAGAGGAGATATGACATCTACTCCTCTCTCATTTATATATGATAGAAGAAAAATAAAATGAGATAGCCATATTATTTTCCTCCTCCTCTTCTCTCTCATGTGATGAGAACTAAAGAGAAGAACTAGAGAGTAAAATAGAGAGAGCTTTTCCAGTTCATCTTCTATCTCTTGTTTTCTAGCAATTTGTGAGAGCCGGTATTTTCACAAAGAAGTGTTCTTTTGTGGAGTTAGAGCTTGGATGGGTTGCTTTCAAGGTGGATCATTTTCGGCGAAGGATGACTAGATAAAGGTTGTAGCCCACTCAATCCCTTGGTATAGCTTGTGATAGCTCTCTTGCTTTGTTAAAATTGCTAGTATTTGGATGATCTTAGTTTTAGTCTATGGTGTTGTTGTTTAGAAATTTTTGTTCTATATTTCCGCTACGGTCCGTAAGTGTTGACTAGCATGATATTAGAGTCCATTCATCTACTAGTAGTTGTATTTGTAGGGATGATCCAATAAAATTAATTCATGTTTTATGCTCATGTTTTGCAATTTTATTTCTTTCAAACTCATGAAAAGGAAAAATACAAAATTGTGAAACCCTAACTCATGCTCCCTCCGCTTCTTTTTTGAATCAGGGGTCGATTTAGCCCCGTTTCGGGGGCTGAATCTGAGCCTACTTCGAAGGGGTAGGGGTGTGCGCACTCAAGTCTTTTGAGGATCTCTTTGGGGTTTTATTCTAGGGTGTGCACGTCGTGTTTTTTTTGGCGACCGATGTGACTCTGGATATGTTGCGCCACGGCAGCGTCCCGGCCGTCTATCCGAGGCCAAAATGCGGAATCAAAATTTTTCTTAACTTTAAACCGGCGCTACCGCGGACAATATACCCGGATCGTGACCATTAACCTAATGCTAGCTAACAAGAGAATGGGTGAGTGATATACCGAGCGATCCGTGTCCTTCGGTCTTCGTCTCCACTCCGATCTCCCGCGGAATCTCCGTTCGTCACGACCTCGTCGGAAAGGGCACCACATAGCCGGATTCTTTTACGGGCTCCCACCTCTGTACCGAGACAACTCGGGCGTGAAGTTGGCTAGCCGACGCGTCCAAGGTTTGCTGTAGACAAGTGTAGAATCCATGTCTCTTTGGGGTTTAGTGTAGTTGCCATAATATGATGGAAGTATGAAGAACTTTGGAGAGAGCTAGAATTTTTGTAGCAAGAGAAAAAAAATGAGAGATGAATAATTTCCCTCATCCAAATGAACCTCTCTCTCACTCTCCTCCAATTGTGGCCGGCCCCCCCTTAGGAAATATGGTGGAGGAAAAACAAACACAAGAAGGGAGGTGAGTGTAGGAAAAGTAGAAAGGTGACCATATCAAAAGGTTATGATAACAAGGTCAAATCCAAATCAAGATCAACTCTAATCATAAAGAAATGATGTATAAAGCATCTCATGATGAAAGGAGCCACAAATACAAGAAACCCCCTCCACAATAAGTTATTTTGCAAACTTGCAAATAACCCCCTCCATCGAAAAGTCCGGCCGTGAAGGAACAAAGGAAAACCGGCCGGAACGGAATGCAAACTGGCAACTTCAGAAAACTGATCCCGTAATAAATCACAGGAAAACCCAGCTACTGCAAATACATGCCCGCATATGTATTCCCACTGAACACAAATGCAAAGAGACAAAATCTACACTGTCTAATACTAGGATCCGGCTTAAACCAAAACCGGCTAGTAAAATCCGTCCGATCACGATCCGTGCAATACCGCACGTATCTGATCGAACCCTGCCATTTCTCCATACGGCCTCTACAGCATTTCGCCCGAAACTTGAGTAACTGAGTGTGGTGGACTCTAAAGACTCGTCAATACTATGGCTGTGGATTTAACCACTAGCACGTCAGAGATATTAGCCATACGTGACGGGCTACCAGCTATTGACCAAAAGGGACGTCGATGAGCGAACTCATCCTGACACCTTACTGAGCCTGTCAGTGACAATATCCGTACAGTCCGGTCCGTTCGTCTATGAGTGTCGCATGGCGGGCCTAGGGGGTTGGTAAAAGTTAGACCTCCAAAAGCGGTACAAGTCGTGTCGGAGTGTAGCCCAGAACACCCTGAGATACTACTGGAATACCTACCAGTAAATCTCCTGCCTCGGCCGAGGGCTTTGTGTAATGGCTCTCCTAGACACAGCGTGACCTCACCCCCAATACCGGGAGAGATGAACCCCTGCAGATCCGCTCACTGCCTCCATGTGGCTTGGGACTGTACCCAACTAAAACCTTTTTGCACGACTCCTTTGAGCCGTGGTAGGGTAGTAATCAAAGCACAGTAGGAACTCACACGAGACAAATGACGATCTCAGGTCGATGAACTAACCTGTACACATGTCACCTGGGAACTGCTATCTGACATCTGGTATAATCCCAACTAGCAGGTTCCCGGCGAGTCCTGTCCGGTGTACTCATAACCCAATGAGCACTTCACTACTACAAATATGGGTTGCCCCTACGGATATATACGTAGGGGCGAAAAAAGACCCCGTAGGTGCAAAGGCCGCAGGTGCAAGTTGAGGCCCTGAACTTGCCCCTACGGACAAATTTATGCCCCTACGGATATATCAGTAGGTGCTATAGCCCCTACGGAGTACCCCGTAGGGGTAATAAAATCATATATGTAATTTTTTTTTTGAATATATTGTATATACCTACGGATATATCCGTAGGTCCTTTTTATACCCCTACGGATACCTCCGTAGGGGATATAAAGTAGCCCCTACGGTTCAATCCGTAGGGGCCACTCCCAACATACTGCACTGAGATCGGGGGAAAAAATATCAGGAAACCTGATATTTTGCCCCTACGGATAAATTCGTAGGGGATAAACAGTGGCCCCTACGGACATATCCGTAGGGGCACCCACAACACCCTGCACTGATATCAGGTGGGAAAATATCAGGTTTCCTGATAGTTTGCCCCTACGGATAACTCCGTAGGGGCAACATGTGTACCTACGGCGTAATCCGTAGGTACATATTGTCTGTGTTTTTTTTTAAAAAATGGGCTGCTAGATTTTTTCCCGCCCTGTGCACAATACTATATACATCAATCAAATCATATATTGCAGTATTCATAATCACATCTCACGCATATATATAATATACAAAAGAAACCCAAAAACTGAATATGATATAAATACAAACCAATATCAATATCGTTTCAAAATGTAGTACAATGTGATATAAATAAATACATGTTTCAAAAAATAAGAACCAAAAAGCTACCCTAGTTCGGTCCAGCTCCACCTCCGAATAACGTTCGAATAACGCGCGCCTGCTCCTCGGTAAATACACTCTCCAATGCTACATATAAGGGAGTCTGAGCGGCATGTGGAGCTGGCGATGTGGTCTGCGCAGCCGCCGTCGAGGTAGTCGCTTGCGGAGCCGCGGCTGCGGGAGTCTGAGTGGGCGGTGGAGCTACAGGAGCTGTCTGCGGAACCGCAGCCGATGTAGTAGCTTGCGGAGCCGCAGCCGAAGGAGATGCATGTGGAGGCTCGGCCGATCTACCCTGTCGCGTCTGGACATAACGTGTGTAAGAAGCGTGTAAGAACTGTGTATTATTCGAATTCGTTTCATTATTAAGTTATTTCGAAACCCTGTTTGGATATCTAGTTTGGAAAAGCGTTGTTTATTTTAATTACATATGTATGTATGATTAATCAAACTTAAGTCTAAAACCAAATAAGCTCAAGCTACGTACTAATTATGGATATGTTGATATGTATATAATATGAAATGATATTTTACTATAAAGTAGTATACATACCAGCATCTCCTTCAACTCCTGAACATACCTGGAGGAGCGGGGGTGGCCTCTGTCCCAGATGTGGACGCAGGACCAACAACTAGACAATTAAAAATAGATTTTATAAGTAATTGCAAAAAGAATGTGTAGATCAATAATATAACGTTCTAAATCAATATGCATGCACTATAGGACATATAAACATACCCGCAGGTGCGGTGGTGTCACCACCTACAGCTAGACAATAATAAAAATTGCTAAGTAAGAGCAAAAGGAATGTGTATATTTATGATATAGCATTCTAAATCAATATACATACACTATATGATATATAAACATACCTGGAGGAGCGGGGGTGGCCTCTGTCCCAGATGTGGACGCATCACCAACAACTAGACAATCAAACATTGACAATATAAGTAATTTTGACATAAACAGGCATGAATATCTGTAATATTAAATTGAAAATGGATATGCATGCAGTATACCTGGATGTGTGGCAAAATCCATACGGAAGGAGGCATCCGAAGGGGTCTCCGATCTGGGTGCAAGACCGGCCCTCTGAAGCTCCCTACGGAGTTCTCCGGGCGGCAGAACCGCTCTGCCTCTGCCTCTGCCGCGGCTGGAGCTCCTGCCGCCCCTCGCTGCTCCCGACATCGTCATCAAATCTAGATAAACGGTTCGTGGACGCATTAGACAATCATTAAAAGTATTGACTATATATGATCTAGAGCGTAAAATGTGAAGTAATAATATAACATTACTGATAACCTTTTTCGTTTCGTGGGCGCATCATACATATCTACTTGGATTTCATCGTCGATGTCATTTCTAACCCACGTAACTTCATGATCGGTCGAAGACAACCCGTCCTTCGAAACAGACGGTCGGAGCACTTTAAGCCTTCTCTCTTCTTCGTCCTCATCGCTGTCCTCGTATTCTGGGACATCGTAGACATCTCTAGGTTTCCATCGGCATACAACACTCCACCCCGGATGCTTCAAACACTGTGAGTAGTATACTTGGAACGCTTGGTTCGGAAAGATAAACGGATCGTCCTGACCGTAAAATCGAAGTGTGTTCACACTGGTCAATCCATATTCATCTTTCCAAGTCCCAAGACTGCTTCTCCACCTGTCTGTATCGGTTCGCGGATCGTACCAAGTACAGTGGAATATATAAAAGGGTTCTGATCGTCCGGGATAGTGGATGCCGAGTATACAATTTAAGTACCCATAGTAAATCACACCGTCCGATCCTACCGTCGCAATCCCACTATTCTGAGTGATTCTAGATGTTTCTATGTCCTTAACTTCGAATTTGTATCCAAGGACACCAAATCCTTTGTAAAGTGCAACCTCCATACTAGGAAATTGAGCTAAACATCTTGAATCACTCTCAAATGATGCAGACAAGTTCGGATCGTGGATCTAACAAAACAAATTTTACGATAAATACATAACGATACAAGTTTAGATTAAAACTGATAGCAATAAAATGTAATTCGAATAACTTACATGCATTGTGACCCAATCACAAAAATTATCCTGATGGTATTTTTCCAAACGCTCTTCGTTCCAATCAGGATGCCCCTCACGTACCTCGTTAAAATGAGTTCTGTTTTCGACAAATAATTGTGACATTAATATTATGTCATTTCATACACACACAAACACAGATATAACAATTAATCCAAAAGAATTTACTCTCTAATTTGTTCAAGACATACGCAATTAAGCAAGATAAACCGGTATATCTTGTTGATAAACATAGTGTCTACCCTCTTATACTCGGCTTTACCATATGGCCCGTCTTGAATTCTTCGTGGTCGGTTAAGCCTTGTCTCAATGTTCTCGTCCAGATAGCGGGAACAAAATGTGGTTGTTTCATCAAGAAGATAACCTTGCATGATAGAACCCTCTGGTCGATTTTTATTGTGTATATACTTCTTAAGAGTGTAAAGGTACCTAATGAGAATATGTTGAATAAATAAACACGGGCATACATGACAAAAATAAATTTATAAATTGCGCGAAACGAAAAATTTAACATACCTCTCGACGGGATACATCCATCGATATTGTACCGGTCCGGCTAATTTCGCCTCAGTTGCAAGATGAACCGTCAAGTGTATTATGATATCGAAGAATGACGGTGGGAAAATACGCTCAAACTTGCAAAGTATCAACGCAATAGAACTTTCTAGTTTATCCAGCGTCGCAACCTCCAGCGTTTTAGCACACAACTCCCTGAAAAAACAACATAGGTCGTTGATTACTAGACCAACCGAGTCGGGGAGAGAAGTCCTGAGGGCTAATGGAAGAAGGTGCTCCACGATAACATGGTGGTCATGACTTTTCAGCCCATCGATCTTGCCCTTCACAATTTTTATTTTCTTGCTGAATGATCCTGAGAAACCTGTGGGGACTTTCAAATCATGCAACACCTGCAGGAATCTTTTCTTCTCCGGTTGTGACATATGATAAGCGGCATTGGGAAGTACAAACTTGCCCGGTTTACCCGCTACCGGTTTAGGGTGCAGTTCACTTCTTATTCCCCACTCTTGTAGATCCATCCGGGTATTCATGTTGTCTTTCGATTTCCCGTCTTTACACAGAAGCAAGTTAAGTATGTGCTCTGATACTCCCTTCTCTATATGCATGACGTCCAGACAATGACGCACTGAATTTGTAGACCAGTACGGAAGCTCGAAGAAAATGCTTAACTTGTTCCAATATTGTGGTTTGACCTGTCTCGTCGGATCCATCCCGAAGGTCACGTTATTGTAACCATCCCATTTAGCAGTCACGTCCTCTCCGGACAATGGGGATGGAGGCCCAAGAAGCTCCTGATGACCATCAAAGTGAACCGTGTCTAACCTATAGGGGTGGTCTGGAGGCAGAAAACGTCGATGGCCGCAATAAAAAACCTTCCTGCTAAAATTCAAAAATTTTGATGTTGTGTGTTCATGGCAATGAGGACATGCTTTGTGACCATGTACGGACCAACCTGAAAGCATTCCATACGCAGGAAAGTCATTAATTGTCCACATTAAAGCCGCACGCAGTATGAAGGTTGTATTTGTGTTTGAATCATATGTCTCTACACCATCAATGAACAAAGTTTTCAGCTCCTCAATCAGAGGTCGGAGATAGACGTCGATATTGTTCTCCGGTGAGTTTGGTCCGTCGATAAGAAGAGGCATCATAAAGTATGATTGGTCCATAGCCAACCAAGGCGACATATTATAAATTATCATTACAACGGGCCATGTACTGTGACTTCCAGCCATATAGTTGAATGGGCAGAAGCCATCGGCAGCCAGTCCGAGCCGGACATTGCGAGGATCGCTACTGAATATTGCGTGCCTCCTATCGAAATCCTTCCATGCCGGTGAATCTCTTGGATGGCTCATTTTTCCATTTTCGCTTGGAGGAGCACGGTGATGCCAAATCATTGCCTCGGCTGTTTTCTTGCACCTGAATAGCCTCTGTAGCCTCTGTGTTATGGGAAAATATCGTGCTATCTTCACAGGTATATCAGGCTTCTTATCAGAATCTTTCGGCTTATACCTGGCCTCTCCGCATGTTGGACACTCTTTCAAATCTGAATTCTCTTTCCGGTACAACACGCAATTTTTAGGACATGCTTGAATCTTCTCGCACTTTAGACCCAAATCAGACATCATTTTGTGGGCTTCGTACCAGCTTTCGGGCACATTATTTCCCGGAGGCATAGAATCTTTCAAGAACGAAAGAAGCATTGTGAATGACTTGTTGCTCCATCCATTTAGGCACTTAATTTGGAAAAGTTGGACGAACCATGAGAGGGTGGAATACTTCGCATTCTCATAAATTGGTTTCCTAGCATCATTCATGAAATTTTCATATTTATCCGCACGCGGTCCTTGACCGGAAGGAATGTCATCTTCGGTATGAATAGATTCACCTAGGGCAGCCTCTACCATATCCTCCATTTCTTCTGATGGAAATAAATTTCCGTATCCTGCCGTATTACCGAATTCTTCTTCTTCTCCTGCCTCATTATCGTGTTCTCCTTCTTCTACCGCAGTACTGCATTCTTCTCCTTCCCCGTGATATTTCCAAATTGAATAAAGTCTAGTAAACCCATGTTTTACAATATGAAGCTCTGCCAATTCTACCTTCTGCCAGTACTTATTGCCACATCTATCGCACGGACAGAGAATCTTCTCTATTATGATCTTATTATGTGCTCGTGCAAACTCAAGGAAAGCAGCAACTCCTGCGACAAACTTAGGTTGCATACGTTGTTTCCAATCCACATACATCCAGTCCTTAACTCTGACGTACTCATGGGCCATGTTAGACTGAATAACATATAAATTGTAGGTTATGCTGACTATATTGAGAAATATAAGAACGGGATAGTTACTGACAAAGGAGAAAATTCATGTATATGCTTTGTGTGTGCGTTTGTCGTTGAAAAGAATAAATTATCGCACGTTATGTTGACCGATAGACGGGGACTAAGTGGCGCTTTTAGTTTCATATATGGGTATCGATGGGAATATGAAGGTTTCATATTATCATATATTGGTTTTAACCCGAACATCTCGAGTCGCTCTCTGATTATGCGTTTGTATGTATGTGTTCCGGCTGTCGGGGGTAGGCTTCTATCCCATTAAGAATGTATAGAGCGAACGCCCATCACTTGTGCTTTCAACCGTTTCGAGTAAATTTCGGCAGCACCTCCCCGCTGTTCTCCGAGTACACTGTAATAGAATAGATAATCATTTCAAAGCTGTGAAACAACGTTGAAATGAACATCTAATCTATCTTTGTACACGGAGAACCAGCGGAAAGGTACCGACGAAATATCTCGAAACGGATGAAAACACAAGTGAATGAAGGCGTTTGCTTTATACATTCTTAACTTGTCCACACGGGACAAATCTATGGGTTACCATACGATTTACTTTTCTCGTCGCGTAGACTATACGACGGTTGTTAGTATCGAGCTATACTGTCCGATATTTAACAACCTTCGTATAGTTCTAGGTCACGACGAGCATCGCACGTATGTTAACCGATAGACGGGGACTAAGTGGCGCTTTTAGTTTCATATACGGGTATCGATGGGAATATGAAGGTTTCATATTATCATATATTGGTTTTAACCCGAACATCTCGAATCGCTCTCTAATTATGTGTTTGTATGTATGTGTTCCGGCTGTCGGGGGTAGGCTTCTATCCCATTAAGAATGTATAGAGCGAACGCCCATCACTTGTGCTTTCAACCGTTTCGAGTAAATTTCGGCAGCACCTCCCCGCTGTTCTCCGAGTATACTGTAATAGAATAGATAATCATTTCAAAGCTGTGAAACAACGTTGAAATGAACATCTAATCTATCTTTGTACACGGAGAACCAGCGGAAAGGTACCGACGAAATATCTCGAAACGGATGAAAACACAAGTGAATGAAGGCGTTTGCTTTATACATTCTTAACTTGTCCACACGGGACAAATCTATGGGTTACCATACGATTGAATTTTCTCATCGCGTAGACTATACGACGGTTGTTAGTATCGAGCTATACTGTCCGATATTTAACAACCTTCGTATAGTTCTAGGTCACGACGAGCATCGCACGTATGTTAACCGATAGACGGGGACTAAGTGGCGCTTTTAGTTTCATATATGGGTATCGATGGGAATATGAAGGTTTCATATTATCATCGAGTATCATATATTGGTTTTAACCTGAATATCTCGAGTCGCTCTCTATTTATGCGTTTGTTGTGCATTCGTGTTGTATGTGTAACATGATTTTAAATCATTAAGATCAAGATTGATAGAACTGATCATACTACATTGCAATAGTATTCATCAACCAAAAACTATTATTGCAATGGTATACATCTATAACAATCAACAATTAAAACTATAAATATAGGATACTGATATCATAAAGCGTTATGAGACACGTCATCTGCCACGTGTCGTGATCATGGAAATCGCTAATATTGAGCATCATCAAGATTAGATTATGGTTTTGAAGCAAGTTATTGAGCATCTTGGATTGATTTTCAAGTGTTGATTTTTATTTCAACACTTGACAGAATGAAAATCATAAATACAGTTGCAAAATGTGTTCCTCACCCCCATAAAGTGGATCTTAACAATTCAGACAAGACCGTCATTGTTCAAATTGCCAAGGTAGACATAATCTCAGCAGTTATTTATGGTTGCTAGCCTGTATTGCTTGTTGCTATTCTTTTTTTTCCTTACCCTTTCTTTCTTTCTTTTTTTTTGGGGGTGGGGGGTTGTGTTTGAAAGGTTTTAACCAACTCACTGCTATTTCTAGGCAATGCAGGAATATAACTAGTTTTATCCCCCAAAAGAAAGAGCTTCAGGCTTCATGCGTCAAGCGATGTGTATAATTATAGGATTTTCTTGCTAGCGGTTCATTTACAACTATTCTTTAGTCTATATGCCTAGCATCTGCTACTAGATATTATACACCATATAGGATTGCCGGATGCGGATATGGTAACACCATATCCGACGATTGCTAACGATTCCAGGATCAGACCATCCGACCTTGTTGGAAGACCATAGGATGCCAAGTCGGGTGAGATGGACCAAAACAGATAATTCGGTCCGTTTACATCTCTAGTTCTTGGAAAAGAAATGGCATGCTCTTTAACATTTTGTTTGTTAGCAGCTGAGCTGGGAGAACTTTGGCCGTATGTCTTGGGCGGTTAGTAGTACTGAATGGCAGGTGTAAAGATTGTTTCCTCTACCGCTATTAGCTTACCAAAATTCATAAGACAATAAATAAAAGTAACTATCTTTACGGCCTTTGGGAAAAAACCATCTTGGTGACCTCCTTAGGGCTAGAAGGTCGAATTAGTAGCTACCTCCAATCCAATTTGGAGATTCTTTCTGCGGGCTGACCTATGTCTTAAATATTTATTGACATATCAGTTATCATTATTATTTTTTTCCCGTTTTTCTTCTTTTTTAACTTTATGTATTTTCCGATAGAAAAGGGACCATCATAGTATATACTAATGTGTGGATTGGATTCACAAGATATAGGCAAATGGACGCGATACGAATTACCATAAAATCTTAGATAGAAATCTTACAAAAGATATTCAATTAATATCTCGAATGAATTAAGCGTTTTACTTGCACTTCACAAGGGACCATATCTCATGCAAATAGAGCACAAAATGAAGAACAGGTGCCGTAACCCTAACCCCAACCCAACAGTAACCCTAACCCCAGCCCCACAGTAACCCTAACCCCAGCCCACCGTAACCCTAACCCCAGCCCCACAGTAACCCTAACCCCAGCCCCACCGTAACCCTAACCCCAGCCCCACCCCAGCAGCAGCCGAACCCCAACCCTAACCCTACCCCGACCCCGACCCCGACCGCCACCGCGACCCCTGCCTAAACCCAACTCTCGCGCGCGTAACCCCTGCCCAAACCCAACTCTCGCGCGCGCAACCCAGACCCAGCCATGAATAATCCAAAAATGCTTTAATTTACCTCGAGATTTATACCTGAACGGCTGCTGGTGGGCCGGAGCGACGACGGTGGCGACGAAACCGGCGGTGGCGACGACGGTGGCGACGAAATCGGCGGTGGCGACGACGGTGGCGACGACGGCTAGGCGATTTGGGGTTTTTTCTCGCGCGTTTGAGGGAGAGAGAGAAAGTGAGCATAGGCAATCGATCTGGCTTTATTTTAAAACGATATTTACTTGCCCCTACGGACATACCCGTAGGTCTTTTGTTTGCGGCTCCGTAGGGGCAAACACCAAATTAAGAATTAATATTTTTATTCTTGGACGTCAGTGCCCGTAGGGGCAACCTTTTAGCCCTACGGATTAATCCGTAGGGCCAAGTTAAATATGCCCTTACGGATATTGCCATCCGTAGGGGCAACCCCCTATTTTACTAGTGCTTGTATACATCTTAGGTGAACCAACTGACACCAGTGGCTTGTGAGACCAGCCACCGCCCCTCGTCGGGGTCTCGACTGTATACACTAGTCTACTCTGGAGTATCGATGCCCTGTCTCGAAACTCCCACGACTAGGGACCTTTTAACGATGTGCTTATAGACTCCAGCTCTCACGTATATGATCGCCCTCATACTGCTGGTAGTCAAGCAAGAATCCTAGGGGCTCTATCAATGAGTAATAGCGACGCGTAAGGTCACTTAAAGCGTACACGATGATAAAGATAAACCAGATAGCATACTATCATCTTGAGTAAGACTGTCCTACTGGGATAGGTCCTCCCCAATCATTGCAATCACGTGCCTGTGATCCAATAATTGACTCTGAGGGCACTATCTCCAACAATCTCCCACTTGCACTCAAGGCTAATTATTGTGATGTCGCATACTCACAGCCCGTGTGATACCGAACACCCAACTCCTCTACTAGTCAGTCTCACAAAGCACGTTTGCGAAACTATTGCGTTCGAGGAATAGCCTCAGTGAGTGGATCCGCTGTGATGTTTCTTTCTATGTCTCTCTTTATCTCAAGTTCGCGGAGAAAGCCATCTCCCGAAATGAGCAATACCTGTCTTAGAATGTGTTTGGATGTCTGATGGGACCTAGCTCATAAATGAACTCCAAATCCAAACTTCTTAGACTGTATCGTCAACTGAACTTAATCAGTATCCTGCGCCATGCCTTTCCCTCAGTATCCACCGGGACCACCTGTCCAAAATACTGCCCCTCGTCAGAGGGAAAACTATAACTCTGACAGCCACTCTGCCATCCAGGTCACCTTGGAAGCCTGGAATGATAACCGTCTCCTAAAGGAGGCTGCCGTTATCAAATCCCTAGAACATTTACTTATGTTCTAAAGCTGCTTCCGATCGTTTCTCCAGGATTGGATTGACATCAACTTATTGCATCTACTGCAAGAACAACATCTGGTGTGGTACTTGACATCTCATGATTGACTCAATTGCCTAAGCAAGTGATCTGCCAATCATGTACATCCCTCTCTATTTTAGTCTATAAGACACCTTTAGAGAGGGTGACTCCATCACCTGCAGGTACACTACCGTGCCAGGAGTCGTCCATTCTAAATACTCATAAAATGCTGTCTAAGTACCCTGATTGGGAAATCACCCAAATCTAGATCTAAAACCATAGATCTAGTAACCAGAATGTCTGATATAATATCCAAGTCCCATATGGAGAAACTACTGTGTGACAACCAAAGTATAACCGATCGTAGTATAGGAATATCACTTCCTACTCTGTGTATGTCATCCAAATACTAGGACATCACACCCTACTACCTTCTTAACAGATCTATCCCTATTCTGATGAAGTCAAACATATGACTGTCACATCAGAAATAGATGATCTATCTCCACTATATCTGCTTTAGTCTATAAATATACATAAGCCTCTTTCCCACTATGCTTCCGTTTCTCCCACTGACTACGACAACCCTCTGGCAGTGTCATATAGACGTACACTTCTAAAGCCAGTTTAGAATGACGCTATACTCATCCTCCTGCCGGGTCTCACAGTCTGGAACAACAGCAATGGTAAGTCTGGGTAAACAAGAACCTCCCTGCCACCGTCCTTGAGCATACCGAAGTACCTCTCGGGTGCCTGAGGTTACCCACTTTATCTGCGGAGTGGCCAATGGAATGTCAATCCAGATTGAATCTTTAGGTTCTTATCAAATCTTCAGTAATCGTTTGCGGTTCTGGAATCACTTCCAGTTCTACCATACTCCCACTACTGTTTTCTGAAAAATCCATCTTTATTAAAACTGTGGCGAGTCAAGAACAATATCACTATTGATCTTCCAGATGGTAGAAAGTCAACCCTCGTCATAGCCTGGGTCAACCCACAAACAGCCACTACAGAAACGTGCCATGAGTTATCCGGATTCTGGTTTTAAGCATAAGCCGGACAACTCCCCGTACCTTAACATCGTTAAGATACGAACTGTTCTATATCTAATACAGGAACAGAGGCACTGATTTAATTGAACCAGATTCAAATCATGCAGCTGTCTCCAGTGCATGTTAACTAAATGGAAAGAGGCCGATCATCGTTACTCAACTTAGGAATGCTTCCAATTATGAGTAACCTGAAAGAGAAGCAAGTTCTCATTACTATCAACTGAATACCATACACAAGTATCTACATCTTCGATCACCTTGAAGAATCCCGATACTTGCAATACCTGGTTCTCTACTCTATAATTATACCTATAACTTCTCAAAACTTAGACCCTGTGTTTCCACGAAACACTTGTCTAAGAACTAGACAAGTCATAAGTAAACCGAATATAGTACGAGGACCAACCCCTCTGTCCTAATGGACACTGGACAATATACAATACTCTGTATAAGTCCCCTGAGTCTAGTAACTCATTCACTGTGTGTCGTAGGTTGAAAACTGTACTTGTGGTTAAGAAGAATTACACCGCTGTTCAATGCTCCTTACCTAACCATCCACTGATATAGGTAAATGTCATAGACATAATTTCAAAAAGTTATATCTCACTCTATAAAAATAGACGTACAGATATATCAATTTGAAATTGGTGCATAACAACGGATATTCAAAACCAAACATTTGCCGTCCGGCAAACAACCCAGGCGATTTCCTCAAATATCACCAATTACAACAAATTCCGATATAATGAGGATAGTCACCTAATTCCCAATAACTTACTCCCACTCATCATCTATAAAATCATACAGATGTGAGAATCATACCTGGTAAATATATACCCTGGAGCAAGTGTCTAACCAGGAAATCGGTTTTCTTTTAACAGTACACAGTGAAACTGAAATATTGAAATGTTTCGATGGGGTATCCCGGTATTCCTAGTAATGCCTCTTCCATTATTCAGATTCACAACTGTAACCGTATAATTCTTTGCCATCTCACTAAATCCCTTTATATGTCTTTAGTCATTACCTTCTGCACACCCCTTTAGGCCAAATGGTTTTCTTCCTTCCCTACCGTTCGGCACCAGCCTATGGTTTGGAAGAAGACTTTCAATAAGCATAATGGGTGTACTGTCCTAATCCTAGGAGTACTCGCAATGCGAGAGAAGGTGAAGATAAAAGACAACCGAATAAACCTTATTCCTATTTCTCCTGAACCAGGATCCATCCCCGAACTGGAACAAGTTCCTTTCGAGTTCGTATATAACCATACGATGGATTATCCAATAAACTTGGGATCTTCGTAGTGATACGGAGTGTCCTGGAGAAATACAAAGGTGATTTAGGATTGGCGAAGAAATACTTGGTTTGGTCGTGAATAGCAGTCGCAATTTACTTTGCCCTTTTACTAATCCTTTGCTTTGTCTTAACTTAATACCTTCTGTACACCGTTTAGGCTAACTGGTTTTCTTCATTCCCTACCGTTCGGCACCAGCCTAGGGTATGGAAGAAGACTATCCAATTTGCGTAATAGGTGTACTATCTCCTAAACCAAGGAGTACTCGCAACCTGAGAGAAGGTAAAAGGAAAAGACAACTGAATAGTCCTATTCGTTTTCTCCAGAACCAGAAACCATCCTCGAATTCTTTCGAGTTCGTATATAACCATACGATGGTTTTGTCCAATAGAAGTGGACGTTTGTAGTAATACGGAGTGTTCTGGAGAAAAGGGTAAAAGTAGGAGTGGCAATGAGGTCTGCAACTCTGACAATCCAAAAGCCAATGTTAAGAAGGTTCGGTCAACTTGGTCACTGAGTCATAGTCTAGGGTCGGGTCAATGGTCGCTGCCAAAGAGAGAGAGAGAAAAGAAACATTCAGCGTGCACTCTAACCTAGATCAGAATGGTTATCACTTTATCTAATCTGGAAACCTCCTACTGTAACGTCGAATTCTTCCCCAAACCTGAAAGAAGAATTAGCCGGGATCATCCGAGGAGTAAACCAACTCATCAGTGGGAATCGGGATCCAACTATCATCGCATGATAACGTGACGGAATCCACTCACGTCACCACACTCTAGAAGGTATGCGCATGCCTGGCAAGTTTCAGTTTCTTTAGAAACTCCCGATGTGATTTTTACCCCTAGGACTCAAGTGACCTTGACACAGTCAACAAATCAAAGAGTCCTAATCAAGTTCAACCCGTCATTATCCTGGATTGCATTAAACCCACCCGTACGAGCCCTTGACACAGTCAACAAGGCCGCACGACTGTCCTAACCAATCCCATTAATATGCTACAAACAAACACTACTTAGCTACCGCACACTACGCCTTGACACAGTCAACAAACGCAGCACGAAAACTAAGTAATACTTGTAAGAAATGACGGAGGGCTACGTCTAGTTTTTTGGCGAAAAACTTTTAACGTAATGAACTTGATATCGTTGAAGGAACTGCATAGTTTTTTATAAAAATATAGTGACGACAACCCTTTGCTAAAGAGGTCACTCCTGGTGAAGGGATCTCGGCTCTTTCCCCGTAGAATGAGGTGCAGGATATTCCAACTGAATACCACGATGCAAAGCAAAAGGCAATCGGCTATAGTGAAGTTATTGCCCTAACGCAAACTTCTGTCCAAGGGGTCACTCCCGGTGAAGGGATCTCGGCCCTTGCCTCGTCGACTGAGGAGCAGGATATTCCAACTGAATACCACGATGCAAAACAAAAGTGAACGTCGTTGCAATAACAGCTTTTTGAAAAATGTTCCAACAACATCAGAATAGGTTTGTTTATCTTGCATTGATCCGAATCAACGCAGTCCCATCAATTGATCACACCATAAAAGAACGAAAATAATGATGTACGTATATGCCATCCGCATTCGCCACTGGGTCCCGTCATCACCCGTTAGGTTACTTAACTAACGACAGAGCAGGGACTGGACTAGCGCGGATGCAAAACATATACAACATCTACTAATATATATTAATATATAATATTCGCTCAAGGCGTGATAAAATGCAACATCACAGAAATGTAACCAGTATCACAGAACAATACAGATATCTGGGATCCCCGGGTTTCATAGAGCCGCTACTGAAACCCGACGTTCCTCTGGTCGTGTGGATAGCCTGTGCAATGAAAATCCTAGACCCCTACGGGAGCGGCAAGTCACCCGCCAAAACCTGAAGCGAGGCAGCCCCCTTCAGTAACGTGAATGGACCACCCAGCACTTCATGGAATCCGGCAACTTGGGCACCCCTCCTGGGTCAATCCTATACCCCCTACGAGTGCGGAGAATAGCCCGCCAATTCTAGAGTGAAGCCCCCTCCGTCTCAATGCCATGAGATGCGGGCCCGTTGCCCTATAAAACCCGGCTATCCGTGCACCCCTCCGCGGGGTAATCCTAGTACAGAAAGTAAAATATACATACAACGGGTACATCGACCGCAACCTGGTCGTGCCCCAAAAGAATAATACAAACAGGCAGTGACGGCAGTCCACATGTCGGACGCTCGCCCCGCAATAACAAATGTACATATAAAACAAAACTGTACTACCACTGCAACCAGGCTATCCCCCACGACCGATCCACAACAACACAGCACAACACAGAACATCAACATGAATGTCACGTTCGCAAATCCGTCTAAAAGGGCTATAGCAGATAGACTGGATTTACCGATCGAGTGACATTCACGGTCGCAGATATAATGTAAATACTGTGAACTAATGTGTTTAAACTTTTCGATCAATCAAATTTATTGAAGTGGGCCCCAAGCATTACTGTAGCACATAAAGAAAATCTGGGCCCAAAAATAATATACCAAAACCCCTATTTCTAGCCCAAAAGCCCACTGCAAAAAATTGGTGAAGTGAAGACTCAATACTGCGGCGGAACCGCGGCCAAATAGGGGTTAAGGCCGCGGTTCCGCGGTCGTATGGAGGGATCACACTACCAAATTTTCACAGTGTTCTTATAATTCCATGTATATTATTCTGCAACAACTTGAAAAATTTTTGGAGCTAAAAAAATTTCGACAGAAAGCACATGGAATGAAAATGCGGTTTTGGGATAAATGTTCGATCGAAGTTTTAAACACACTAGACCAAGCTAGACTAGGTTAATGGCCTGGCTCTGATACCATGTTGCGCCACGGCAGCGCCCCGGCCGTCTATCTGAGGCCAAAATACGGAATCAAAATTTTTCTTAACTTTAAACCGGCGCTACCGCGGACAATATACCCGGATCGTGACCATTAACCTAATGCTAGCTAACAAGAGAAGGGGTGAGTGATATACCGAGCGATCCGTGTCCTTCGGTCTTCGTCTCCACTCCGATCTCCCGCGGAATCTCCGTTCGTCACGACCTTGTCGGAAAGGGCACCACATAGCCGGATTCTTTTACGGGCTCCCACCTCTATACCGAGGCAACTCGGGCGCGAAGTTGGCTAGCCGACGCGTCCAAGGTTTGCTGTAGACAAGTGTAGAATCCATGTCTCTTTGGGGTTTAGTGTAGTTGCCATAATATGATGGAAGTATGAAGAACTTTGGAGAGAGCTAGAATTTTTGTAGCAAGAGAAAAAAAATGAGAGATGAATAATTTCCCTCATCCAAATGAACCTCTCTCTCACTCTCCTCCAATTGTGGCCGGCCCCCCTTAGGAAATATGGTGGAGGAAAAACAAACACAAGAAGGGAGGTGAGTGTAGGAAAAGTAGAAAGGTGACCATATCAAAAGGTTATGATAACAAGGTCAAATCCAAATCAAGATCAACTCTAATCACAAAGAAATGATGTATAAAGCATCTCATGATGAAAGGAGCCACAAATACAAGAAACCCCTTCCACAATAAGTTATTTGCAAACTTGCAAATAACCCCCTCCATCGAAAAGTCCGGCCGTGAAGGAACAAAGGAAAACCGGCCAGAACGGAATGCAAACTGGCAACTTCAGAAAACTGATCCCGTAATAAATCACAGAAAAACCCCGCTACTGCAAATACATGCCCACATATGTATTCCCACTGAACACAAATGCAAAGAGACAAAATCTACACTGTCTAATACTAGGATCCGGCTTAAACCAAAGCCGGCTAGTAAAATCCGTCCGATCACGATCCGTGCAATACCGCACGTATCTGATCGAACCCTGCCATATCTCCATACGGCCTCTACAGCGTTTCGCCCGAAACTTGAGTAACTGAGTGAGGTGGACTCTAACGACTCGTCAATACTATGGCTGTGGATTTAACCACTAGCACGTCAGAGGTATTAGCCATATGTGACGGGCTACCAGCTATTGACCAAAAGGGACGTCGATGAGCGAACTCATCCTGACACCTTACTGAGCCTGTCAGTGACAATATCCGTACAGTCCGGTCCGTTCGTCTATGAGTGTCGCATGGCGGGCCTAGGGGGTTGGTAAAAGTCAGACCCCCAAAAGCGGTACAAGTCGTGTCGGAGTGTAGCCCAGAACACCCTGAGATACTACTTGAATACCTACCAGTAAATCTCCTGCCTCGGCCGAGGGCTTTGTGTAATGGCTCTCCTAGACACAGCGCGACCTCACCCCCAATACCGGGAGAGACGAACCCCTGCAGATCCACTCACTGCCTCCATGTGGCTCGGGACTGTACCCAACTAAAACCTTTTTGCACGACTCCTTTGAGCTGTGGTAGGGTAGTAATCAAAGCACAGTAGGAACTCACACGAGACAAATGACGATCTCAGGTCGATGAACTAACCTGTACACATGTCACCTGGGAACTGCTATCTGACGTCTGGTATAATCCCAACTAGCAGGTTCCCGGCGAGTCCTGTCCTGTGTACTCATAACCCAATGAGCACCTGTATACATCTTAGGTGAACCAACTGACACCAGTAGCTTGTGAGACCGGCCACCGCCCCTCGTCGGGGTCTCGACTGTATACACTAGTCTACTCTGGAGTATCGATGCCCTGTCTCGAAACTCCCATGACTAGGGACCTTTTAAGGATGTGCTTATAGACTCCAGCTCTCACGTATATGATCGCCCTCATACTGCTGGTAGTCAAGCAAGAATTCTAGGGGCTCTATCAACGAGTAATAGCGACGCGTAAGGTCACTTAAAGCAGTACACGATGATAAAGATAAACCAGATAGCATACTATCATCTTGAGTAAGACTGTCCTACTGGGATAGGTCCTACCCAATCATTGCAATCACGTGCCTGTGATCCAATAATTGACTCTGAGAGCACTATCTCCAACAGGATAACCTTTTGAATGCATTTTAAATTTTGTTGGATCATTGGCTTGCAAACTAGTTTAATGAAAGTGTTTTATTGAATTGGTTTGCAAATATATATATGATATGTGTTGGTAAATGTAGCTTAATTGATGTGTGATAAATTAGACTAGGTTGCACATTTTACAATGTATTGTTGGTGTGTATGGTTTGGTTTGGATTGTTGTGTTTGAATAGCCTCTCGTATGAATGCGATGTATACAAATGTTGTATTTTCAATTCATGTATTCTGTGGACTGCCAAAATGTATATTCTTTTATTCGGACCTTCGAGTCCTATTTGTAATGTATATAATATAGGTTGCCCCATGAAGAAGTGCCTGGGCGCCGGGTTCTAGAATTGCGAGGTTGCCCTCTTAAGGAGTTGAGACCGGGTCGGCTGGTTCTACAATTGGCGAGTGGTTCGCCGCACTTGTAGGGGCTCTTAGGATTTGGTAATGTACGGGCTATTCACATGACTGTAGAATGTCATGTTTCATTTGTGGCCTAAGTGAAACGCGAGTTCCCTAGTATACCCGATTATTCTATTTTCTGTGATATTTCCTGCATGTCTGTGATATGATTACTTACTTATGATGACCCGTTGCGATATTTCTTAGTCTTAATTATACCATAAGTGAACAGTCTATTGATTGTAGCACTGTGGGTGCAGAGTATTTTTCGTCACCATATTGAGATAGGAATGCATGCGCTTATCAGGCGTATACAGATTCCTCCTGCCTGGGGTGGATATGGTTTATTGATTGCGAGGATCTGAATTTCCGGTATTCGTGGATTAAGCTGTCGTTAGTTACCCCTCGCTCTTGAGAGCGAGAGAACCTCCAATTAACAGGTCAAACAGATCATGCGAACTCAATGTGCAGTATGTGCGTGTGTGTTTTGAGGGTGTTTTGGGGGTATCGGGGGCCTCGCAAAGTTTACAAGGGTCCCGCTATCCGGATAGCGGGCTGGGGTTCAAGGGGGCTAGCAGCCCACTTGCGGGCTATAGGGCAGTGCCCCGTTAGAAAAATTTTCTAAGGGGAGAAGTGTTTTGAGTGTGGGACGCATGCATTTATTACATATTTTTCCCATTTTAAAAGAGATGAGGAGTTAGGGGCGCCCGTGGGGGCATGTGCAATATATGCCCACTGGCGCCAGCATGGTGCATGAGCGGCACATGCCCGTTGGGTGCCAGTGGGTCACGTGAGCGTCGCGTGCCCGCCGGGCGCCAGAGCACCCGCAAAAGAGGGGCTAAGCTACTGGACTTGGAGTTGAATTCCTGAACAAAAATTGGATATGGAGTTAGGTTCCCAACGAATCTGGATTTAGAGTTAAACTCCTAAAAGATTTGTATTTGGAGTTAAACTCCTAAAAAATCTGGATTTGGGGTTAAACTCCAAGAAGATCTGGATTTGGGGTTGAATTCCAAAAGGATTTAGATTTGGAGTTAAACTTCCAAAAGATTTATTTTGGAGTTAAACTCCTAAAGGATCTGGATCTTGGATGATGATAAGGGATCTCTTTTCTTTTTCTTCAAGCCTTGGACTTTCTCAAAATGGCTTCTTTTGTGATGGATTCTCCTTCTACCTCCTCTTCTCTTTTGGGATCTTGAAGAAAGAGGGGGATGGGATTAAAAATCACCTTTTTTTTGGATTTGAGGACAAATCCTCTCTCTATTAAGTGGGTTTTATGGTCATAATCTACTTGTTTTTGAGAAAAGAAGACTTTAACTCTTGATTTAATTTAAAAAAAGAAGAAGAACCTTGAATGAGACAGAGAGAAGAGACACACAAAACCCTAGGATTTTTCTAGCGGAGAATGATTATACTTCATTTCTTCATAATGTTGCCTTATATAGGCTTACAAATTTACACATAGCTCCTTGGGCTTTACAAAATCGCTTTTTAACTTATCCTATGTCCATGTGCTCATTTCTTTTGCACACAAGCCATGGGCTTTACATAAATTAGCTTTTGCCCACTTATTTTACAATTTAGGATTTATTTGCATATAAAATCTATTTATTACAGATTTCTTATTCTGTCTTCTTCGATGGCCGACAGGCTTTGCTTGGGCTTGAGGCGTTTTGGGCGTGGGCCCGGTTGCTTGAGTTTGGGTGTGGGCCCCGCTTGAGTTTTGGGAGTGGGCCCGGCTTGAGTTTAGGCATGGCCCCGGCTTGGATCCGATAATAGGACCCGTTTGTTTTAGTTTGGGCCTACTTGTTCACGGTTTGACTTAGACTTTTGGTCAATGGGGTGTAGATTTTAACTCTAACAAATTACCTCCATCAATGAATGTACACTATATCTATGGGTCGTGTGCATGAAATTGATGGATTTTCTTTCGTGTGGAGGTTGACATGATTTGGTTTCTGCTTTTGGGAGGCTGGCACTGCCCTTTTTACGACATGGATGGTCGATGCTTGACGTATCTCCGAGACGAAGTGTCGGTGTATGACGTATCCCCGAGACGGAGTGTCGCTGTCTGACGTATCCCCGGCATGGAGTGTCTCTATCTGACGTATCTCCAAGACGGAGTGTTGCTGTATGATGTATCCCCAAGACGGAGTGTCGATGTTTGACGTATCCCGGCATAGAGTGTCACTGTCTAACGTATCCCCAAGACAGAGTGTCGCTGGTTGACGTATCCCCAAGACGGAGTGTCACTAGTTGACGTATCCTCGGCACAGAGTGTCGGTGTATGACGTATCTCCAAGGCGGAGTGTCGCTGGTTGACGTATCCCCGAGACAGAGTGCTGCTGGTTGATGTATCCTTGGCATAGAGTGTCGGTGTTTGATGTATCCTCAAGACGGAGTGTTGCTGATTGACGTATCCCCGAAACGGAGTGTCAGTGTATGACGTATCCCCGACACAGAGTGTCACTGTCTAACGTATCCCGGAGACGGAGTGTCGACGTATGACGTGCCTCCGAGACGGAGTGTCGATGTCTGACGTATCCCCGACATGGAGTGTCACTGCCCAACGTATCCCCAAGACGGAGTGTTGCTAGTTGGCGTATCCCCGGCATAGAGTGTCTATGTATGAAGTATCCCCGAGACAGAGTGTCACTGGTTGATATATTAATAGGAGGAGTGTTATCTCCTAAGGGTTTTCAGCGGATTACTCCCACAAAATCCCGTCAAGCTAGTTCATTGGTTAATCTCAACTCTAATCCTAAGGATTAGTATCCAAGTTAGAAACTCTATCATCTTAAGTTAGAATCCTTCAGACCTTATTTTTCATGCCTCAATTTTTCATTTAACTTAAGCTCATATATGTCTTTACATGCTTATGCAGATAGCGTCATTTTGTTACAAAATTTTCGATTAAAAGTCTTCATGCTTCAATAAAAACCAAGAATAAGTTTCAAAAGTATCTCACGAGCTTATAAAGTCCTAAGTTTTCTTGATTTTTTATTCTATAGCTTGGTGTCAAATCTGGGATTTTTATTGTTTTTTAACAAAGACTTGGTCATATTCTTCACTCCATCTCTCACCTGTTTTCGTTCATACACACTTTTGTGAACGTGCAATAGTCTTTAGTCTCGTAACTTCAATTAAAACTTTCATATCCCCGTTAAATTCTCTTTTAAAGTTTTATATCTTGTATTTGAAATTCGTCTTTAACCAAGATTATTCTCTCTCAAAGAACCGCGATGACTTTTAACTTGGAGAGAACACATGCATGGCTTGTTTTATTAGGCTTTCGAGATTTCTTAACGAGCTTTTGGTCAATGACTCCTAAACCAGATGGTTTTAGGGTATTAGGTATAAAGACACCCCAAGAACTTAATTGCCCAAGTCACCAAGGCCAAAAAACAAAGACTTCTTTTATGCATGAGAATTCTTAGAAAGAAAACCAACGGAGATACTTCAAGTTATGCTTTTCATCCCAAAATTAAAGATGTGTAAGTGTGGAAAAAGTGTATAATCACTTCAATCAAGCTCAAGATGTGTTTTTTTTTCAGACTTAGTTTTCATTAAAGATTCAATACTTTCCCTTCATATTAACCTCGCTTATGAATCATGCTCAAAATTGCTTATTTTCAAACAAGCTTGTTTGATCTTACGAAAATTCACAAAGTTTTAACTTAGACATATCAAACTTGTCATCTAGTTCTCAAAATATCACGACACGTGTAGTATGGTGTAAATACGTATATTTGCTACAGTGAAACTAAAAGAGGGTTATTTTTTCGGGTTTTCAACTTCTAATCCTAGGATTTAGTTACTTCTAACCTATCAATCTGAACTGTCGGATTTTGAGTCTATGTTTCCCACTAACTAACTTGACGACAGATTTTTTTTGCAGTACAAAATGATACACGGATAAATACAAACCTCCCCCACAAACCTGTTTGCAGCTGTGTCTCCACTGATGCTGTCATTCAAGCTCAAAAATCTAGAAACTTGGGTAGAAAAGGATGGTGCACATTGGGGCAAAAGTTAGTCAATTGGAAAGCCTCCCTTAAACTTGTTCTTAGCACACTTTTTTTAAAATAACTAATAATTTACACACCACCATATTTATTTGAAACAGTGTTGCCACTATTTATGGCTAGAAAATCGAAACACGGAGGAGAGGCGGAGGGAGTTAGTCATGATAAAGCGGGTCCTGTAATAACAAGAGCTCCTCCGATAGGTCAGCGAAAAAGTACGGTTTTAATGTATGTCCATTTACTTTGAAAAGTGAACTGTCTTTAGGATTTTCTACATCCACTGCACTGTGCGGGTATACGTACTGCACCACAAAAGGTCCTAGCCAATGAGATCTCAGCTTACCCAGATGAAGATGAAGATGAGTATCATAAAGAAGGACTTATTGACCCGGTGTGAATATCTTTCGCAAAAGGTGTTTGTCATGAAACACCTTTGTCCGGTTCTTTACTATAACCGCGTTATCGTAGGCTTCATCTCGAAGCCCATTCAGCTCGTTTAATTGCAGCTTCCGATTGCTGCCTGCTTGATCAAGATCAAAATTAAGTTCTTTAATTGCCCACATCGCCCTATGTTCGATCATGACAGGGAGATGACAAGCCTTTCCAAACATAAACCGATAAGGAGACATGCCAAGATCGGTCTTATATGCAATACGAAATGCCTAAAGAGCATCAGTCAGTTTAGAAGACCAATCTTTACGATTCTTAGAAACCGTTTTCTCCAAGATTTGCTTGATTTGTCTATTAGAGATCTTGGCTTACCCACTTATTTGGGGATGATAGGGCATAGAAAACTTGTGGTTGAATGAATATTTCCGCATCAAAGTTTCGAAAGACCGATTGCAGAAATACGTCTCATTGTCACTAATGATAGCGCGAGGGTGCCCGAACAGAGAAAAGATATTTTCTTTAAGGAACTTAACGACAATATTGCTGTCATTTGTTCGGCTCGGTATTGGCTCAACCCATTTAGAGATGTAATCAACCACTAAAAGAATGTATAAGTTCCCAAAAAAGTTGGGAAACGGGCCCATGAAATCAATCCCCCACACATCAAATATCTCAACAACCAAAATTAGTTGGAGTAGCATCTTATTCCTCCGTGAAATCCGGCCCATGTGTTGACACAATGAACAAGTTTTGCAATAATCATGTACATCTTTGAGTAGCATTGGTCAATAAAAGCCGCACTGCAAAATTTTTTTTTTAGTTTTTCTTGGGCCAAAGTGACCGCCGCATGCTTGATCATGGCAGAAAAACAACACACTTTTGAACTCATTATTAGGGACACACCAGCAAATTATTTGATCGGGAAAATACTTGAACAAATAAGGTTTGTCACAGTAAAAGTGTTTTACCCAGGATAAAAATCTGTTATGTCGTGATTGGACCATTCGTTGGGTAGGAGTCCTATTACTAAATAGTTCACGATATTAGCAAACTAAGGTTCACAAGATATGGTCAAGAGGTGTTCGTCTGGAAAAGATTTGTTTATTGGTAAGGTCAATGTCGGTAAAGAAGGAAGTCGTGAAAGATGGTCGGCTACGACATTTTCACATCCACTTTTGTCCTTTATGATAAGCTCAAATTCTTGCAACAAGAGCATCCAACGTATTAGCCTGGATTTAACATCCTTATTTGCGAAAAGATGCCTTAAGGCGGAATGATCGGTGTAGGCTACGACTAGTGAGCCAATTAGATAGGGCCTGAAATTTTCTAATGCAAAGACAACTGCCAAGAGTTCCTTCTCGGTGGTTGTATAGTTCATTTGAGCATTATTCAAGGTCCTACTCGCATAATAAATTACATATGGCATTTTATCGATGTGCTGTCCTAAAACTGTACTAATAACAAAGTCGGATGGATCACATATAAGCTCAAAAGGATGATTCCAGTCGGGAGATGATAGAACAGAGGCGACAGTGAGGGAAAGTTTAAGCGATTCAAAAGCAGCCAAGTAATCCGAGTCGAAATAGAAAGTTGTATTCTTGGCCAAAAGAAGAGTCAAGGGTCTAGCAATTTTAATAAAGTCTTTGATAAACCGTCTATAAATACCGGCATGGCCAAGAAAAGCTCGTATATTTTTGACGCATTTGGGAGGAGGAAGGTTGGAAATGACATCTATTTTAGCTTTGTCAACCTCAATGCCATTTCATGAGATGATATACCCTAAGACAATATCTTCTTGAACCATGAAATGACATTTCACCCAATTTAAAGTTAGATTCATGTCTTTACAGCGGGTAAGAACAGCGTCAAGATGGCGTAAGCATTCCTCGAAGGAGTCTCCAAAGATGGAGAAATCGTCCATGAATATCTCTAGAAAATTCTCGACCATGTCAGAGAATATCCCCATCATACACCACTGAAATATAGCGGGAGTATTGCATAACCCAAAGGACATACGTCTATAAACAAAAGTGTTAAAAGAACAAGTAAAAGTTGTCTTATCTTGATCTTATCGGCGATGGGAACCTGGTTGTAGTCAGAGTAACCGTCCAAGAAACAGTAGTACTCATGCCCAGCTAAGCGTTTTAATATCCGGTCAATGAAGGGTAGGGGGAAGTGATCTTTCCTTGTCGCGACATTGAGTTTTCTATAATCAATACATACCCACCACTCGGTTTGGGTGCGAGTCGGAATCAACTTATTTGCCTCATTAGTTATGACCGTGATGCCGGAATTCTTAGGGACAACGTTAATAGGACTCATTCGCTGGCTATCAGATATTGGGTAAATGATACCATTATCTAAGCATTTAACGATTTTTGTCTTCACCGCCTCTTCATGATGGGGTTCAACCGTCTTTGTAGGTCACGGGATGGTTTGGCATTATCCATCATATGTATATGATGTTCAACAATTAAGGGACGAATCTTTTTGATGTCCACCATTTTCCAACTAAACTCTTGCCGATTTGATTTCAAGACAGACAGAAAGACTTTCTCTTGCTCTAAGACTAGAGAAGTCGAGATGATGACGGGCAAAGTCTCATTTTTTTCTTAAGTATGCATACTTAAGATGAGATGGCAACGGATTGAGTTCAAGTGCCGGCGGAGAGACGATAGAAGGTAGGGTAAGGGGGGTAAGGGGTCGATGCTCGAACTCGACAAACTCTATGAGGGGTTCATAGTTAGCGTAAGAGACTGACTCGGACAGCTCAACTAACTAATCCGAAAAGTCAAAGGATTCGAACTCGGGGGGGTGACTCATTGACATAAGGGTCTCATGAATCAAGATCATAAAGGAAGGTGAACCTTTCGTATTCCCTATTCGTGTTAGAAGAGGCGGGATCAAACAATAACGCACTAGTGGCGTCAAGATCATTGTCGTTGAACAAAAACTCCTTAAATGCACAGCTATCGGGAGCTATCTCATGGACGGAACAAATATTTATCATATGAGCAGAAGGTTCGGAGGGTTGACTTCCCAACCTGAAAATGTTAAGTTCAATTGTCATTTTCCCAAAGGATAAGTTCATGGAACCATTTCGACAATTGATCGCCGCATTTGAGGTTGCGAGAAATGGTCGACCAAGAATCACCGGAATTTGGTTTCGTGGATTCGCCACAGGCTGTGTATCTAAAACAATGAAGTCCACAGGAAATATAAATTCCTCGACTTTAATCAACATGTCCTCTAGCTCACCCCTAGGGTGGGTGATAGATCGATCGGCTATTTAGAGAGTACAGTGTGTGGGTTTCAACTCTCCTATACCCAATTGCTCATACACAGAATATGAGAGCAAGTTAACACTAGCACCAAGATTGAGAAGAGCACGATTGATATTTTTAATATCCGGTCAATGAAGGGTAGGGGGAAGTGATCTTTCCTTGTCGCGACATTGAGTTTTCTATAATCAATACATACCCGCCACTCGGTTTGGGTGCGAGTCAGAATCAACTCATTTGCCTCATTAGTTATGACCGTGATGCCGGACTTCTTAGGGACAACGTTAATAGGACTCACTCGCTGGCTATCAGATATTGGGTAAATGATACTATTATCTAAGCATTTAACGATTTTTGTCTTCACCGCCTCTTCATGATAGGGTTCAACCGTCTTTGTAGGTCACGGGATGGTTTGGCATTATCCATCTTATGTATATGATGTTCAACAATCAAGGGACGAATCTCTTTGATGTCCACCATTTTCCAACTAAAATCTTGCCGATTTGATTTCAAGACAGACAGAAAGAATTTCTCTTGCTCTAAGACTAGAGAAGTCGAGATGATGACGGGCAAAGTCTCATTCTTTCCTAAGTATGCATACTTAAGATGAGACGGCAACGGATTAAGTTCAAGTGTCGACGGAGAGACGATAGAAGGTAGGGTAAGAGGGGTAAGGGGTCGATGCTCGAACTCGACAAACTCTATGAAGGGTTCATAGCTAGCGTAAGAGACTGACTCGGACAGCTCAACTAACTCATCCGAAAAGTCAAAGGATTCGAACTCGGGGGGTGACTCATTGACAGAAGGGTCTCATGAATCAAGATCATAAAGGAAGGTGAACCTTTCGTATTCCCTATTCGTGTAAGAAGAGGCGGGATCAAACAATAATGCACTAATGGCGTTAAGATCATTGTCGTTGAACAAAAACTCCTTGAATGCACAGCTATCGGGAGCTATCTCATGGACGGAACAAATATTTATCATATGAGCAGAAGGTTCGGAGGGTTGACTTCCCAACCTGAAAATGTTAAGTTCAATTGTCATTTTCCCAAAGGATAAGTTCATGGAACCATTTTGACAATTGATCGCCGCATTTGAGGTTGCGAGAAATGGTCGACCAAGAATCACCGGAATTTGGTTTCGTGGATTCGCCACAGGCTGTGTATCTAAAACAATGAAGTCCACAGGGAATATAAATTCCTTGACTTTAATCAACATGTCCTCTAGCTCACCCTTAGGGTGGGTGATAGATCGATCGGCTATTTAGAGAGTACAGTGTGTGGGTTTCAACTCTCTTATACCCAATTGCTCATACACAGAATATGAGAGCAAGTTAATACTAGCACCAAGATTGAGAAGAGCAGGATTGATATTTTTACCCCCAATAGATACAGAAATTGTAGGACAACCGAGGTCCTTACGTTTCCTGGGCAGATTTTAGGTAAGAGCATCACTCACATTACTCGCTAAGAAAACTTTTTTAGGTACTTAAGTCTTCCTTTTCTTAGTGCACAAGCCCTTAAGAATTTTTGCATAAGACGGGACTTGTTGGATAGCATCTAAGAGAGGAATATTAATGTTAACTTGTTTAAACATTTCCACAACCTTCTCCATTTGTGGATTTGGTTTGTTGGGCCTTAACCGGTTTGGAAAAGGAGCTTTATTAAAAATGGCTGGGTCCAACACTCAACGAGAAGTTTGTGGAGATGGAATGGATCCCTAAACTGGAGTTGGGGTAGCATGAGAGGGGAATCCATTCAAGAAAGTGGACAGAGAGTTTGAGCCCAGTAAAGAATGGAGAATGGGATTGGAAGAAGATGATTGATTATAAGAAGAAGAAGAAGTATTAGTAGTAGTAGTAGCCGAGGTTTCATCGTTGTCATCATCTTGGTTTCCAACATGGTTGTTCAGTATTCATCCCGATCTCAATGTAGTTACGACACTCACATTATGACTTTGTTGGTTAAGAATAACGTTAGCATTTTGTAGGTGGCTAAGATTTGGTAGAGCTTGAGATGAAAGTTTCCCTTTCTCTCTTTCAGTCATTGCTGCGTTCAACTGTGCAATTTATGCTTTGATTGATTTGATGCTTTCACCGTGGGACGCAGTGTGTTATATTAACGATTGGATAGAAGAAGCTAGACTAGCCGACGTTTGAGCGGATTGTTTAATGAAAGCTTCTAAATTTCTCTCGAGTGTAGTGACTTTGTCAGTGCCAGCAGGAGAAACATTGTTTTGTGGTTGGAAAGAATTATTATAAGGAGCAAAGTTGTTGGCCAGATTATGGAATTGTTGCGGTTGAAAGGGCTGCTGAATTTGTTGTTGTTGCTGTGGAGGAAGCCTTTGATAGTTGTTTTGATTTTAGAACTGATTTTGATTTTGGTTTTGAGTTTGGTTTTGGTTCCAAACGAAATTAAGATGATTCCTCCATCCCGGGTTATATGTGGAAGAATAAGGATCGTTTCTAGGTCGTTATTGAAAAGCAATATTAGTTTGTTCTTGACCTTGAGATAGGAGATTTAAAGGACATTCTTCAGTTAAATGTGATGGATCAAAACAATAATCACACATGATTTTGGGAAGAGAAACTTGGTTAAGGGAGTCTAACGAGAATTTGCTCTCAATAGCTTCGAGTTTCTTTTGCATCGCAGCCATTTCGGCTTCATTGCGATGGAAGCGTTGAGTTGATGGACACCTGCCCTAGATGAAGTTGAAAATGATGTCATCGGTCTTGTGCTCTCCCACTGTAGTGTTTGCTCGACGATATCTTCAAGAAATTTCCATGCCTCCTCGTCGGATTTTGACATGAAATGATATTGACAAATGGTTTCTAGTATTTGTTTTGTCGTTGAATTAACGCCCTCATACATAATTTGGCAAAGTTGCCATTTTTCGAATTCGTGATGAGGGCATTGGACAAGGAGATCTTTGAAACTTTCAAAACATTTCCAAAAGGGTTCGGTGGAAAGTTGAGCAAACTGATTGATCTCTCTCCTAATGCGGGCAGTCTTATGATTATGATAGAATTTTTTAAGAAATGCCTTGATAAATTCACCCCAACTGGTGATGGAATGTGAAGAGGTGCTATAAAGCTACTTCTTTGCGAGATCACACAAGGTAAATGGGAGAATACGTAATCTTATAGCATCCCTAGACAGTTAGGCTGTGCTCAGCATTGCACATACGTTTTGAAATTTAGTGATAAAAACATAGGCATGCTCATATTAAAGCCCGTGAAATTTAGGTAATAAGTTGATGAAGTGGGGTTTAATTTCGAAATTATCCCCATTGGCTGGTGGAAGAGACAAACACGTAGGAAGGGGTTCGCATGTGGGGTAGCATCGGTATTTGAGAGCAATGCGTGGTGGCGTTTGTGTGAGAGGTAGAATTTGTGCACCAAGAGGTTGTGGCATCATAGGGTTGTTTATGTTAAAATCCGGTGGAGGTCCGTCCATCTCAGGAGACATGGTAGGTGAAGGAGAAGAAGACGGTGAAAAAGTATCGACCTCGGAGTCGATAGCGAAAATGAAGACTAAACGGGTGCTAGAATTCTGTCTCCAAACGAATATGCATTGAGCGAGTTTAGTGCACGTGGCAGCGTGTGAGAAAGTGGGGAGAAAGATTTTAAGAATGCTTTGCTTTAGCAAAATGACATATGCAAGACTTGACTCAACCAATCACAAAAAATGCACAAACAGTCTGTAGAGCTAGGGTCATCTAGGTCAAATCACTAGACCGCTCCTAGATTTCCAAAAGAAAAGACGTTGGATAAATTCTTTATCACCTACTTATCTTTCTTGCAGCCAGGTAAGTGCCAGTCAAGTGGGAGGTATTCGCTATACGAATCACCGAAATAGTAGGCCAAATTAAATAAACCACTTAACTTAGACACACTTTCCTTAGACACTACAAGAAAGATGCGGATAAGTAATAGATTACACACGACTCTCCTCTGTCCTAATTGAACGCGATTGTCCTTAGAGGATTGGTCTAGATATTTTTTATTAATTTAAGGTGATGCGTATGTTTGTATGTGATTTTTGGGGCTTAGAAAGGATAATGAACTCCCCATATAATCTGAATTTGGGTTTCTTGCCCCTTAATATCAGTTTAAATTATGCAAAGCAAAAACACACAAAAATCTAAAACACGCAAAAAGAAAATTTTTTATTTTCGGCGTTCTTTGCAAAGAATTCTGCAAGTAGAAACAGTTTATTGGAGCTTCAAAGGGGGTGAAAGGAAGAAAGAAAGTTACCAGAAAAATTTGGAGAGGAGATGCAACCAAAGCGCCGCGTTTCCGCCGCCAACTGCACTCTTTGGTCATAGTTCCGCTGCCTCCTTTGAGCCAAACTGCCCAATTCTTTGGCACCGAACTCCTAATCCTCTTCACTTCCGGTTCAAGCAATTGTATTCACTGTAGACTCAACCAAATGCTCCAGATTTCCTGCACAACTCGAACAAACATCATATATCATATCAAGATGCGGTTTAACATTTTTTATATATTTTTCTTTTTATGTTAGATCAACCCGAATAACAAGAAGAAAATTACCGTGTCCCCGGCAACGGCTCCATTTGATTGGTTTGAAATAATGTGTCTTTTATCATTTTAAATACCGCAATCAACACAGTGTCGTAATAGCTTGCCGCGGTGAGTATGGATCGTCCACAGGGAGACTGCAACCTTATTTTTAGTGTTTTAGACGAGTTGGTTCAGAAAAGGTGGATTTGTTTTCTTTTTATTCTAAGCGTGAGAGAACAATGAAAAAAAGGCTTATTAGGGTTTTAGGATTAGATAGTTAAGTGATGGTGATTAAAATAATAAATCTTTTTTTATATCTAATTATTTATTGTTAAAAGAATAAGAATGAATGTGGATTAGGATATTTAGAGGGGTACTAGGGATTCGCCCTATTGACCCATGTCCTTCCATTGATCTCTATTAAACTCTAGCCTCCAATAAAATAAGTGTTAACTCATTTTCAAATCGGGATCGCAACTATCATGAATTGATAGTGCGCCCAAATAGATGGGTTAATATTTACTTGGTTGGAGTTTATAATAATCAAAATATAAAAAATATGAGGGACTTACCATCCCTTATACCCCTCTTTCCTACAACCCTAACAAGCGAGAATTTACTCGCTCGTTATTACAATAAGAGGATAAGAAAAGAAAGATTGAAGAATGATTAATATATGCTAACTACTAGAGCCCTCACTATAGCGAGAGACAATCTTTGAGTATCATCGCATACAAATAATTAAATTGGAAAGAAGGGAGGAGGAAAGAGTTTTATTTTAATCAAAAAAACTAGCTACTAGATCTCTCATGATAGTGAGAAGATTTTTTGAGTATCATGGTTTCAAAAATCACCGAGAGAGAGAAATTTTAGAGAGAAAAAATCTATCAAAAATATCAACACCCTAATTAATAAAAGTAACAAGCAATATAAAAAATGCAAGGAAATAAAATGCAGAAATTAAAAAAGACAAGAATTAAATAAAACCCTACCTTTTATTGTTCAAATTTAAGCTTCATTACAATTTCTTAATGGCTAATGAAAGAAATTAAAAATAGAAAAAAAAACTAGAACTTGAAACCCTAGATGCCTCACTGTTGGGTGCTATCGCTGATATTTATAGGCATTGAAATCTGAAACCCTAGCGTCGAAATCGTTGTACACGAAAAGACGAAACTACTCCCGAAACCCTAACTTGTGTGGCGCTAAAGGCGGCGGATCTGTGGTCATTTGATGGGTTTGGCGGCGGTTCCACAGTCTGGAGATGGGTTTGGGCTTCCAAACGTTTTGTGTTGCGTTCTCGCTATTTTAGATGGTCTTTGAGCACATAATATCTCGTTTTTACTGACACTGAAATTTGCAGGGTTGACTAAGTTGATTTTGACTTTAACTGGATTGGTCCGGTTTTATCTCTAAAATCCGTCACTCACTCCAAACCTGTTTCTTGCACTTATGTAGCAAACTTGGATAAAAAGCACCAATTTATAGGCAATATTATAAAGAATGGATGGTATTAAGATGAAATTTTATGATGTAAACAGATAGCCCCTCGTACGGTTTGTTTGTACAAGTTTGTGATTCATGTATTTGTTTACTTGGGATGAGCGGCAGGATTGTGGTCGTCGTTGTTGCTTGATGTATATTCATTTTGGGACACATCTAAGTTGCGGGTATAGTCACACCGTTGTATATATTTTTTTATTACTTGTATTAGGATACCCCGCGATGGAGTGCTCGGATAGACGGATTTGAGAATGCAGCGGGTGACCATCTCATGGAGTCGAGACTGGGCCACCTTATTCTTGGATTGGCAGGGTGCTCGCCGCACTTATAGGAGGTGTAGCTCTGACCCATGAAAGAGTGCTTGTTATTGATATGTATGCTCTAGAGGCCATTATTGTATGATATAGTGGATGCTTGGACATATATAGAGAGGGATTTCTTGCTCGACATGATAGTATGCAATCTGGTTGCCATTATCGTAACATGTTCACTGGTATTATTATACCGTCTCTCATATACATGTTAATAAAGCCCTTAGGATATTGGCTTGACTACTAGGATTATTATGCGGATCATACTATTGGGACCTGGGTAGTCCACAAGCACATCCTTCAATTGTTCCTAGTCGAGAGAATATTGAGACAGGGCATCGATATTCCAGAGTAGACTAGTGTGTACGTTTCTTAAGACTATATGGGGCAATGGTTGATCCTATATCCATTGGTGTTTGACATCAAAGATTATACACATGTGCTCATTAGAGAATGGGTACACCAAACAGGAATCACCGAGAATTCCTAGATGTTACTATACCTATCGTCAGATAGCGGTTCTCTGGTGACACCGGTATAGGTTAGTCTGTAGACCGGAGATCGTCATAGAGTCTTGTGTGGTTCCCACTATGCTTTGATTTCCTCCCTACCACTGCTCAAAGGAGTCGTGCAAACAGGTGCATTTTGGGTACCATCCTGAGTCACATGAAGGCAATGAGCGATAGGAGGGGTTTCGTCTCTCCCGGTATTGGGAGTTGATATTGCGCTATACTCGATTGGCTATAACAGTAAGTCCCTGTCCAGGGCTGTTGATGAGATTTACTGGTAAGTGTTATTAGTAGTTTCTTGAACCGTTATGAGCCATACATCGGCATGACTTATCAAGTTATTAGGGTCTGACGATTCCACCCCTAGACTTGATATGCGACATATCAGACGAAGAGACCAGACTGTATGGTAAGTGTTACCTATAGGCTTCATAGGAGCTCGGACAAGCTTTCTTGTTGATCTTCTATTCGCTCAATACCTGGGTAGCCGTTACGTCCAGCTAATACCGCTGACGGCTTGTGGGTGACTGATGTGATCATCACCTACTGCTGGCGTATTGACGAGTCTTTAGAGTCCCACATAGAAGTTTCCTGGTTCAAGCGAAACGAAGTAGGGCACATATGCTGATATGTATAGGGGTCTGATTAAATACGAATATGAGCCGTATTGTAATCTGGCGGCTATTTGTTACCAGTTAGGTTATATGTGATATAACCGGATTATTGAATCAAGTGTTGATTTGATAATGTGATATACAGATAAATGATATTAGTCGGTTATAAGTGATATAACCGGATTATTAAATCAAGTGTTGATTTAATAATATAATAAATATTTATATTTGATATAATTGTATATTGACTAATATTATTGCTCACTAATTATACGCTTATCTTTATATATATATATTAATATATATATGATATATATATATGTCTCTCTGTGTGTGTGATATATATATATATATATATATATATATATATATATATATATATATATATATATATATATATATATATGAAGCATGACATGGTTTTTCTATTTTATGAAAATAGAAAAAGAAGTGGAAAATGGGGAGACTTTGGAGGCATGCGCACAGCATGGCTTATTCTATTTTATATTCATTTGCTTGCGCTATTGAAGCATTGCTACAATTTTTAAGGGTTAAAAATTGTATGCTTCAATAATGCTTGAGCTAAGATGGGCCATTCTACACTTCATTCCACACTTAGCCATTTTCTTGAGTTTTCTCTCTAGCTCTCTCCCTTTTCCTCACCTGCATCTCCAAGTTCAATCTCTCACATGAGTTGTGAACCCTTGAGCTTGTGAGAACCCTAGTGAGCTAACATAACTCCTACTTCACCATCCTACACTAGATTAGCGTTTTGGTGTAGTGTGTTTACTTCACTAAAGAGCTTAGTGAAGAGATAGCTTGGATTGGCGGACTTCGGGTGGATCATCTTTGGTACGAAGGTCATCGGAGCAAGTTCGTTCAACCTTCAAGTGGAGGCGCGTGGACTACAACCCAGAGCTTTAGAAGAGAAGGACACGGTCTACAAAGGTTGTAGCCATCCATCTCTTATTTAAGTTTGTGATATCTTAGTTAAACCCTAATCATCTAGTTTAAGATCTTGGTTAGTGTAGATTAGCATCCCGAATTTTTTAAAACGACATGCTTGATGCTAGTAAAACCCAGTGGTGGTGCTAACATACACTTTCATGGTATCATATCAAAGGCTAGAAGATTAGACAATGTTAGTATAAACACGAAACCGAAACAACTCCGGAAACCGAAACCTTGAAACCAAGTTTTTGTCGATTTCAAAATGATCTTTGAAATTTTTTTAAACATGTGCAGAAGCTTACATTTAATGTAACAAGAACACAAGACAAAATCGAGACCCAAATTTTTTTACTTTAGCCGGCGAAAATCCCAAATGGGTCGACGTCGCCGGTTTTATTATTAGGGTTTTGGTTCGAGTTTATTTTGTGTTCTGTGGTGTTGGGTTTAGGGTTTCATGGTTATGTTTGATTAGCCCAGTTTTCATATGATGTTAACTTTCCTTTTAGAGCTAATTCGGAGTGTTTCGTAGTCGTGTTTTTAACGCCGTTTCAGTTTTAAGTTTGATATGTGATACAATACTTGGAACCCGCAGTTAATTAGTTTTGTGAAAACTAGTTTCCTTGTAAATCTAGCATGTTAGTCTCTTTTGATTGATTGCCACGAAATTTCGATTTGGATCGAAACTCCGTCGCAATTGCGTATCGTACATGAATACTCGCCAGATAACTTTACTAGGTAGCCACGCCCTATAGCCCCGACAAGTATAAGAGAACCCCGTTGCCAAAAGCATCCACTCAGGTGCTCGTGGCCACGGTGTTCCGCCTAAGTGCACTTCGTCGACGGCATCGGGGGTGCGGCCATCTACTAATGTTCCCAACGAGTATTCGATCGGGTAGTCGGGAATCTTGTTGAATTATCCGACTAAGTTATTGAAAAGTGTTTTCGATATGAGACTAAAATGCAAGGTTTATAGGGTTAGGCATAAAATTCAGAATATGAGATATTTTGGGTTTATGATGTCTAAGGAAACGTGGATTCTAATTATTGTAGTTTTTAAATTCTTTTCTGCAACCGTAAGTGTAATATGTGGGTTATCCCAAATTTCGTTGCTATATGTCAACGGAATTTGGAATACACGTATTTACTTACGTTGATGACATGTGATGTTATGTGTTGTTGTGATATATTATATTTGATTGCCATGAATGAATAACCGGGGGTTTTATGTGAGATGAAAGTTTTACAATTTTTATTCATGTGAAATTTGTATTTAATATTCTTTTATTGGGACACTTCCGGGTTTAGGATGATGTCACCATTGATATATATTATTCACTTTTCCGCATTAGGATAGACCCAAGGCGGGGAGCACAAGTAACCGAGTTCTGGAATCCAGTGGGAGACCATCTCGAGGAGTCGAGATCGGGTCTCCTAACTCTAGAATTGGCAGGGTTGCTTGCCGCTCTCGTAGGGGTCTAGGGATGTGGGTTTGGCTATTCATCACGACTGTGGAATCCGTGTTTTTCATTACTGGCTTAATTTAAAATACGGACCTCCTAGTATATCCAATATTCATATGTTGTCTTCTGCTGCTTGGTTCTGTGATGTGATCATATAACTACGTGAGACGAATGCTTTGTATATATGATATATAATAAACGTTGCTTATGTTTTGCACCCGCGCTAGTTCAGCCCCCGCTCTGCCGTTAGTTAAGTAACCTAACAGCGCATGACAGGGCCCCGTGGCGAATGCGGATGGCTTAAGCGTATGTTCTATTTTCGTTTCATTTTCTGTGATGTTTAGGAAACATTAAATGATGGGACTTCATTAATGAGATTAATGAAAAGAAAAAAAACCTAAAAATGTTGTAGAATCAAAAGTTTTTAAAAAGGCAGCTCTAGTTCTTGCTTTGCATAGTGGTATTTCTTGATGAATATGCAGCACCTCATTCGATGAGGAAAGAGCCAAGATCCTTTCACCAGGAGTGACCTCTTTAGCAAAACTAGCAAATGCTAAAACCCACTCAGTTTATCATCATAGCTTCTGTCGTTCTTACTTTGCATAGTGGTATTCCTTGATGGATATACAGCACCTCATTCGATGAGGAAAGTGCCGAGATCCCTTCACCGGGAGTGAGCTCTTTAGCAAAATCTAGTTAAAGCTATTCGGTTTGTTTTTGAAAACTTCTCGATTTTAAAAGCGGAGCTTAAACCACTTATTTTCAAAATCACTAGATTCTACAACGATATCAAGTTCATTACGCTAAAGGTTTTCTTAAAAACCAACGTAGCCCTCCGTCATCTTAGATAAGTGCTATTTAGTATTCGTGCTGCGTTTGTTGGTCTATGTCAAGGCGTGTACGGTAGCTAATTAGTGCTTATCTGCAGCATGTGATGCGATTGGATTAGGGTAGTCGTGCGACTTTGTTGGCCTGCGTCAAAGGTCGTGCGGGTGGGTTTAATTCAATCAAGAAATGAACAGGTTGAACTTAATTAGCGGCCTATGGTTTGTTGGTCTGCGTCAAGGTCATATGATGCTAGGGGTAAAAACAATATTGGGAATTTCAAGTGTTGAAATTTGTAATGAGATTGCATACCTTCTATATGATAGTTGGATCCCGATATCCACTGCGAGTAAGAGTTACTCCTGGGAGAGTTTTCCATTTTACAATTAGCCGATCCATTAGGTGTTAATGGGGTGATGCCCCTGCGGAAACTAGGTTATTTAATTAGTTCCATACGAAAGTATGGGGAGACTCCCTTGGAGTACCAATATCTGCCTGGTCGAACGATTGGCGAACTTGTAGGGTGTAATTAATTCCGGCTAATCTTACTTTTTAGGGTTTGAAGGATGATTTGATAAAAACAGTGGGGGCTATCCTGATTAGATAAAATAATAACCAATCTAATCTTACAAAGAGCGCACACAAAGTGATTATCCTTCTCTCTCTCTCCTGGTAGCGACCAATGACATATCTTAATCAAGATAATAAAATGGATGTATTGGCTGAACCCACTTATTATACTGGGCTAGGTTTCACTTTTTCTTATGATTGCTATTAGTCTGAGCAAGGAATAAGGAAATATTCGGATTCCTACGCCACCCAAACGAAGAATAAGCATGTTGATACATCGTCTTCGGGTGTGTTCGTTACTGAGAACCGTTTCTCAGTTGACTCTACGTCCTGGGTATTGGATACCGGATCAGGATCCCATGTATGTAATTTGTTACATGTGCTAAAGATAGGTAGAGAACTAGAAAAGGGTGATAAGTCTTTAGTAGTAGGGAATGGTGCAATTGTTGCAGCTAAAGCAGTTGGCGAATATCACCTTATATAACCAACTGGCAATACAATGATTCTGAGCGATTGTTATTTCGTACCAAAAATATTGTAAATGTTTTCCTAAATCAAGTGTTGATTGGGTATGGTATGTTGTATAACAATATATACGTTCTAAATCATAAAACAGTTCTCACACAAAAGAGGAACAGTTCAGAAATGAACGAAGCCTTTTTGTGGCATTGTAGACTAGGTTATATCAATGCGACAAGGCTAGCTAAGTTGCATAAAGATGGATATTTGAAACCGTTCGAATTTACATCTTATGAAACTTTCCAGTCATATCTCAAAGGCAAGATGACCAAATCTCCGTTTACTGGACACGGAGAAAGAGCTACTGAACTCTTGGACAGATACATAGTGATGTATGCGGTCATATGTCTACACATGTCAGGAATGGTTCCTCGTACTTTATTACATTCACCGATGATCTCTCAAGATACGGACATGTGTTCCTGTAGAAACACAAATCTGAATCTTTTGAGAAATTCAAGGAATATAAGTACGAAGTTGAGAACTAGGCAGGGTAAAAGTATTAAAATCCTTCAATCTGATCGGGGAGAGAATACTTGAGCACGGAATTCAGAGACTACTTAAAAGAGAATAGGATTCTCTCTCAGCTTACTCCTCCGTATACACCACCTCACAATGGAGTTTCGGAACGGAGGAATCGCACCCTATTATATATAGTGCGCTCTATGATGAGTAATGTTGAATTACCTATTTCCTTTTAGGGATATGCACATGAAATAGCCACATACCTATTGAATAGAGTTCCGACCAAATTCGTTGCCTACCACTCCATATGAGATATGGAATGGGAAGAGACCATCTCTTAAACGAGTAAGATATGGGGTTGTCCGGCCTATGTTAAAAAGCAAAATCTTGACAAGCTCAAGGCAAGGTGGAACCGGAGTATTCAATAGTCCCCGACAAACCTCAGCCACTCCGCAGATTTAGTAGGATTCCTCATCCACCTGAGAGATACTACGGTTTTCTCATAGACAGTGGGAGCGAGAATTGCATCATAGAAGATGATGACCCAACTAGTTTCGGGCAGTCCATCACAAGTGGAGACTCTGTGAAATGGCTGGATACTATGCGATCTGAGATGGAATCCATGTACACCAACAAAGTATGGACTTTTAAAGTAGCTCCTGAAGAGGTAAAACTCATCGGTAGCAAGTGGATCTTGAGAAGATAATTGGTGTAGATGTAAAAGTTTAGATTTTCAAAGCTAGACTTGTAGCAAAAGGTTTTCGTCAACGACCAGGTGTCAAATATGATGAAACCTTTTCTCTAGTGGCTATGCTTAAGTCCATCAGGATCCTACTTACCGTTGCTGCATACCATGACTATGAAATCTGGCAGTTGGACGTCAAGACTGCTTTTTTAAATTGTGATTTAGAAGAGAGCGTGTACATGACACAGCTAGAGGGCTTCGTAGACAATAGGAGCAGCGAAAGCGTGTGCAAGTTGCTCAAATCAATTTATGGATTAAAGCAGGCATCGCGGAGATGGAATATCTGTTTCGATGAAGCTGTCAAAAAGTTTGACTTCATAAAAATGTAGATGAACCATGTATATATAAGAAGGTTGTAGAGAGTAAGGTTGTCTTTCTCGTATTGTACCTGGATGACATACTCTTGATAGGAAACGTTGTTCTTATGCTACACTCGGTCAAGATCTTCTTATCACACATGTTCTCAATGAAAGATCTAAGTGATGTCTCCTACATCCTGGGGATTAAGATCTATAGAGATAGATCTAAACGGATGTTAGGATTGTCCCAATACAGACCGGATGCAGTTTACTCACTAGGTATAGTGAGTAGGTATCAAATAGATCCTGGGGAGAAATACTGGACAGCTGTGAAGAATATTCTTAAGTACTTGAGAAGGACTAAAGAGATGTTCTTAGTGTATGGTAACGGTGAACTCCAGGTGGAGTCCTTTACCGATTCAAGCTTCCAGAGTGATAAGGAAGACAGTAAGTCGGTCTTGGATTTTTTCTTTACCCTCTATGGAGAGACGGTATGTTGGAAGAGTTCCAAGCTAGATATCGTAGCAGACTCGACGATGGAGGCTGAATACATCGCTACCAATGATACTGCTAAGAGGCCATCTGGATGAACAAATTCATAGCTGAACTTTGTGTGGTTCCTACCATTGAGCATCCAATACCTGTGTATTGTGATAACAATGGAGCTGTGGCTTTGGCCTAGGAACCACGGTCCCATCAGTGATCCAGACATATTCTTAGGTGGTATCACCTGATCAGGGAGATAGTAGATCTCCGGGAGATCGAGGTCAAGAGAGTTGACACAAAGGATAACACAGCAGATCCACTCATAAAAGTCCTCCCCAGATACTATTCGATATATTTTTTGGGATGTTAGGTATGAGATACTACAACAACTGGCATTGGTGCAAGTGGCAGATTGTTAGTGATATGTATGCCTTAGAGGCCATTATTGTATGATATAGTGGATGCTTGGACATATATACAGAGGACTTTCTTGCTCGACATGATAGTATGCTATCTGGTTGCTTTTATCTTAACATGTTCACTGATATTATTATACCGTCTCTCATATACATGTTAATAAAGCCCTAGGATGTTGGCTTGACTACCAGGACTATGATGCAGATCATACTACTGGGACCTGGGTAGTCCACAAGCACATCTTTCAATTGTTCCCAGTCGAGGGAATATCGAGACAGAGCATCGATATTCCAGAGTAGACTAGTGTGTACGTTTCTTAACCCTGTATGGGGCGATGGTTGATCCCATATCCATTGGTGTTTGACATCAAATATTGTACATATGTGCCCATTAGAGAATGGGTACACCGAACAGGACTCGCCGAGAACTCCTAGATGGTACTATACCTATCGTCAGATAGCAGTTCTCTGGTGACACTGGTACAGATTAGTCTGTAGACCCGAGATCGTCATAGAGTCTTGTGTGGTTCCCACTGTGCTTTGATTTCCTCCCTACCACGGCTCAAAGAAGTCGTGCAAACATGTGCATTTTGGGTACTGTCCCGAGTCACATGGAGACAATGAGCGATAGGAGGGGTTTCGTCTCTCCCGGTATTGGGAGTTGATGTTGCGCTATGCTCGATTGGATATAACAGTAAGTCCCTGGCCAGGGCTGTTGATGAGATTTACTGGTAAGTATTATCAGTAGTTTCTCGAACCATTATGAGCCATATATCGGCATGACTTATCAAGTTATTGGGGTCTGCTGATTCCACCCCTAAACTCAATATGCGACATATCAGACGAAGAGACCGGACTGTACGGTAAGTGTTACATATAGGCTTCATGGGAGTTTGGACAAGATTGCTTGTTGATCTTTTATTCGCTCAATACCTGGGTAGCCGTTACATCCAGCTAGTACCGCTGACGGTTTGTGGATGACTGATGTGATCATCACCTACTGCTGGCATATTGACGAGTCTTTAGAGTTCCACATAGAAGTTTCCTGGTTCAAGCAAAACGAAGTAGGGCACATATGCTGATATATGCGGGAGCTTGATTAAATATGAATATGAGATACCGTATTGTAATCTGGCCGCTATTTGTTATCAGTTAGGTTATATGTGATATAACCGGATTATTGAATCAAGTGTTGATTTGATAATGTGATATACAGATAAATGATATTAGTCGGTTATATGTGATATAACCGGATTATTAAATCAAGTGTTAATTTAATAATATGATATATATTTATATTTGATATAATTGTATATTGACTAATATTATTGCTCACTAATTATATGTTTATCTTTATATATATATTATATGAAGCATGGCATGGTTTTTCTATTTTATGAAATAGAAAAAGAAGTGAAAAATGAGGAGACTTTGGAGGCATGGGCATAGCATGACTTATTCTATTTTATATTCATTTGCTTGCACTATTGAAGCATGTCTATAATTTTTAAGGGTTAAAAATTGTATGCTTCAATAATGCTTGAGCTAAGATGAGCCATTTTACATTTCATTCCACACTTAGCCATTTTCTTGAGTTTTCTCTCTAGCTCTCTCCCTTTTCCTCACCTTCACCTCCAAGCTCAATCCCTCATATAAGTTGTGAACCCTTGAGCTTGTGAGAATCCTAGTGAGCTAACATAACCCCTACTTCACCATCCTACACTAGATTAGCGCTTTGGTGTAGTGCGTTTACTTCACTAAAGAGTTTAGTGAAGAGGTAGCTTGGATTGACGGACTTCGGGTGGATCATCTTGGCACGAAGGTCATCGGAGCAAGTTCGTTCAACCTTCAAGTAGAGCCTAATGGAGTCGCGTGGACTACAACCCGGAGCTTTAGAAGAGAAGGACACGGTCTACAAAGGTTGTAGCCATCCATCTCTTAGTTGAGTTTGTGATATCTTAGTTAAACCCTAATCATCTAGTTTAAGATCTTGGTCAGTGTAAATTAGCACCCTAAATTTTTTAAAAACGACATGCTTGATGCTAGTAAAACCCAGTGATGGTGCTAACGTACACTTTCAGTGCTCAAGTTACCGGATTCTAGAAAGCAAGGGGTATCCCGTTTCTAGGATTAGTGGGTATCTTCCCATGCTCGTAGGGGTCTTGGTTCATGATTGTATGGGCTATCCACACGACCGGGAAACGCTGGTTGTCGTTTGCGGCTCGAACGAAACACGGGGCTCTTAGTTTATGTGATATTCTATCTTGATTGTTGTTTATCGCATGCCTGTGATGCTTATTACTTGCCTGTGATATTGACACACACACACACACACAATTAGATGCTTCTATATATTTTGCATTTGCGCTAGCCCTGTCTCCGCCCTTCCGTAAGTTAAGTAACTTTACGGTGAAGACCTGGGACCCCGTGGTGAATGCGGATGGTATATAAAAGCATGCTATTTTGGTTGTTTCTATGTGTCTTAGGATCATAGATTGATGGGATCACATTATAAGTTTAATGCAAAGTAAAAAAAACCTAAATGATGTTGTCGAAACCAAATTTTGAAACTACACGTTTTCTTCAAAACCACTTGTTCTAAAAGCGAAGCCTAAACCCTTCCTTTTCAAATCCACTCGAGTTCCTTCAACAATATCAGTTCATTACATTAAAGGTTTTTCGCCAAAACCAGTCGTAGCCCTCCGTCATTTCAGATGGATAGAGCCTAATATTCATATTATGCATGTTGGCCTTCGTCAAGGCATGGTGTATGGTAGTTATGTGTTACTTTTCTGCAGTACAGAGATGCATTAATTTAGGACAGTCGTACGGCTTTTGGCCTTCGTCAAGGGTTAGTACAGGTGGGTCTAGATTAATCATGATAATGACGGGTTGAACTTGACTTGCAACTTATGATATTTTGGCTTTCGTCAAAGTCAAAAAACACATGGGGCAAAAACCATATCGGGGGTTTCAAATATAAGGGAAACTTACCTGGTATGCGCATACCTTCTGGTAATTTTGGCCGGCTTCCGTCAAAGTTATCACACAATGATGGTTGAATCCCAATTCTCACTGTAAGTAGGTATTACTCTTCGGGAGATTTTCCACTTCACAACTAGCTAACCTATTAGGTGTCTAGAAAGTGTTAACGAGATTACGCCTTTGCGGAAACGGGATTATTTAATTAGGCCTGTGCGAAAACACAGGGAGCCTCCCTCGGAGTACCAACATTGCCTGGCTGAACAGTTTGCGAACTTGTAAGGTGTAAATGATCCTAACTAGTTCTTCTTTTAGGGTTTGAAGGAGAATTTGAGGAAATAGTGGGAGCCATCCTGATTAGATAAAGTGATTAACCAGTCTAATCTTGTTTGAGTGCATGCTGAGTGTTTCTTTTCTCTCTCTCTTTGGCAGCGACCATGACCGACCTTAAACTAAAACTCATAAACCAACTTGACCAAACCTTTTTACAAACCTGGCTTTGGTTTGTCATGATTCACTACTAAGTCGTATATATCTTTGTCGCTCCTACTTTACCTTTTGCCTTCTCCAGAACACTCCGTATCACTATGGATATCCATATTTCTTAGAACGACCATCTCGTATAGTTACATACGAACTCGAAGAAGTTTCTTCAGTCAAGGATGGCCAAGGGTTTTGGAGAAATTGAATTGTATAATTCGGTTGTCTCCTCTTCATAACATTCTCTCAAGTTATGAGCTCTTAAAGAGAGTACACCAGTTTTGCTTGTTGGATTGTCTTCTTCGAAATCTTAGGAAGGTGCCGACAGATAGGGAATGAAGAAAACCAACTAGCATAAATATGGTGTACAGAAGGTAAGATGCGGAGACATATAAAGAGATTGAAGTGAGAGTAAAGGAAATTGCAACCACTGTCGTAAATCTGAGCATTAAAAAGCCATTACTACAAATAACCGGCTACCCCTTGAAACATTTATGTTTCAATATTCCTGTGCAGTAGTGATTGAAAACTACTTTCCTAATTACATTCTGACTTCAGGGTATGTATATATCGGTTGAGATTCTCATGTCTGTATGGCGTTACAGATGATGAGTAGAAGCAGACTATTGAAAATTGGGTGATTAAATTCTCAATATCAAAATTCTTTGTAATTGGTGATGGTTAAGGAAATCACCTGGATTTTCCAAACGACAAACATATAGTTAACTAAACAGCCGTTGTTGTGTACCAATGTTTAATCTGAAATATCTTTATCATTATTTTATAAAGTGACATATGAATTTTGAAAATATGTCTTGGACAATTACCTTTATCAGTTGAGGATAAGGTAAGGTACATTGAATAACGGTATTGATATTCCAAAATATGGTTTTCAACTAACGACGTACAGATTTTGAGTTGTAAACTCAATTGGGACTTATACATTATGATGTATATTGTCTAGTGTCCATTTGGACAAGGGGTTGGTACTTGGACTATATTCCGTTTACTTATGACTTCTCTGGTTTTAGACACATATTTCGTTGAAATATAAGGTCTAAAATTTTGAGAAGTTATAGGTATAAAAATAAAGTAGAGAACCATACGTTTAGGAGTATCAGGATTCTTCAAGGTGATCGAAGATGTAGATAGTTATGCTAGGTATTCCATCATAGTAATAATAAGAATATTATTTCTCTATCAGGTTACTCGTCCGTGGGTGCGCTCCTTGATGAGTAATGATGTATGACCTTCTTTCATTTGGGGATATGGACTAGACACGGTTGCTTAACTTTTTGAATCTAGTTCTATCTAAATTAGTGCCTTTAATTCTATATGAATATAGATTGGTTGCATATCTTATGGATTTTAAGATATGGAGTTATCCAGTTTTTGTTTAAAAGCAGAATCCGGATGAACTCAAGGCATGTTTCAGTTATGGCAGTTTGTGGGTTATCCCAAGGATTCGTAAGTGTTTAACTTCTACCATTTGCAAGATCAATAGTTGCATTGTTCTTGACTTGCCACCTTTTTATAAAAGAAATTCTTTGCAAAAAAAATTAGTGGGAGTATGGTAGAACTGGATGTGATTCTAGAACCACAAATAATTACTGAAAATTTTGTAGAACCTAAGAATTCAATTGGACTCGATAAACCATAGTCACTCCGTGGATTTTAGTAGGTAACCTCAGCCATCCGAGAGGTACTTCAGTTTTCTCGTAGACGGTGACAGGAAAGTCTGCATTATGGTTATGATGGCCCTACTAGTTATCAGCTCGCTATTAGGAAGTGGTGACTTCTGGATGATGGCCAGATGCCAAATATCCAAGTTGGACTCCACGCACTTTCAGTAAATTATAGAATTTGCTGGGTACTCCTGAAGGTGTAAAACCCATTAGGAGTAAATAGATCTTTCGAGATCGGTGCAGGTAGCAAGGTAGTAACCTAATAAGGCTAGACTTGTAGTAAAGATTTTTCTTCAAATACCTGATGTGGACTGTGATGAAAGTTTTACTTCGATGTCTGTGATGAAGTCCATATGGATATGACTTGCCACTGCTGCTATTAATGGTTATGAAATCTGGCAGGTGGATGACTATAACGTCTTTCTAAATGGGAATTTAGAAGTGCACGTGTATATGACTTCGCCAGAGGGTTGTCATAGTCAGTGGGAACAATGGATGGTGTGCAAGTTGCTTATGTCTATTCATAGACTAAAGCGGGCATTGCGGAGACGAATTATCTATTTTGATGTGAAATTCAAGGTATTTGACTTTATCAAAATAACAGATGAACATGATAAAAAGGATGTAGGGAGTACTGTCCAGGTATTTGGATGACATACTCCTAATAGGAAGTGATGTTCCTATATTACAATCGGTTAAACTCTGGTTGTCACAAAAGTTTCTCCATAAAGAATCTAGATTATATATCGGGGATTCTGGTAACTAGATCTATGTCGTTAGATCTAGATTTAGGAAGTATCCCAATTTGGGTATTTTTACACTATTCTAAAAGATTTTAGAATGGAGAACTCCTGGCGTGATGGTGTACCCGCAGCTGATGGAGTCACCCTCTCTAAAGAGATGTCTTCTAGACTGATGAAGAGAGAGACCCGCATGAATGACATACCAATTGCTTTAACAATTGGGTCAGTTATGCAATGTCAAGTACCAGACCATAAAATGATTTTGCACTTAATGTAGTAAGCAGATATTAATTCTAGAGAAACAAAGGGAAGTAGTCAAGAACATGTCAGGATGCTCTTAGAGTATGGTAATGGCAGCCTCCTTCAAGAGGCAATTACCAGTTTTGGCTTCCAAGGCGACCTGGATGATAGAATGGTTGTCAGAGCTATAAGTTTATCCACTTTTGAGGAGCATTATATTGGAAAAGTTTCCAAGCGGATATTGAGGTAGACATGGCGCATGATGCTAACTCAATAGAGGATACAACCCGAGAAGTTTGTTGGATAAAACTGTTCATTTGTAAAATTGGTCCAATCAGGTATCCAGACAGATTCTGAGGCAGGGTGTCGCTCAGTTCGGGAGATAGATAATCTCCGTGAAGTTGAGATATAGAGAGAGATAGTTAGAAATATTATAGCGGATCCACTCACTGAGGCTATTTCTTGAACACATGAGCTGTTAGTAGAGAAGTTGAGTATTCGGCAACACACGAGCTGTGGATATGCGATACTGCAATAATTGGCCTTAAGTGTAAGTGGGATATTGTTGGCTATAGCGCCCTTAAAGAAATTATTGTAATCGAAAGTAGACAATTATGATAATTGAAGGAGGACGTATACAGGTAGAACAGTCTTGCTCGATATGATAGTATGCTATTTAGTTTGACTTTATCATTGATGTGTATATATTTTACTTGTTATTATGTGTCGCGAATACATAATGATAAAGCCCGTACGATCTTTACTTGACTACCAGAGTTATGATGGCTGTCATACTTGTGAGAGCTTGGTAATCCATAAGCACATCCTTTAAATGTCCCTAGTCGTGCGAATATCGAGACAGGGCATCGATATTCCATAGTAGACTAGTGTATACGTTCTAGACCCCGACGAGGGGCGGTGGCAGGTCTCATAGCCACTGGTGTGTTGCACCTAAGATTGTATACAGGTGGTCACTGAAGGTGAGTACACCGGACGGACTCGCCAAGAACTTTTAGATAGTACTATACTTATCGTCAGATAGCAGTTCTCAGATGACATAAGTACAGATAGTCTGTTGACCTGAGATCGTCATTTGTCTCGTATAAGTTCCCACTGTACTTTGATTACTACCTTACCACTACTCCATTGAGCCGTGCAAACATGTTTTTTTTGGATCCAGTTCCGAGCCACATGGAGGCAGTGAGCGATCATCAGGGATTCGTTTCTCCCAGTTTAGAGAGTCGATGTCGCGCTGTATTCGGTTCGCTATCACCATAAATCCCTGGTCATGGTGGATAAGATTTACTGATTGTAGATTAGTAGTTTCTTGGTGGGTGATGAGCTTAACACCGACACGGCTTATTGGGTTATTAGGGGTCTGACGTTATCCACCTCCTAAATCCGGTATGCGATACTCTTAAACGAAGAGACCAGACTGTACGGAGATTGTCACTTACAATCTCTGTAGGGATACAAATGAGTTTGCTCGTCGACCTTCCTTTTGTTCAATTACTGGGTAGCCATTACGTACAGCTAGTGTCGCTGACGTGCTTGTGGTTAAACCCACTGTCAGCGTATTATCGAGTCTTTAGAGTCCCGCACAGAAGGTTTTTCGGGTCAAGAGAAACGATGTAGTACGTGCATATTTTGATACACACTCAGATTTGATTAAATACGTGTATTTAGTGCGCGTATTTTAATCGGGCGTTTTGATAATACTGACAGGTTTGAAAGATAGCCGGATCATTGTGAGTTAGTATTATATTTCTCATTCTCTCTCTTTTGGGTATTCGTATTTTTATACGGATACAGGTATTTGTACTTTGATACGAATACAATATTTATACAAATATGAGTATTTGTATAAATACTGGTGTTTGTATCTTAATACGAATACGGGTATTCGTATTTTTATATGTATATGGTATTCGTATTTTGATAAAAATACGGGTATATGTATTTGTACATATACGGTTATATGTATGTATGTGTGTGTGTGTGTGTATTGATATACACATCTTTTCTTTTCCACATGGAAGCTTTGGAAGTGTTCGGGCTCATGACTCATGTAGTGGGTCATGAGATGACTCATGTTTTGAGTTTACACTTGATAAGACCAAGAGAAAGAATAGAAAATGGCTAAGGGTTTTTTTTATCCTAGACTTCTTTTTCTTCTCTTCTTCTGCTTTTTGAGGTTAAGCTTCCAACTTGAGAAAAAAATATGAAAAGAAAGGAAAACTTGATATCATCACCACTAGATCTCTAACACCCTATTTCTAGCAGACTTAGAGTGTTAGTTGCTTCACTTGATTTCTTGTTGTGAAGCTAAAACTTGATTCAAACTCTCTCGGGTGGATCATCTTTGACAAGGAAGACTGGCGACCAAACTCTTTCCCGACGACTTCGGAGCCAAGTTAGAGTCCATGAAGTGGTGTAGGGGTCTTCCGCAATTGCACGGACACGCTACAAAGGTAGCTAGCCCCCTAAACTTGTATGTTTAGTTATCTAGTTAGTGTTTGGAATCGATTCTAAGGTATAGGTCACTAGTGCTTACTTTTAATTTATTGTTTTCGCTTCCGCCTTTGCCACGAGTCTTACGGCGCGAGCACTAGGGTCCTTACAGGGTTTAACTTGACTAGCGTTTTATGGTTTGTTGATCTTTAATTAAGGTCATGAAGTGCTAGAGGTAAAAACCATATCGGGAGTTTCAATTGTTGAAACTTGTAATGAAATTGCATACCTTCTATGGTGTGTGGTGATTTGTAGATCTTTAGTCAAGGTTGCCACGCCATGATAGTTGGATCCCGAAACCCACTGTGAATAAAATTTATTCTCGGGAGAATCACGCCTTCACAATAAACTAACCTAGTAGGTGTCTAGAAAGATATTTATGGGGTTACGCCTTTAAAGAACGGAGGTTACACAATTAGGTCAGTGTGAAAGCGTGGGAAGCTTCCCTCTTACTTACACTGGCCTGGCCGATTGGTTAGTGAACTTATAGGGTGTTAATGATTCCGGCTAATTCTCCTTTTAAGTTTTGAAGGAGAATTCGACAAAACAGTGGAAGCCATCCTGATTAGATAAATTAATAAACCAATCAAATCTTGCAAGAGTGCACGCTGAGTGGTTCTTTTTTCTCTCTTGGCAGCGATTATAACTGACCTTCAACTAAAACTCGTAAATATAAATTAACCGAACCTTATTATAATGAATGGCTTAGAAATGTCTTATTTCCTTAACTTACGACAAGGTCTCATATGCCCTTACAGCTCCCACTTCCTCTTGACCGACTCCAGAATCCTCTGTATTAGATATGGAGATCCATATTGAATGGAATCTAGATTGTGTGTTGGCCTAGTGTCGTATGTTAGCCTCCATAAGCAAGGAGTTGTAGATGCAGTATGAGAGGGTGAACATTTAGTTTCTTCTCCATACAAAGAAATTGTATGGAAAACCTTCTCGTGTAATTAGACACGAGACCTTAAAGAAATTGTTTCAGTCGAGAATGGTCGTTGATTTCGTTCTGAATAATGAATTGTATATTGATGTAATCCTACTTCCTCTTCCCTCTATCTTCTCTCAAGTTGAGATTTCCTTCAATAAGAAGAATACACCGGTTATGTTTGTTTGATAGTATTCTTCCAAGCTGAAGGCTGAAGCTAAAAGGAAAGAAATGAAATAAACCAACCAGCGTAAATATGGTGTGAAGAAGGGAAAGCGTAGAGATATTAAAAGGGGTTGCAGTCGAGGGAAAAGGAGATTGCAACCACTGTCGTGATCTTGGGCATTGGAAGAGGCATTACAGGGAATATCTGGCTACCCTCTTGAAACATAAAGATGCTTCATCCTTGGTGTGTTTGTAATTGAAAACTTTTTCTCAATTAACTCTACTTCTAGGTATATGATACCGGATCCGGATATCATATCTGTGAGGCGTTACAGATACTTAGAAGAAACAGAGTATTGAGAAAGGATGATTTGATCCTCAAAGTCGGAAATTGGAGTGAACGTTGCTATTGGGAAAAATCATATGGTCTTGCCAAGCGGCAAACTTTTGGTTTTGAAAAAACTGTCGTCATGCATCAACTTAACTTTTAACACTACAAGAAAAACAGTCTTTGTCGGCACTTTTGTTTGTGGCAAAAGCTCAAATTCCGCTAAAAATTTATTTTAGCGAGAATTAAAAAAATTGCCACAAGATAAATGCGGGAAAAAGTCCAAATCAAATCAAAAAGGCGAAATCTTCAAAAAATCTGAGGAAATTCAAAACAATCAAAGACGGCACAAAAAACATCAAAATATTGAGATTTTTGCCTACAAAATCTCAGCTCCATATATAACTTGTAACTTATTGGAAAATAAGAAAAACATTTCTTTATTACTCCCTCATCTTTCTTCATCATCCACCGCCCATCATCTCGAGCTCGACCATCTCCTAAGGCCTCGAGCTGCGCCGCAGTTGATGGAATCAGCTCTTGAGCTCCGCCGCCGCCTCGCATCTCTTGCTCCGCCGCTATCGTGTCGATTTTCTCCATCTCTTCGGGCCTCGAGCTATGCCGCCGCGGATCGCCTCTCTCTCTCTCTCTCTACATATGTCTCTCTCTGATCTAGCTCAAATCTTAGCTCATTGTTGAATATAAACAAACAATAGAAAAGATATGCTGGAATTGATTAAGCCACTCCTAAGATAACCTAATTGCAAGAAATGAAGAATAAAGGAAGATAAATCTAATTGCAATTAATGAAGAAGAAAGGAATACAAAAGTTTGATCATCTTACAGCTTCCTGTATCCTCCCTGTGTTCAGAATTATATTGGAACCCTGAGGACACTTTTACATAAAAGCCCCTTCAGTTTCTAAATTTACTATTCAACTCTTAACCCAAATATACTTGTAACAATGCTACCTCTCTTAAGATTGATCTTGGCCTCAAGGTCGAAAGAAATGACTTGGTTGGGAGGTAGTGTAATAAGCCTTATCAGGTACAGTGAGAGGAGCGTTCCAATACCAGTCCTCGGAAACTTCTTAGCGAGTATCGTTTGAGAAAGTTTCCTCTCCAAATGTTTGAATGGCAATTCAATCGCCTCACAGGCTCAAGCAGTCTCCATCCTTAAGTACTGCTCACGAAACATTTAAGGTTTCCGATCCAGAAAAATATCGATCAATGAACTTTTCCTGTAAACAATCGGACAGTCATTGAACTCGGTCTTGTATTCTCTAAGGACAGCCCCAAATAATGTCATAAACTTTTTCAAATGTGCATCAGCTTTAATTATAATTGCATCGAGATACGGACAGATATTGTGATGACCGAGCAATGATAAGAAAATTCCTGCAATGATGTCCTCCCACTCGACCATTATATTGCAATTGTGCATGTATTTAAGGCTATATAGATTATCTGAGGATCAGCAAGTGGGTTGGAAGCTTGAAATGCTTTGAAGATATATTTATAAGTCTTGTGGTCTTTTTCTTTAGCATGAATGAGGGAAACTTGTCCATTTATACTGTAAGTGGATGATGGTGGTAGTTCTACCATAGAATTCCCAAATAAATACTTACAAAATTCAACATTCACATTGAAGAAGACTTCGATATCGGATAGATTCAACAGCAGAGTACTCCAGATTCTTTTCCAACCTAGCTTGAAAAGCTCAAACCTTTTATCCCTGGACTGATAATAATTAAATACTCCTTTAAAGAGTAAGGAGTTCCCATCACTAGATACGATTGACTGATACCATTTTCATGTATTGCTTTTTGATCAGGAGTTCCAGAGCACATATAAATCCACCATTCTTCACAAGTCTCTGGTTGTAATGCAGCGGTAATGGTTGGATATAGTGTCTTCAAGTCAATTATTGTAATCGCAGGCACGCGATTATGATGATTGTGAGAGGACCTATATGTGTAGAACAATTTTATTCGAGATGATAGTATGTTATCTAGTTTGTCTCTATCATCATGTGCATGCATCATGTGGTATTACAGATCACTATTACCTGTTGATAGAGCCCATATGATACTTGCTTGACTACCAGCATTATGATGGTGATCATATACGTGGAAGCTGGGTGGTCTATAAGCACATCCTTAAATATCCCTAGTCGAGAGAGTTTCGAGACTAGATATCGATACTCCGGAGTAAACTAGTGTATACTTTTCGAGACCCCGACGAGAGGCGGTGGCCGGTCTCACAAGCCATTGGTATCAGTTAGTCACCTAAGATGGTATACAGATACTCATTAGGTTATGAGTTACACTGGACGGACGCGCCGGGAACATACTAGATGGTATTATACATATTGTCAGATAGCAGTTCTCAGGTGATATGAGTACAGTTTAGTCTGTCGACCTGAGATCGTCATTTGTCTCGTGTGAGTTCCCACTGTACTTTGATTACTATCTTACCACGGCTCAAGAGAGTCGTGCAAACATGTTTTAGTTAGGCACAGTCCCGAGACACATAGAGGCAGTGAGCGGATCTGTAAGGTTCCTAGGCACGCTAATGAGGTCTCACAAGGCATCAACCATGCCAATTTCAAATTTTACGGGTGCCGAGAAACCCTAATACGGATCGTTAACTAGAATTCTAGGCGAAAACAATAAGTAGTTAACAACTTAACTAAAAGAACGGAAATACAACCTTTGTAGATCCGGTGCTCCACCTCCATAGCTCCGCAATGATGTCCCTCCGCTGTCCAAATCGGATCCCGGACTCTTGCGTTGGCTTCGTCGGAGAAATGGGCGGGCTAGGTCGTCGATGTCGATGCCGAAGATGATCTACATCGAGGCATCACAAGATCAAGCTCCCACTTCACAAAGTCATGAAACTTGTGAAGAAAACACCCTATACTACTTGGCAAGAGGTAGAGGATGAAGAAATAGGAAGTGGGTTCACTTTAGAATTGGATTTCTCACACTTTAGCTCAAGTTGCCATTAATGGACTTAAGCTTTTTCTTTGAAGATGAAGAAGAAGATGAAGCTAGAATATGATAAGTCTTCATCCAAATTGAAAAGTAAAATGAATACTTATCATATACTAACTAAGGTAGAGTGTAGAGAATTGACCATGGTTACTTGGAAGGGTTAGGGTTAAGCATGAAGACAAGAATGGTTACAAAGTCAAAGCTTCATGAAGCTTCAACTAGAAACAAAGAAAGCCACCATTCTCATCAAAATCTTTTCCAAATAAATAAATAAACAAATAAATAAATAAATGAATAAGCAAAACCCTAATCATCAACTTAACCATGGTTTAATTCTATACACTTAACCAAATGAGCAAGTATCATCAAACATGATACAAACATGTGCACAAAAGTATATCACATATACAATTTGCACATCAAGTGAGAAAATCCATTTAAAGTGAACCAATACTAGTTAATGCAAAGTAATATATCAAATATATAATTATACATTAAATCATTAAATCAACACTTGATTTAACGATCCGGTCATATCGCATATAACCGACTAGTATCATATGTATCGGCTTATCGAATCAATCCTTGATTCGATAACTAGGTTATATCGCATACAACCATTCGACACATTTATCGCGAGAATAGAATGCGGTATCACATACACGCATTATTCTCGGTCCCGCACATATCTCATATGCGCTCCTATTTCGTTTCGCTTGAGCCAGGAAACCTCTGTGTAGGACTCTAAAGACTCGTCAATACGCCGGCAGCAGGTGATGATCATATCAAACACCCACAAGCCGCAAGCGGTCTGCTAAACGTAACGGCCACCCGGGTATTGAGCGATCAGAAGATCGACGAGCAAGCCCGCTCACACTCCTGTGAATCCAACCAGTAACACTTACCGTACAGTCCGGTCTCGTCGTCTGATATGTCGCATATCTCGCCTAGGGGTGGTAAACGTCAGACCCCAATAGCTCGATAAGTCGTGTCGATATGAGGTCTATAACAGTTTGAGAAACTACTGGTAACACTTACCAGTAAATCTCAGCAACCCTGGCCAGGGATTTCCGGTTATAGCCAATCGAACACAGTGCAACATCAACTCCCTATACCGGGAGAGGCGAATCCCCTCCTATCGCTCATTGCCTCCATGTGATTCGGGACTGTACCCAAAAACCACCGTTTTGCACGCCCTCTTGGACTTGGTAAGGTGGAAATCAAAGCACAGTGGGAACCACACAAGACTCTATGACGATCTCGGGTCAACAGACTACTCTGTACCAGTGTCACCAGAGAACTGCCATCTGACGTAAGGTATAATACCATCTGGGAGTTCTCGGCGAGTCCGTCCAGTGTACCCAGTCTCCACTGAGCACCCGTATATCATCTCTGATGTCAAACACCAATGGATATGGGATCATCCATCGCCTATCTGTATGGGTCGAGAAGGTATACACTAGTCTACTCTGGTATATCGATGCCCCGTCTCGATATACCCACGACTAGGGACTTTGAAGGATGTACTTATGGACTACCATGTCCCCACTAGTACGATCCGCATCATAGTCCAGGTAGTCAAGTACACATCCTAAGGGCTTTACCAACATGTAACAGAGAGACAATCAGTGTACACGTTAAGGTAAAGATCAACCAGATAGCATACTATCATGTCGAGCAAGAAAGTCCTCCCTATATATGTCCCAGCATCCACTACAATATACATCCTATGTATAGTAATGGCCTCTAGGGCATACATATAACTAACAATCTCCCACTTGCACTAGGGCCATCTGATAGCAGTGGTTGTAGTATCTCATACTCAACCATCCCATAATAGTCTCTCTCTGGGAAAAGGCCTTTGTGAGTGGATCCGCCGTGCTGTCCTCTGAGTCTACTCTCCTAACCTCGATCACCCTGGAGATCAACTATCTCCATGATCAGGTGATACTGCCTTAGAATATGTCTGGATCACTGATGGGACGGACGTTCCTTGGCATAAGCCACAACTCCATTGTCACACAATGGGAGGAACTAAGTTCATCTCATGAACAAATATACATCCAGACTGCCTCTTTGGTAGCATCTTAAGTAGCGATGTATCCAGCCTTTATCGTCTAGTATGCCACGGTATCTAGCTTGGAACTCTTCCAACATACCGTCCCTTTACTGAGGGTAAAGACAATGCCTGTGACTGACTTTCAGTCATCCTTATCACCCTGGAACCCTTCCAGTGATTCTCCCCAGGATCAACTGATACCATCTCACTACAGCTAGTGAGTATCCTAACATCCAATTAGATCTATCTTATAGATCCAAAATCCAGGATTTAGGAGGTATCACTTTGATCCTATGTGGAGAATCATTGTGATAAGCGGAGATTGATCGAGCGTAGCATATGAAGCTCTTTCCCTATCAAGAGTATGTCATCCACGTACTCTACGAGAATCGCCACCATACTCCCTACTACCTTTTTGTTTATACAAGGTTCATCTACCATTTTGATGATGTCAAACTTTTTGACTATCTCATCAAAACAGATGTTCCAACTCCGCGATGCCTGCTATATCTTATAAAGCATCTTGTACACGTTTCCGCTGCTCCCACTGTCTACGAGGCCCTCTGGCTGTGTACTTACAGACGTTCTCTTCTAAAACATCATTTAGAAAAGCTGTCATGACACCCAACCACCAGATATCGTAGTCATGGTATGTAGCCGTGGCAAGTAGGATCTGGATGGATTTAAGCATAGCCACTTAAAAAGGTTTCATCATTGTCCACGCCTGGTCGATGACGAAAAGCTTTAACAAGTCTAGCTTTGAAAGTCTCAACTTTTCCATCTACACCAAGTAATCTTCTCAAGATATACTTGCTCCTGATGGGGATTTAACCCTTCAGATATAGCAACCAAAGTCCATACTTTGTTGGCGTACATGGATTCCATCTCAGATCGCTAAGCATCCAGCCATTCTTACAGAGTCTTACTCCTGATGGCCAGCTCGAAACTAGTTGGGTCATCATCTCATGATGCAATCCTCGCTCCCACTGTCATAGAGAAACCGAAGTATCTCTCAGGTGGGTGAGGAACCCTACTAGATCGGCGGAGAGGCTGAGGTTCGTTGGAATCTACTGAATCCTTTGGTTCTATCAAATCATCAGCTGCAGTTTGTATGGCTGGAACATTTCCAGTTCTACATAACAGACCTTGCCTCGAGCTTGTCCGGATTTTGCTTTTAGACATAGGCCGGACAATCCCAAATCTTAACTAGCTTAAGACATGGGCTCTTCCCTTTCCATATCTCATATGGAGTGGTAGGCAACTGATTTGATTCGAACCCTATTCAATAGGTATGCAGCTTCTCAAGCGCATAACTCCCAAAAAGGAAATAAGTAACTCAGTAGTACTCATCATAGAGCACACCTTATCATATAGGGTGTGATTGCTCCGCCCCGATATACCATCGTGCTATGGTGTATTCGGAGGAGTAATTCTGAGAGAGAATCTTATTCTCCTTTAGAATAGTTCAAGAATTCCGTGCTCAAGTATTCTTCTCCTTGATCTCATCAAAGGACATAATACTTATACCCGTATTGGTTCTCTACTTCTAAATCATATTCTGTGAATATCTCAAAAGGTTCGGACTTGTGTTTCAACCGGAACATATGTCTGAATCAAAAGAGATTATCAGAGAACGTAATGAAGTATAAAGAACCAGTCCTGGCATGTGTAGACAGGAGACCTACGTACATCAACATGTATCATCCCAAGAGTTCACTAACTCTTTCTTTGTTTCCAGTAAACGGAGCTATGGTCATCTTATCTCTGTGACATGACTGGCAAGTTTCATAAGATGTAAATTCAAACTAATTTAAATATGCATCTATATTTAACTTCCGCTAGTCGGGTCGCACTGATATGACCTAGTCTACAATACCTCAAGAAGGATTCGTTCATTTCTGAACTCTTCCTCTTGTGTGTGTTCCGTATACTAAAGAACTGTAGTTTGATTTAGAACATCAATGCTTTTAGATAACGTGCCTGAACCGATCAACTTTTGATATAGGAAATGTTCAAAACATTATCCATCAATACAAAATTTTATCATTTCTTTACTAATAAAGAGACTGATATGATTTTGTATATCAGGTTCAGTATCTAATAACATTCGTTCAGAATCAATGTATTTGGAATACAGGGTGACAGTGACCAACAGACTTGGCTGTAACACTTGCCCCGTTTTCTGCCTCATGAAACTTATCACCCGTTCTCAGTTTTTCTACCTTTTTGTAGCCCTATGTAACAGATTACATATCTGGGATCCTGATCCGGTATCATATACCCAGGATGCGGAGGATACTGAGAAACAGTTCTTTGTAATGAACACACCCGAAGATGATGCATCAGCATGCACTCTCTTCGTTTGGGCGGCACGGGAATTCTGGTAATCCCCAATTTCCTGCTCTGTCTTATAACAATTATAAGTTGGAGCGGGACCAACGTTCCCCAGCTCAGAATAACAAGCGGGTTCGGTCAATATTCCGTATTATTATCTTGATTAAGGCGTGATATGGTCGCTACCAGGAGAGAGAGAGAAGAAAACACTCAGCGTGCGCTCTTGCAAGAATAGATTGGTTATTATTTTATCTAATCAGGATGGCTCCCACTGCTTTTTATCAAATCTTCCTTCAAACCCTAAAAGGAAAGACCAGCCGGGATTAATTACACACTACAAGTTCGCCAATCTTTCAGCCAGGCCAGTGTCGGTACTTTGAGGGAGGTCCCCCGTGCTTTCGCACGAACCTAATTAATGTAAACCTCATTTTCCCAGAGGCGTAACCTCGTTGACACCTTTCTAGACACCTACTTGATCGGCTAATTGTAATGTATAAAACTCTCCCAGGAGTAACTCTTACTCGCAGCGGGTATCGGGATCCAACTATCTCATAGAAGGTATGCAATCTCATTGCAAATTTCAACACTTGAAATTCCCGATAATATTTTTGCCCCTAGCACCCTATGACCTTGACGGAGGTCAACAAACCATAGGCTACTAGTCAAGTTCAACCCGTCATTTCTTGATCGAATTAAACCCACCCGCACGACCCTTGACGGAGGTCAACAAGGCCGCACGACTACCCTAATCCAATCTGCATCATATGCATAAGCAGATAAATACTAGTTAGCTACCGCACACTACGCCTTGACAGAGGTCAACAAACGTAGCACGAATACTAAATATGACTTATCTGAAATGACGGAGGGCTACGACAGGTTTTTCTGAAAACCTATTGCGTAATGAACTTGATATCGTTGTAGAATCAAATGATTTTAAAATGGAGTGTTTTTGAGGCTTTTCTAGTTTTGCTAAAGGAGTCACTCCCGGTGAAGGGATCGTCGGTCCTTTCCTCGTCGAATGAGGTGCGGGATATATCATATATATCGCTATGCAAAGCAAAAACTCTTAAAAGCAATCAAAAGACAAACCGAGTGTGTAGCATCTGCCAGTTATTGCTAAAGGAGTCACTCCCGGTGAAGGGATCTCGGTCCTTTCCTCATCGAATAAGGTGCAGGATATATCACATATACCGCTGTGCAAAGCAAGAACTGTAGCTACCTGTTTTATTTTGAAATTCGATTCTACAACATCTTAGGTTTCTTTTATTTCATTAATCACATTAATGAAGTCCCATCATTTAATTACCTAAACATCACAGATAAATACGACGTACACTTATGCCATCCGCATTCGCCTCGATGTCCCCTCGTGCACCGTTAGGTTAGGTAACTAACGGCAGAGCGGGGCAGGGCTAGCACGGGTGTAAAACATAAGTAACGCCTATATAATATATCATATATACTATATAAAGTATCCATCACAGAACATCACATGATCACATCACAGATATCGCAGCAGAAGAATCATATGAAATATTGGATATACTAGGACGTCCGTGTTTTCAATACGAGCCAGTATAAAACACGGATTCCACGGTCGTGATGAATAGCCAAACCCACACCCCTAGACCCCTACGAGAGCGGCAAGCAAACCTACCAATTCTAGAGTTAGGAGACCCGGACTCGACTCCTCGAGTTGGTCTCCCACTGGACTCCAGAACCCGGTTACTTGTGCTCCCCTCCTTGGGTCTATCCTAGTGCGGAAAAGTAAATAATATACAAATGGTGACATCTTCCGCAACCTGGAAGTGCCCCAATAAAAGAATATTACATACAAGGTTTTACATGAATGAAAATGAAAAACACTCATCTCACATAAAAACCCCCCGGCTATTCAAACATGACGATCCAATATAACATATCCAGCAACACATAACATCACATGTCATCAACGTAAGTAAATATGCGCATCCCAATTGTCGTTGACATATAGCAACGAAACCGGCGATATCACATATTACACTTACGGTCACAGAAAAGAAAGTGTAAAACTACAACAGTTGGAATCCGCAATCTGCATAGACATCGCATGCCTAATCTAATGAATTCCTTAGACATCGCATGCCTAACAATTATAAACCCCACATTTCAGTCTCAAAATCGAAAACTCTTTTCAATATCAAGTCGGGCAATTCAACAAGATTCCCGACATCCTGATCGAATGCTCGTCGCAAACTTTAGTAGACGGCCGCACCCCCGATACCGTCGACGAAGTGCACCAAGGCGGAACACCGCTGCCGCGAGCACCCGTACGGATGCTTTCGGCGACGGGGTTCTCCTACAGTCACTTGGTCGGGGCTATGGAGCGAGGCTGTCTATTAAGTTTACCCGGCGAGTATCCGCGTACGCTACGTGATTGCGACGGACTTTTGATCACATCAAAATTCCGTGGCAACCGATCAAGTGAGACTAAAGTGCTATGTTTATAACATTCATTCAGTTATCTCATAACTTATTGTGAATTCCAATTATTGTATCACATTCCGAATAAGATAGAAAATGTTAAACTTTCCGATCGAACAATCGAACACCCAAGTTTTCCCAAAACAGATCAACGCATGAAATAGGTTTTAAAACATTCAGTTCATGCCTCAGTACCAACGGTCCAGCCGTAGAAGGGTCAAGCCAACGCCTCACATGTGGCACGCCGTACTGCCCCAAACCCGAAGGTTCAAAGGGCAGTTCAAGACGGTCACATAATCGAGTTAAGGTTTGTTGTCTTCTAGAGGGTCCATCGCGTTACTTGCACTACTTAGAACGTCTTTAAACCACGGAAAAATCCAACACTTGGAAATTTCCCGACAGGGGAAAAATTGGGTATTTATATCCGGTCGAACTTTTTAACATATTCTAAAAATACCCGGAAAAACACACTGACAAAATTAGACAATCCGATCGATACACCGAGTCCCCAATACAACCCAGAAAATTCAACTCTTGAAAAAATATTAAAAATTCCCAGGAAAACCAACACTGCAAACTAAGAATTACTGTTCAAAAAGTAAAACATGATGTGACTCCTTGGCCGCGGAACCGCCGCAATATCCATGCTATTGCCGCGGTTCCGCCGCAGTTTGGAGGAATTGGTCGCTCGAATTTCACAGTAATTCTTAAAATATCCTGCTGATTTTTCTGCATATTTTTAATTTGAAAAAATCCCAGATTTCGAAAAAAGTCCAGAGAGCATTTTCCGGGTTAGGTTTTGGTTCGATCGGACTTCTAACTCCGTCAACGCATCGCCTAAGGCTCTAGCTAGGCTCTGATACCACTGTAGGGTTCCTAGGCACGCTAATGAGGTCTCACAAGGCATCAACCATGCCAATTTCAAATTTTACGGGTGCCGAGAAACCCTAATACGGATCGTTAACTAGAATTCTAGGCGAAAACAATAAGTAGTTAACAACTTAACTAAAAGAACGGAAATAAAACCTTTGTAGATCCGGTGCTCCACCTCCATAGCTCCGCAATGATGTCCTTCCGCTGTCCAAATCGGATCCCGGACTCTTGCGTTGGCTTCGTCGGAGAAATGGGCGGGCTAGGTCGTCGATGTCGATGCCGAAGATGATCTACATCGAGGCATCAGAAGATCAAGCTCCCACTTCACCAAGTCATGAAACTTGTGAAGAAAACACCCTATACTACTTGGCAAGAGGTAGAGGATGAAGAAATAGGAAGTGGGTTCACTTTAGAATTGGATTTCTCATACTTTAGCTCAAGTTGCCATTAATGGACTTAAGTTTTTTCTTTGAAGATGAAGAAGAAGATGAAGCTAGAATATGATAAGTCTTCATCCAAATTGAAAAGTAAAATGAATACTTATCATATACTAACTAAGGTAGAGTGTAGAGAATTGACCATGGTTACTTGGAAGGGTTAGGGTTAAGCATGAAGACAAGAATGGTTACAAAGTCAAAGCTTCATGAAGCTTCAACTAGAAACAAAGAAAGCCACCATTCTCATCAAAATCTTTTCCAAATAAATAAATAAACAAATAAATAAATAAATGAATAAGCAAAACCCTAATCATCAACTTAACCATGGTTTAATTCTATACACTTAACCAAATGAGCAAGTATCATCAAACATGATACAAACATGTACACAAAAGTATATCACATATACAATTTGCACATCAAGTGAGAAAATCCATTTAAAGTGAACCAATACTAGTTAATGCAAAGTAATATATCAAATATATAATTATACATTAAATCATTAAATCAACACTTGATTTAACGATCCGGTCATATCGCATATAACCGACTAGTATCATATGTATCGGCTTATCGAATCAATCCTTGATTCGATAACTAGGTTATATCGCATACAACCATTCGACACATTTATCGCGAGAATAGAATGCGGTATCACATACACGCATTATTCTCGGTCCCGCACATATCTCATATGCGCTCCTATTTCGTTTCGCTTGAGCCAGGAAACCTCTGTGTAGGACTCTAAAGACTCGTCAATACGCCGGCAGCAGGTGATGATCATATCAAACACCCACAAGCCGCAAGCGGTCTGCTAAACGTAACGGCCACCCGGGTATTGAGCGATCAGAAGATCGACGAGCAAGCCCGCTCACACTCCTGTGAATCCAACCAGTAACACTTACCGTACAGTCCGGTCTCGTCGTCTGATATGTCGCATATCTCGCCTAGGGGTGGTAAACGTCAGACCCCAATAGCTCGATAAGTCGTGTCGATATGAGGTCTATAACAGTTTGAGAAACTACTGGTAACACTTACCAGTAAATCTCAGCAACCCTGGCCAGGGATTTCCGGTTATAGCCAATCGAACACAGTGCAACATCAACTCCCTATACCGGGAGAGGCGAATCCCCTCCTATCGCTCATTGCCTCCATGTGATTCGGGACTGTACCCAAAAACCACCGTTTTGCACGCCCTCTTGGACGTGGTAAGGTGGAAATCAAAGCACAGTGGGAACCACACAAGACTCTATGACGATCTCGGGTCAACAGACTACTCTGTACCAGTGTGACCAGAGAACTGCCATCTGACGTAAGGTATAATACCATCTGGGAGTTCTCGGCGAGTCCGTTCAGTGTACCCAGTCTCCACTGAGCACCCGTATATCATCTCTGATGTCAAACACCAATGGATATGGGATCATCCATCGCCCATCTGTATGGGTCGAGAAGGTATACGCTAGTCTACTCTGGTATATCGATGCCCCGTCTCGATATACCCACGACTAGGGACTTTGAAGGATGTACTTATGGACTACCATGTCCCCACTAGTATGATCCGCATCATAGTCTAGGTAGTCAAGTACACATCCTAAGGGCTTTACCAACATGTAACAGAGAGACAATCAGTGTACACGTTAAGGTAAAGATCAACCAGATAGCATACTATCATATCGAGCAAGAAAGTCCTCCCTATATATGTCCCAGCATCCACTACAATATACATCCTATGTATAGTAATGGCCTCTAGGGCATACATATAACTAACAGGATCGTCGGGGATCCGTCTCTTCCGGTATTGGGGGTTGATGTCGCGCTGTGTACGGGTGGCCATCAATAGAAATTCTTGGCCAAGATGGACAAGAATTACTGATTTGGATCAGCAGTTTCTCAGTGGGTGATGGGCTTCATACCGACACGAAATATCGCGTTATTAGGAGTCTGACTTTATCCACCCCATAGACTCGATATGCGATACTCTTAGACGAACAGACCGGACTGTATGGAGATTGTCACAAATAGGCTCAGTAGGGGTTGAGATGAGTTTGCTCGCCGGCCTTCCTTTCGCTCAATACCTGGGTAGCCATTACGTACAGCTAGTGTCGCTGACGTGCTTGTGGTTAAACCCACTGCCAGCGTATTGACGAGTCTTTAGAGTCCCACACAGAGGGTTTCCCTGGTTCAGACGAAATGATATAGTAGCCGTATTTTAATACGTGCAGGGTTCCGATCGAATGATTGTACTAGTTATCCGGACTTTCGATCGGACGGTTGATAATACTAACCGGCTCGGATTTGAGCCGGATTATTAAATCAGGTATTGATTTAATAATTTACGTATATGTATTTCGATATGTATATTGTATTATGTTCTTTTTGTTATTCTATCTCTTTGGGTATTCGTATTTTAGTACAAATACATGTATGTATATACAGTAGAGCGTAATCCGTATTTATACGGAAAACATTCTAGAAAGTGGACGTCTTATTTTGTTTTATCCGTTTATTAAATTAAATGGAAATGAGGTGTAAAGGTAAAGAAGAGAGAATGGTGAGAGCCATACTTGAATAGTGTTGACATATGAATTTTCAATTCATCTGTGCAAACTATTCAATTATGGTTGCATTATGTTTATTGAAAAAATGGTTTTACAAAACCTTGCTTCATATTTTCTCTCACATGATGGATGGTCATTTGGAAAACACTCTCACCATTTGCTTCTTCTCTCTTCACTACCTTTTTTGAGCTCCTCCTCCTTCATATTCATCTTCTACCCTACCATCTCATGTGTTGAGAAACAAGAGTAGAAGAGAGATAGATAAACACTTAGAGCCACTCACTACATCTCTAGGCACTCTAGATTAGCAACCTAGAGTCCCTAGCTGCTTCACTAGATTCTTAGTGTGGAGTTAGAGCCATGAGCTACATCTTTCGGGTGGATTATCTTCGACGGAGGATGACCGGTGGCCAAGCTCGATCGAGGAAACCTCAAGGAGCCAAATAAGAGGTTAGAAGACTGAAGGACACGAATCATTCGGTATACAACTTCTAATCTTCTAGTTAAGATATCCTTTGTAGCTAGTTTTAGGTTTATAGTTCGATTCTAGGACGGGGTTTTTAGCGCCAATTTTTAAACACCATTTTTGTTCCGCATCGGCCACGGTAGATAGTCAGGGCGCTAGTAAACCCCAACAGTAATATCTTTCGCTAACTCCTCTCGAAGGCCAAGAACTCCACCACTATATTCTTCCACCAACGATAATCAAGTCCCAGTGTCGATATAACAACAACAACTGATCCTTTTATCCCAAGCATATGGGATAGGTTACATGAACCAACATGAGAATCACGCCGGTTCCAGCACATGAATCCTCCGCCTCCACTCATTCCTATCGAACAATATACTTTCATTGAGGCCTTTGGCAACCATATCTTTTCGTATCACCTCCATTCATGTTTTCTTCGGTCTCCCTTTCACCCTTTTGACATTGCTTATATTGATAATATCCATTCGTTGAACCAGTACTTCCATAGGTCTGCGTCGCACATGACCAAACCATCTTCGCCGGTTTTCCCGCATCTTCTCCTCCACATGTGCTACACCAACTTTTGCACAAATATCCTCATTTCGCATCTTATCTTTTCTAGTGTTACCACACATCCAACGAAGCATTCGCATCTCTGCTACGTGCATCTTCTGTGTATGATGCTTCTTAGGAGCCCATCATTCTGTACCATATAATAAGGTAGGCCGATTAGCGCTCCAATAAAACTTTCCTTTCAACTTTAACGTAAAGTTACGATCGCACAAAATCTCTGTTACACTCCTCCATTTCAACCAGCCAGCTTGGATTCTTTGATTAACATCGATATCGATCTCCCCATCTTTTTGGATGATGGAACCTAGATATCTAAACTGATCACTCGGTGATATCTCTTGTCCTTCCAGTGTTATACCAATGTGGTCTCGACTTCTCGGTTTGCTAAATTTGCAATGCATATATGCTGTCTTGGACCTGCTCAATCTGAACCTCCGAGATTCTAACGTTTGCCTCCATAACTCCAATTTGACATTAACCCCTGCTTTCGTCTCATTTACAAGAACAATATCATCAGCGAACAGTATACACCAAGGTATCTCATTTTGGATAGTTCTAGTAAGCTCATCCATCACAATGGTAAACAAGAATGGACTTAATGCAGATCCTTGATGTAAGTCAACTGTAATCGGAAAATCACTCGTTAGGCCGCCGCAAGTTCTGACATTTGCCACTACTCCATCATACATATCCTTGACAATATCAATGTACTTGACGGGGACCCCCTTCTTCATCATTATCCCCCATAATACCTCTCTAGGTATCTTGTCGCACTCTTTCTCTAATTCAATAAATATCATATGCAAATCTCTTCTTCTCTCTCGAAAACGCTCGATAAGTTGACGAAACAAATGAATAGACTCTATCGTCGATCGTTCAGGCAAGAACCCAAACTGGTTCTCTGTTATCTTAACATCCTTTCTTAGCCTGTGTTCAATCACTCTCTCCCAAACTTTCATGGTGTGACACATAAGTTTTATTCCACGGTAATTTGAGTAATTTTGAATGTCACTCTTATTCTTATAGATAGGTATAACGGTACTTTTTCTCTATTCATTTTGCATCTTTTTGGTCTGCCAAATCTTATTAAACAGATCTGTCAGCCATTTAACGCCTATTTCTCCTAAGCATTTCCAAATCTCGATAGGAATCCCATTTGGACCAACCGCTTTTCTTGATCTCATTCTTTTTAAAGCCTCTTTAATCTCTGGTATTCTTATTTTACGCATGAAATTATTGTTTATATCTTGAGATTGAATGACAAGTTCATCCAAATTCTTAGTAAAACTCTCTTTGAACAATTTGTCAAAATAATCTCTCCATCTTTCCCTGATATTCTCATTTTGAACTAAAACCTTCTGATCTTCATTTTTTACACACTTCACCGCACATAAGTCTCTGGTCTTCTTTTTCCGCATCCGAGCAATCCAGTATATATCATTTTCAGCCTCCTTAGTGTCCAACTTCTCGTACACCTCCTTGAAGATCTTAGTTTTAGCTTCTCGAACAGCTTTCTTAACTTTCTTTTTAACCATTTTATACTTTTCAAATCTTTCCGCATCTCTGCTTTTCTTCAAATGTTTATAAGAATCTCTCTTGATTTTAATAACAGATTTTACTTCTTCGTTCCACCATGATGTGTTCTTAGATGGTGGAGTACCACCTCTTGACTCACCAAGTAGATCTCTAGCTACCCTCTTGATACAACTAGCCATCTTGTTTCATGTTCTGTCTGAATTATCTTCAGACTGCCAATCCGCCTATTAAATTATACGATCTATAAAAGTCTTTTGGTTACCTTTCTTCAGTTTCCACCACTTAATTCTAGATTCTACCTCACATCTAACCTTCCTAGATTCTCTTCTAAATCGAATATTTAGAACTAAAAGTCTATGTTGAGCGGTTACACTCTCATCTGGTACTACCTTACAGTCGATGCAACAACCTCTATCTATCCTTCTCGTCAGAAAAAAGTCTATTTGATTTGCACTTGATCCGCTCCTAAAGGTGATAAGGTGATACTCTCTTTTCCTAAACCAAGTGTTTGCTAAGATCAAGTCATAAGATAAGGTAAAATCTAGAATCGAGCTACCTGCTTCATTCCTTTGTTCAAAACCAAAACATTCATGGATAGTATCAAACCCACTATGACTAGTACCTACATTTCCATTGAGATCACCACCAATAAATAACTTCTCTCTACCAGGTATCCTTTGCACCATCTCGTCTAAATCTTTCCAGAATAAACGCTTACTAGCGTCATCAAGACTTATCTGTGGTGCATAAACACTGATAACATTAAGGATCTCCCTACTTAGAATAAGCTTAACCAGTAAAATTCTATCACCTTTTCTCCTAATCTCAACTACATTCTCAAGCAACTGTCTATCTATGATTACACCTACCCCGTTACGATTTTTATCTCTACCCGTATACCAAACCTTATAACCCCAAGGCTCTATGACTCTACTCTTTTCACCTACCCACTTAATTTCTTGCAAGCACATAATACCAACTCTCCTTCTAATCATCACCTCCACTAATTCTGTTAGTCTACCCGTAAGGGAACTTATGTTCTAAGAAACTAGACGGATCCTATGAAACCCTTGCTTATTTTGTTAGGGATATGTATGCCCTAGAGGCCATTATTGTACATTTATGTATATTATAGTGGATGCTTGGACATATATATACATTACTTTCTTGCTCGACATGATAGTATACTATCTGGTTGCCTTTATCTTAACATGTTCACTGATATTATTATACTGTTTTTCATATACATGTTGATAAAGCCCTTAGGATGTAGGCTTGATTACCAGGACTATGATGTGGATCATACTACTGGGACCTGGGTAGTCGACAAGCACATCCTTCAATTGTTCTTTGTCGAGGGAATATCGAGACAGGTCATTGATATTCCAGAATAGACTAGTGTATACGTTTCTTGACCCTGTATGGGACGATGGTTGATCCCATATCCATTGGTTTTTGGTATCAAAGATTGTACACATGTGCTCATTAGAGAATTAGTACACCGAACAGGACTCGCCGAGAACTCCTAGATGGTATTATACATATCGTTAAATAGCAGTTTTCTGGTGACACTGGTACAGGTTAGTATGTAGACCTGAGATCGTCATAGAGTCTTGTATGGTTCCCACTGTGCTTTGATTTCCTCCTTACCACGGCTTAAAAGAGTCATGCAAACAGGTGGATTTTGGGTACAATCCCGAGTCAATGGAGGCAATGAGCGATAGGAGGGGGTTCGTCTCTCCCGGTATAGCGAGTTGATGTTGCGCTATGCTCGATTGGCTATAACAGGAAGTCTTTAGCCAGTGCCGTTGATGAGATTTACTGGTAAGTGTTATCACTAGTTTCTCGTACCGTTATAGGCCACACATCGGCATGGCTTATCAAGTTATTGGGGTCTGACGATTCCACCCCTAAACTCGATATGCGACATATCAGACAAAGAGACCGGACTGTACGGTAAGTGTTACCTATAGGCTTCATGGGAGTTTGGACAAGCTTGCTTGTTGATCTTTTATTCGTTCAATACCTGGGTAACCGTTATGTCCAGCCAGTACCGCTGACGGTTTGTGGATGACTGATATGATCATCACCTACTGCTGGCGTATTGACGAGTCTTTAGAGTCCCATATAGAAGTTTCCTGGTTCAAGCGAAATGAAGTAGGGCACATTTGCCTGATTAAATACGAGTATGAGATACCGTATTGTAATCTTGCGGCTATTTGCTATCAGTTAGGTTACATGTGATATAACCGGATTATTGAATCAAGTGTTGATTTAATAATATGGTATATATTTATTTATATATAATATAATTGTATATTGACTAATATTATTGCTCACTAATTATATGCTTATCTTTATATATATATATATATATATATATATATATATATATATGAAGCATGTTATGGGTTTTTTTCTATTTTTAGAAAATAGAAATTGAGGTGGAAAATGGGGAGACTTTTGTGGTATGGAACATACCATGGCTTATTCTATTTTATATTCATTTGCTTGCACTATTGAACCATGGCTACAATTTTTAAGTGTTAAAAATTGTATGCTTCAATAATGTGTGAGCTATGTGAGCCATGCTAGATCATTCTTCACTTCATTCTTGACTTGAGTTATTTTTTCTTCACTTGAGAGCTCGTGTGATGAGTTGCTCTCTAGCTCTCTCCATCTTCTTCACCTCCACCTCCAAGCTCAATCCCTCACATGAGTTGTGAACCCTTGAGCTTGTGAGAACCCTAGTAAGCAAACAATACCCCTACTTCACCATACTATACTAGATTAGCGCTTTGGTGTAGTGTGTTTATTTCACTAAAAAGTTTAGTGAAGAAGTAGCTTGGATTAGCGGACTTCGGGTGGATCACCTTCGGCACGAAGGTCATCGAAGCAAGTTCATTCAACATTCAAGTGGAGCCTAGTAGAGTCGTGTGGACTACAACTCGGAGCTTTAGAAGAGAAGGACACGGTCTACAAAGTTTGTAGCTATCCATCTCTTAGTGTAAAGTTTATGATATCAAGCTGAACCCTAATCATCTAGTTTAAGATCTTGGTTAGTGTAGATTAGCACCCCTAATTTTTAAAAAATGGCATGCTTGCTGCTAGTAAAACCCAGTGGTGGTGCTAACATACACTTTCATGGTATCAGAGCCAAAGCTAGAAGATTAGACGATGTATATAAATCACGAAACCGAAACAATTCCGAAACTGCAACCCGAAACCCCAAGTTTCTGTCGATTTTGAAATGAACTATGAATTTTTTTTAAACAAGTGCAGAATGTTACAAATGATGTAACTAGAACACTATAGAAAAACGAGGCAAAACAAGATTTTTTGGCCCGGCGAAAATTCAATTTTGGCCAGCCTGGCCGGTTTTATGATGAGGGTTTGCACTCATTTTTGTTTGGTGTTCTGGTGTGTTGGTTTTGGGGTTTCAGGTTATATTTGTTTAGCCCAGTTTGCATGTGATGTTAACTTTTCTATTAGGGCTATTCGAAGTGTTTCGTAGTCTTGTTTTAACGTTGTTTCGGGTTTAAGTTTGATATATGATACAGTAGTTGGAATCCACATTAAATTAGTCTTGTGAAAACTAGTTTGTTTGTAAATCTAGCATGTTAGTCTCTATTGATCGATTGCCACGAAATTTCGATTCGGATCGAAACTCCGTCGTAATCGTATATCATATGTGAATACTCGCCAGACAACTTTACTAGGTAGCCACGCCCCATAGCCCCGACCAAGTGACTTTGGGAGAACCCTGTTACCAAAAGCATACACTCGGGTGCTCGCGGTCATGGTGTTCCGCCTAAGTGCACTTGGTCGACGGTATCGGGGGTGCGGCCATCTACTAAAGTTTTCGACGAGTATTCGATCGGGTAGTCGGGAATTTTGTTGAATTACCCGACTAAATTATTGAAAAGGGTTTTCGATATAAGACTAAAATGCGGGGTTTATAGGGTTAGGCATGAAATCCGGAATATGAGATATTCCGAGTTTATGATGTCTAAGGAAATGTGGATTCTAATTATTGTAGTTTTTCATTTCTTTTCTGCGACCGTAAGTGTAATATGTGGGGTATCCTAAATCTCGTTGCTATATGTCAACGGAATTTGGGATACGCGTATTTACTTACGTTGATGATATGTGATATTATGTGTTGCTGTGATATGTTATATTGTATTGTCGTGAATGAATAGCCGGGGGTTTTATGTGAGATGAGAGTTTTTCAATTTTCATTCATGTAAAATTTGTATGTAATATTCTTTTATTGGGATACTTCCGGGTTAAGGATGATGTCACCATTGATGTATATTATTTACTTTTTCGCATTAGGATAGACCCAAAGCGGGGAATATAAATAACCGGGTTCTGGAGTCCAGTGGGAGACCATCTCGAGGAGTCGAGACCGGGTCTCCTAACTCTAGAATTTGTAGGGTTGCTTGCCGCTCTCGTAGGGGTCTAGGGATGTGGGTTTGGCTATTCATCACGACTGTGAAATCTGTGTTTTTCATTACTGGCTGAATTTAAAACACGGACCTCCTAGTATATCCAATATTTCATATGTTGACTTCTGCTGCTTGGTTCTGTGATGTGATCATATAACTGCGTGAGACAAATGCTATATATATATATATATATATATATATATATATAATAAACGTTGCTTATATTTTGCACCCTCGCTAGTCCAGCCCCCGCTCTGCCGTTAGTTAAGTAACCTAATGGTGCATGACGGGGCTCTATGGTGAATGCAAATGGCATAAGCGTACGTTCTATTTTCGTTTCATTTTCTGTGATGTTTAGGAAACATTAAATGATGGGACTTCATTAATGAGATTAATGAAAAGAAACGAAACCTAAAGATGTGGTAGAATCAAAAGTTTTAAAAAAGGTAGCTCGAGTTCTTGTTTTGCATAGTGGTATTTCTTGATGAATATCCGGCACCTCATTCGATGAGGAAAGAGCCGAGACCCCTTCACCGAGAGTGACCTATTTAGCAAAACTAGCAAATACTACAACCCACTCGGTTTGGTTTTAATAGCGTCTCTAGTTCTTGTTTTGCATAGTGGTATTCCTTGATGAATATCCAGTACCTCATTCGATGAGGAAAGCACCGAAATCCCTTCACCGGGAGTGACCTCTTTAGCGAAACTAGCAAAAGCTACAAAAAACACTCCTTTTCAAATCACTAGATTCTGCAACGATATCAAGTGTTGGCTATAGTGCCCTCAAGGCAATTATCGTAGTCGCAGACATGTGATTATGATGATTGAGAGAGAACCTATACCGGTAGAACAGTCTTGCTCGAGATGATAGTATGCTATCTGGTTTGTCTTTATCATCACTATTACATGTTGATAGAGCCCATATGATTCTTGCTTGACTATCAGTATTATGATGGCGATCATACACGTGGGAGCTAGTGGTATATAAGCACATCCTTAAATGTTCCTAGTTGTGGGAGTTTCGAGACTGGGCATCGATACTCCAGAGTAGACTAGTGTATACTGATCAAGACCTCGACGAGGGGCGGTGGTTAGGTCTCACAAGCCATTGGTGTTAGTTTGTTCACCTAAGATAGTATACAGGTTCTCATTGGGTTATGAGTACACAGGATGGACTCGCCGGGAACTTGCTAGTTGGTACTATACCTATTGTTAGGTAGCAGTTCCTAGGTGGCATGTGTACAGGTTAGTCTGTCGACCTGAGATCGTCATTTGTCTCATGTGAGTTCCCACTGTGCTTTGATTATTACCCTACCACGGCTCAAAGGAGTCGTGAAAACAGGTTTTAGTTGGGTACAGTCCCGAGCCACATGGAGGCAGTGAGCGGATTGTCGGGCATTCGTCTCTCCCGGTATTGGGGGTTGATGTCGCGCAGTGCAGGGTGGCCATCACCAGAAATCCTTGGCCAAGGTAGTCGAGAATTACTGATCTAGGATCGGTAGTTTCTCATGTGGTGATGGGTTTCATACCGACATGAATTATCGCGTTATTTGGGGTCTGATTTTATCCACCCCTAGACTCGATATGCGATACTCTTAGACGAACAGACGGACTGTACGGATATTGTCATTGTCATGCTCAGTAGGGGTTCAGGATGAGTTTGCTCGTCGGCCTCCCTTTCGCTCAATACTTAGGTAGACGTTACGTACAGCTAGTGCCGCTGACGTGCTTGTGGTTAAACCCACTACCAGCGTATTGATGAGTCTTTAGAGTCTCACACAGAGGGTTTCTCTGGTTCTGGCGAAATGATGTAGTAGCCGTATTGGATACGTCCAGGATTCCGACCGATTGATGTACTTTGTACCCGGACTTTCGATCAGACAGTTGATAATACTAGCCAGCTCGGGTTTGAACCGAATTATTAAATCAGGTATTGATTTAATAATTTACGTATATGTATTTTGATACGTATATTCTAGTATTATGTTCTTTTTGTTATTCTATCTCTTTGGGTATTCATATTTCGGTACGAATGTAGGTATGTATATACAGTAGAATGTAATCCGCATTTTATCCGGAAAACATTTTAGAAGGCGGCTAACTCATTTTTGGATTTGACCATTTTTTGGAAAATGGAAATGAGGTGGAAATTGGAAAATGGGGAGTATGGTGGTGACCATGCTTGCATAGTGTGCACAAATGAATTTTTAATTCATTTGTGTATACTATTCAAGTATGGGTGGATTTTAAAATGAAAAGAAAATGTTTTACAAAACCAAGCTTGCTCAATTTCTCTTTCATGGTTAGCTTCATTTTTTTGAGCATGAGTTTTTCTTGAGCTCTTCATCACCATTTGTGCTTAACTCCTCTCTTGATTTTCCATAGTTGCCTCCACCTTCATTCACCACCTCCTCTCAACCCTCTCATGTGTTGAGAATCATGAGAGGAGGTGAGATGAGATAGACCAACACTTGGATTACAAACACTACATCCTAGGCTTTCTAGAGTAGCATCCTAGAAACTCTAGTTGCTTCACTTGCATCCATTATGTGAAGCTAGAGCCACAACTACATCTCTCGGGTTGATCATCGTCGATGGAGTGAGACCGGCGACCAAGCTTGATCAAGGAGCCTCTAGGAGCTTGGGAAGATGGTTGAAGACCGAAGGACACGGATCAACTCGGTATAACCATTCCTAACTCCTTTTATTTGCTTGCTAGTATAGGGTTTAGGGTGGATCTGAGCATCGGGTAATGGTAGTGCCAGTTTAGAAAAATTTTGTTCCGCATTTAGCCACGGTTTGATGTTCGGGGCGCTGCCGTAACCCAACATGGTATCAGAGCCAACCCGTAAACCCCTTACTAGCAGTTTTAGACAATATTAAAGTATCAAAATCGAAACAACCCCAAAACAGTGCACTGCACATTTCAGTTTCTGTCGAAATTTCAGAGTCTTCAAAAAATTATTTTAGCAACTGCAGAAGACTATTTATATGACCACAAGAGCACACACCAAACACAAACCTATTTCACCCTATTTGGACCTGCCACATATGCCTAAAATCCAATCTGGTCGGCCATAGTAAGGACTTGGAAGTTCGTATTTTGTGTGTGGTCTGGTCTCTGGAATATTGGTCCAGTGGTATTGCTAGTTTTTCCCATTTTGGATATTATGTTGTCTTTTGTTCAGCGGCAATTCGGGGTGTTTCGAAGTCTACAATTTAACACTGTTTAAATGTTTATCAGTACATGCATTACTATCCGCGACCGTGAATGTCATTCGAGCGATACAACTCGTCTAATTGCTATATGTTCTTTTAGACGGGTTTACGAACGTGACATTCACGTTGATGTTCTGTGTTGTGGTTAGATCGTCGTGGTGGATAGCTTAGGTGCAATGTTAGTACAGTTTAGTTTCATTTGTACATTTGATATTGTGGGGCGAGCATCCGATATGTGGACTGCCATCACTGCCAGTTTGTATATTATTTGTTTGGGGCACGACCGGATTGAGGTCGATGTTACCCTTGTATATTATTTTCTTTTCTGTACTAGGATTACCCCACGGTGGAGTGCACGAATAGTTGGGTTCTAGAAGGCAACGAGTCCACACCTCAAGGCGTTAAGACGGAGGGGGCCTCACTCTAGAATTGGCGGGCTATTCACCGCACTTGTAGAGGGTATAGGTATGACCCACGGAGGGGCGCTCAAGTTACCGGATTCCGTGAAGTGCTGGGTGGTTCATTCACGTTGTTGAAGGGGGTTGCCTCACTTCTGGTTTTGGCGGGTAACTTGCCGCGCTCGTAGGGGTCTAGTTTTCATTGCACAGGCTATCCACACGACAGGGGAACGTTGTTAGTAATATGTATGCCCTAGAGGCCATTACTGTACATAGGATGTATATTGTAGTGGATGCTGGGACATATATAGGGAGGACTTTCTTGCTCGACATGATAGTATGCTATCTGGTTGAACTTTACCTTAACGTGTATACTGATTGTCTCTCTGTTACATGTTGGTAAAGCCCTTAGGATGTGTGCTTGACTACCTGGACTATGATGCGGATCATACTAGTGGGGACATGGTAGTCCATAAGTACATCCTTCAAAGTCCCTAGTCGTGGGTGTATCGAGACGGGGCATCGATATACCAGAGTAGACTAGCGTATACCTTCTCGACCCATAAAGATGGGCGATGGATGATCCCATATCCATTGGTGTTTGACATCAGAGATGATATACGGGTGCTCAGTAGAGACTGGGTACACTGGACGGACTCGCCGAGAACTCCCAGATGGTATTATACCTCACGTCAGATGGCAGTTCTCTGGTGACACTGGTACAGAGTAGTCTGTTGACCCGAGATCGTCATAGAGTCTTGTGTGGTTCCCACTGTGCTTTGATTTCCATCTTACCACGTCCAAGAGGGCGTGCAAAACGGTGGTTTTTGGGTACAGTCCCGAGTCACATGGAGGCAATGAGCGATAGGAGGGGATTCGTCTCTCCCGGTATAGGGGGTTGATGTTGCGCTGTGTTCGATTGGCTATAACAGGAAATCCCTGGCCAGGGTTGCTGAGATTTACTGGTAAGTGTTACCAGTAGTTTCTCGAATTGTTATAGACCTCATATCGACACGACTTATCGAGCTATTGGGGTCTGACGTTTACCACCCCTAGGCGAGATATGCGACAGATCAGACGATCAGACCGAACTGTACGGTAGTGTTACTGGTCGGATTCGCAGGAGTGTGAGCGGGCTTGCTCGTCGATCTTCTGATCGCTCAATACCCGGGTGGCCGTTACGTTTAGCAGACCGCTTGCGGCTTGTGGGTGTTTGATATGATCATCGCCTGCTGCCGGCGTATTGACGAGTCTTTAGAGTCCTACACAGAGGTTTCCTGGCTCAAGCGAAACGAAATAGGAGCGCATATGAGATATGTGCGGGACCGAGAATAATGCGTGTATGTGATACCGTATTCCATTCTCGCGATGAATGTATCGAGTGGTTGTATGCGATATAACCTAGTTATCGATTCAAGCGTTGATTCGATAAGCCGATACATTGTATACTAGTCGGTTGTGTGCGACATGACCGGATCATTGAATCAAGTGTTGATTTAATGATTTAATGTATAATTATATATTTGATATATTACTTTGCATTAACTAGTAATGGTTCACTTTAAATGGATTTTCTCACTTGGATTGTGCAAGTTGTATATGTGATATACTTTTATGCACATGTTTGTATCATGTTTGATGATGCATATTAACTTGGTTAAGTGTAAAGATTAAACCATGGTTTACTTAATGATTAGGGTTTTGATTATCTTATTCATTTATTTATATATATATTCATTTTGGAAATTATTTAAGGATGGTGGCTTATTTTGTTTTATGTTGAAGTTTCTTGAAACTTTGATCAAGTCAACCATTCTTATCTCTTCCTTAACCCTAACCATCATATCTAACCATGGTCCATTCTCTACACTAAACTAAGGTTAATATTATGATAAGAATGGATTTTATTTTCTATTCTATTATTCTTATCATAACAATATTCATCTTCTTCATCTTCTTCTTCATTGAAGAAGCTTGAGGTCATCAATGGTGGATTGATGATTTGAGTGAGAAATCCAATTCTAAAGTCTACCCACTTCCTATTTCTTCATCCTCTACCTCTTGCCAAGTAGTAGAGTGTGTTTCCTTCATAAGTTTCTTGACTTGGTGAAGTGAGAGCTTGATCTTGCGATGCTTCGACGTAGATCATCTTCGGCATGGACATCGACGACCTAGCTCGCTTATTCTCCGATGAAGTCGACGCTAGAGCCCGGATTCTTTTTGGACAGCGGAGAGGACTTCGTTGCGGAGCTATGGAGGTGGAGCACCGGATCTACAAAGGTTGTATTTCCGATTCTCATAGTTAAGTGTTAACTAGTTAGCTTTTTCGCCTAGTTTTCTAGCAAACGATCCGTAGTCGGGTCTCTCGGCACCTAGATTTTTTGAATTTGGCATGGTCGATGCCTTGTGAGACCTCACTAGAGTGCCTAGGAACCCTACAAACGTCGGGTCTCATTTGCAGCTCAAATGAAACCCGGGGCTCCAAGATTATCCACCATTCTGTGTTGCTTCTGTGATACTTCTGTGATGTTTCTTTATATCATGCCTGGGACGATTGTTATATATATTTATATATATACTAGTAGATGTTGTATATGTTTTGCACCCGCGCTAGTCCAGTCCCCGCTCTGTCGTTAGTTAAGTAACCTAACGAGTGATGACGGGACCCAGTGGCGAATGCGGATGGCATATACGTACATCATATTTTCGTTCTTTTCTGGTGTGATTAATTGATGGGACCGCGTTGATTTTGATCAATGCAAGGATAAAACAAACCTATATGATGTTGTTGGAACCAAGTTTTTAAAACTGACATTACAGACGTTCTATTTTGCTTTGCACAGTGGTATTCGATTGGGAATATACTGCACCTCATTCGACGAGCCAAGGGCCGAGATCCCTTCATCGGGAGTGACCCCTTAGGCAGAAGTTTGCGTCAACGTAATAACTTTACTATAGTCGATTATTTTGCTTTGTATCATGATATTCAGTTTAGAATATCCTGCACCTTATTCGATGAGGAAAGAGCTGAGATCCCTTCACCGGGAGTGACCTCTTTAGCAAAAGTTTCGCCACTATATATTTGTAAAACCACTTGGATTCTTTCAACGATATCAAGTTCATTACGTTAAACGTTTTTCTCTAAAAACCAGCCGTAGCCCTCTGTCATTTCAGATTAGTATTGCTTAATATTCGTGCTATGTATGTCGTGCATTACCGAGGCGTAGTGTTCGGTAGCTATGTAATGCTTTTCTGTCGTATGGATATATGGATTGGTTATGACAGTCGTACGGTTATGTTGGCATTGTCAAGGACTAGTACGGGTGGGTTTAAGGCAATCAATGTTTGTAACACCTTAGGATGCGTTTAGTAGCTAATTACATTTAAACAAATGGTTTTTAATAAAAAGTTTACCAAATTGATTTTTAAATATTTTATCAAATTTAATGAATATTTTATTAGATTTTTCCTAGGCTTGCACACACTTGTGCATGTAAACTAGGGTTAAATTGGGGTTAGACCATGATTAGCAACCATAGTGGGTTAAACTATTGGAATTAAGTGTTTTGGGTTTTAATTAAGTGTGTGTGTTTTTTTTAAATGAAAATGGAAAATGATTTGAATTTGGTTCACTTGGAGGGGGAAAGAGAGAGAGAGAGAGAGAGAGAGAGAGAGAATGGGCATGATGGCCTTGCCATGCTTGCATTAAATGAAGAGAGAGAGAGGAGGGGGTTGACTAGCCTTAGCTTTCATTTCTTTTGCCTTGCCACTCATTTTTCTCACTCTCACTCACTCATACACACACACACAAGCAGCTGCAGCAGCAACAGCAGAAGAAGCAATAGCAGCAGAAGCAGCAGCAGCACCAACAGCACCATCAGCAGCAGCTCCAGCATAGCAACAGCTCCAGCATCAGCACAACAGCAGCAGCTCCAGACAGCAACAGCATAGCAAGCAGCAGCAACAACAGCTCTTTTCCTCTTCCTCTTCTCCTTTCTCCTGCTTCCTAGGGTCGTTGGGGTATATTTCTTAAACCTACATCCTAGTTTGCTAAGTTTGTGTAGAATTAGCTTCGGTTAGTGATAAAAGTGAGTTTTTGTGCTAAAAATGGTGAATTGTGTGGACTTTTGGTTTGGGGATGATTTTATTGGTTAGCCTAGCTTAGTTAAGTGTTGTTAGGGCCACTTAAACCTAGATAAACCCCAGATCTCACCAAAATACCCTAGGTTTCCTTTTTGTGCAAAATATAACGTTTTTTTAGCAAAATATGGCCTTTCTGTGATCTGCTTTAGACCCGGGGGTTTCAGAGAAAAATTGGGAAAACTGGAGCATGTACACTAGGTCTAGACTACACACACCATGCACGAAACCCTAACCCCACACCCAGGCCGCCGATTTATTCTTTCTGGCCGTAATTTGCGGCCAGATGAGGGAGATAGGTGTTAGGGTTTTGGTTAGAGGAGTCTGCTGTATTTTTAGGGTCTGTGGTATGTGCAATTTTGTAAGTTTTCACCTGTGTCAAAATCTGGGACCATATATCGTTTTTCTAATACGTTTAGTTTGCGCGATACGCGCGATACGTGAGTGGGTTCTGTGATCCAGCGTGTCGCGACGTGTCGGGATAGTTTTAGACGCGTATACACACGTTTCAGCGTATCGTACCCACGCGCGTTTAGTTCGCGACGCGAGTTTCTCGTTTGTTTTCGATATCGCGTTTTGTAGAATTTTACTTATATATGGATTCCTTGTGTAAATTCCAGGTTCGCAGGCGGGTACGTCGGACGCCGCAAAGAAGGGGAAGCAAGTGGTCGGCTACGTGTAGCACGTGACCAGGTGAGTAGATTTAACATCTGCGGGGAAATCGCTCTTATGGCATTAAGCGTCAAGGCGTAATAGGATGTTTAGTCGTAGATGTTATGTGTATTATTGTAGCATACCTCCCTTATTGCATATAGAAATGATAGATATAGAACACGGCACTGTCACTAATGGTTCAAGCTGCACAAGCACTATTTGTATGTTACACTCACACCGTTAGTGATTGTCATGACTTGTCGCATATATGCACACTGTATTTTCATAGTAGTACTACACTCATATTCGCGTATATATATCCTTTTGCACATCCATACCTACATATGCTATATACATGGATGATATCGATTTGATTTCATGAATAATAGGGACCGCATGAGATATTTTCAAAACGGGATTCTTTTAAAAGAGCAGTGTTCCCTTTTTACTCTTAGTGTCATATGACACATTGCATGGATTTACGCATTGAGTTTGGATTTTATGAGATTTCTGGATTTGAGAACCGTGGTATTATTTTAAGAAAATACGCACTGTTTTAAAATCCCGGTTTCTCTTGATATGATATTTCAGTGCGTCCACTATGAGTTTTCTCGGTTCCAGAGAGGTTGTGTGAATATACCCGATTCGAGGAGCGGTAGGCACCGATTGCGGGTACATGGTGGACCCGGTATGGTACCCCGGGGTAAGAAAACTCGTATTGTTAAACGGTGAGCCCGGCGGAGGGACTACTACCTACCGGTGATTGGTTAGACCTGGCGATTATCCGGAGGATACCGACCAGAGTCGATAGATGGGTACGGGACGACGCGTACTGCCGGGGCCGAGGGCCGATTCCGCAGACGGAGCCCGTGGGCCGATCCGACTGACGGAGCCGGATACTTGAGGATTTGCGTGTCGATGCTAGACACGACGATTTCATGATATTTTCATGTGCCGATGCTAGGCACTCACGCTTTTATGAGATTTACAGGATTTGAGGGCCGATGAGGATAACGGCGCCTGAGTTAGTTTTACTGGGATTTTGGTGTATTGATGGACACCGATTATTTTTCCACGTTGACATTCCGTGTAGATGTTATTTATTCCCATGCTCAGCATTCAGTATTATACATCTCATCCTGTATCTGTAGTACCTGATAGAGTACATTTGCTATGCACGATTATTGCATACCTGCTCACCCTATATAGATGTTGTTAGATTGCATTTGCTATGCACGATTACTGCATACCTGCTCACCCTATATAGATGTTGTTAGATTGCATTTGCTATGCACGATTACTGCATACCTGCTCACTCTATATAGATGTTGTTAGATTGCATTTGCTATGCACGACTATTGCATACCCTGCTCATCATATAGAGATGTTATTAGATCGCACTTGTTGCATGATTATTGCTCATCTAGTTCATCATATCGATGTTATCTGTTGGCATAGGTTAGAGTATCACAGCACGTGCATACTCGCAATTAACTTTATATGTTATCTACTATTCACGAGTTGGCAACTCACCCCCGTTGTGCCACAGTGTTTGCAGGTTGCTCCTCAGAGTAGTCACGGCAGGCTGCTTCTTGCATCTTTTGCTACAGATACCACCTCAGTTGGCGTGCGAGTTCTTTTGCTGATAGGTTGGATTTTGTGCGGTATCTGTTTATTTTCCAGTTGTATACATTGTTGTATCTAGTACTCTCCATCTACTTCCCTGTATTGACTTAGAGACCAGTTGTGAGGGCGATGTATATTATTTTGTACTCTGGTGTTGAGCTCGTTGTGAGCCGACTTTATTTATGCAGCTTCAGCTTTATGATATTTGTTTTCACTTGTACTGTTTATTTCTTCGCTACGGCGTCGTATATTATCGTTGTGGTGATTGTTTCCGCCGTTGGGCGTGATTGCTCCCGTTTGGGATGCTTATTTCTTATTGTGTATCATTTTACTCATATATTGCCTTGTACCCGATTTTGGGGCTAGTTTTTACAAAGGAAATGCTGCCAAAATTTTTAAGATAATAACTTGAACTTTAAAGAATTCTATTAAATTACTTATGGTTTTCTAAATGTTTTAACAAATGTTTCTCTTAAATGTTTTAACACTCAATACTTTTAATGGTTTTGATTTCTGGGTTTCGGCTTACTTAGTCGCGTTATGCCTGTAGACGTCATGTGGTTAAGTGCCGGTCACGGGCCGAACTTTGGGTCGTGACAAAGTTGGTATCAGAGCGTAGGTTTTACCTTCGGAGTGTAGGATAACCCTGGTATGATGGAGTAGGTAGTTGAAGCAGAGTGGCGTAGCGTGCGTATGTTCAGCGGCATACTCATACACGGTACTCCGCCTAAGCGACCTTATGACCTATTGATTGAAATTCCTTCATGGTTATCTACATTCTTGCGATTCGATTTCCGTATCCTTATCGAATCCTACTTTCTTTTCAGCCAATATGCCGCCAAAGACTATGAGGGCGCAGAGAGCGGCCGCGAGAGCCGAGATTCGAGTTGACTCGTCCGAGATGAGGACTGATCCGGGTAGTACACCAGTTGTACCTGAGAAGACTATTCCTCCTACGACAGATCAGATCGCCATGCTAGAGGCTGGTATTCAGGAGATGCGCCAGATGATAGGATTGCTAGTTGAGACGCTTCGAGCGCAGCGACCAGAGGTAGCTCCACCCGTTACGGGGACCGTGATGGTACCTACAGTACAGGCAGTTGCCCCTACAGCCACGGAGGTTATTACAGTATCGCTATCAGAGTTCATGAGGCTGAAGCCTCCGGTCTTCACAGGCACCGATGCAGCCGAGGACCCACAGTCTTTCATTGATAGGATGGCCCGGATATGTCGTTCACTCAGATGCTCAGATGCGAGATGGGTAGAGTTCGCGAGCTTTCGCCTCGAAGGTCTTGCGCAGAAATGGTGTGAATCGGTCGAGAAGGGTAGAGCAGCAGGTCTTCCTCCTATGACCTGGACCGAGTTTGTGACGGTATTTCTAGCCCGCTTCCTTCCCCAGAGTGTCAGGGATGCCCGAGCACGCAGATTCGAGTCCTTACGCCAGATGACAGAGATGACAGTGGCAGAGTATGATGTACTGTTTACCGAGCTATCCGTTTATGCCCCATACCTAGTGGCGACTGAGGAGATGCGAGTCAAGAGGTTCGTTCGAGGCTTGCTTACCCCACTGTTCCTTACGATCAGCGCGCAGCATTGCGAGACTTATGCAGCAGCTGTAGACGCAGCCCTATTAGTCGAAGAGCGCCTTGCAGAGACTTCGGTAGTTCCAGGGTCGAAGAGGGTTCGTACTGATACAGCAGCACAGAGACATCCATTCGGACGCCGTGATAGACGTCGTACAGGTGGCAGAGACTCAGGGCGAGGTCAGATGTTTAGGTCTTACCCCCAGGAGGGTCAGCAGTCATCGCGTGGATGCTTTGGATGTGGTAGTCCCCATCACCGCGTCAGAGATTGTACCGAGATACGCCGGAGGGAGCCAGCAGTACCGCGTGTCACACTTCCACCTTCTCCACCCCAGAGGGCGTTGCCTATTGTACCTACTGTTGCTCCACGTCAGGCTCATGCACAGAGAGGCCGTGGTCGCGGAGGGTTTGCTCCTAGAGGACGAGGTGGACGAGGCAGAAGACAGCCAGCTGCTGGCAGAGTACAGCCAGTTGCTAGTAGGGGACCGCCAGTTGCAGGCAGAGGACAGGCACGGGTTTTCGCGTTGACGCATCAGGACGCGCAGGCGTCCAATGCGGTGGTCTCAGGTACCCTATCAGTATGTTCTGTTGACGCACACGTGTTGTTTGATCCCGGATCCACGCACTCGTACGTTACCACACACTTCGTGCCGAGTTTGGGTAGAGAGTCCGGTTTGCTTGATCAGCCGCTTGTTGTGACCACTCCTGTGGGAGAGTCGTTTGTTGCTAGACACGTATTCCGATCCTGTGTTGTCCGTATTGGCGAGAGAGAGTTGCCTGCCGACTTGATCCTTCTTGAGATGTTGGACTTCGACGTTTTTTTGGGCATGGATTGGTTAGCCACGTGCTATGCGTCTGTGGACTGCCCCGAGAAGACTGTTAGATTTTATTTTCCCGGCGAGTCGGCTTTTATTATGCAGGGGGACCGTGGTGCCGCCCCTCACATTTTGATTTCTTCTCTTCGCGCTGGACAGCTGTTGAGGAAGGGATGTCAGGGATTTCTAGCCTATGTGTGCGATACTAGAGCTACGGATGTTCCGTTGGACCAGATTCCGACTGTTTGTGAGTTCCCTGATGTTTTCCTTGACGAGCTTCCTGGGCTACCGTCTGAGCGCGATATTGCTTTCTGTATTGATTTGATTCCCGGCACGAGGCCTATTTCTATACCGCCTTATCGGATGGCCCCGACGAAGAATAGTGAGTTGAAGGGTCAGCTGCAAGATTTGCTGGATAAGGGACTTATTCGACCCAGTGCTTCTCCTTGGGGTGCTCCGGTCCTGTTTGTCAAGAAGAAGGACGGCAGTTTGCGTTTGTGTATCGACTACTGCCAGCTGAATAGGGTTACCATGCAAAACAGATATCCTTTGCCACGTATCGACGGCTTGTTCGACCAGCTTCAGGGGACAGGATATTTTTCGTGGATCGACTTGGGATCAGGATACCATCAGCTGCGGGTTCGACAGGAGGATATATCGAGGACAGCTTTCCGCATGCGCTACGGCCATTATGAGTTTTTGGTGATATCGTTCGGACTCACCAACGCCCCAGCAGCGTTTATGGATTTGATGAACCGTATATTCAGGCTGTATCTTGACTTATTCATCATCGTATTCATTAACGATATTTTAGTGTATTCCCGGAGCCGATAAGAGCACGAGCAGCACCTGCGGATCATACTGCAGACTTTGAGGGAGCACCAGCTATTTGCAAAATTCTCCAAGTGTGCATTCTGTCTTGACAGCGTAGACTTCTTGGCTCACATGATTACACGAGACGGTATATGTGTGGACCCGAGGAAGATCGAGGCCGTTCAGCGTTGGCCCAGACCCGCATCAATTACGGAGATCCGCAGCTTTCTGGGACTGGCCGGTTACTACAGGCGATTTGTATAGGACTTTTCCCGTATTGCTGCACTTTTGACCGGGTTGACCCGGAAGGGAGTTCCTTTCGATGGGACGGAGGAATGTGAGTATAGCTTTTAGCAGCTACGGACTTGTTTGACTACGATGCCGGTGTTATCGTTCCCTTCAGGATCAGGCAGATTTGTGGCCTATTGTGACGCTTCACGAATGGGGCTAGGGTGCGTGTTGATGCAGCATGATAGGGTGATCGTGTATTCTTCACGGCAATTGAAGAAACATGAATAGAACTACCCTACTCACGATTTGGAGATGGATGCAGTGGTCTTTGCACTTAAGATCTGGCGACATTACCTATACGGTGAGTCGTGCCAGATATTCACTGATCACAAGAGTTTAAAGTATATATTTTAGCAGCGAGATCTGAATCTCCGACAGCACCGTTGGATGGAACTAGTGAAGGATTATGATTGCGAGATCTTGTATCACCCGGGCAAGGCTAATGTAGTGGCGGATGCTTTGAACAGGAGGCCCGGGGGTAGTCTATCGTGTTTTAACGCAGTGCAGAGGCAGTCGTCGGCAGATTGGCAGACATTATGTGACAGCTGAGTGCAGTTCGAGTTCACGCCGATCGGGGGACAGCTTGCGCATGTTCGTGCATGCCCACAGTTGCTTGACCGTATACATGAGGCACAACACAGTGATGACCGTTGTTCAGAGATCATGGCACAGATTAGACAGGGCAGATTTTCCGAGTTCGTGATCGATGATCAGGGGATACTGCGATTTGGGACGAGACTGTGTGTACCAGAGGCTGAGGGACTGCGGCGTGAGATTCTTAAGAAGGCACATCGATCGGTGTATAGTGTTCATCCGGGTTCCACCAAGATGTACCATGATATGAGAGATGTTTACTGGTGGGACGGAATGAAGAGGGACATCACGGACTTCGTGTCGAGATGCCTGACTTGTCAGCAAGTCAAGGCCGAGCACCAGAGGCCAGCGGGAGAGCTACAGCCGTTACCCATTCCGGAGTGGAAATGTGAACAGATTTCGATGGACTTCATTGTGGGTCTACCCAGGACTAGGCGAGGGTATGATTCCATTTGGGTGATCATGGATTGTTTGACGAAAGCGGCTCACTTCCTGCCACTGAAGAAGACTTTCGGATTTGCTCAGTACGCCCAGATATACATCGACGAGATTGTATGACCGCATGGAGTCCCGACGTGTATCGTGTCCGACCGAGGCACCCAGTTTACTAACCGACTATGGCAGAGGCTTCATGAGGCCTTGGGCACTCGCTTGAGTTTCAGCATAGCATTTCATCCGCAGACCGACGGCCAGTTAGAGCGGACTATTCAGACTCTCGAGGACATGCTCCGAGCGTGTGTTTTCGACTTTGGTGGTAGCTGGGATCATCATTTACCCTTGGTGGAGTTCTCCTACAACAATAGTTTCCAGGATACTATTCAGATGGCACCTTTCGAGGCTTTGTATGGGAGGAGATGTAGATCGCCCGTCTGTTGGACAGAGCTCAGTGAGAACAGTATTTTGGGGCCACAGATCGTACAGGAGACGACCGAGAAGATTCAGCTGATTCGAGACAGGATGAGGACAACTCAGAGCAGGCAGAAATCGTATGCTGACAGACGCCGCCGCAGATTAGAGTTCGCAGTTGGAGATCACGTTTTTCTGAGGGTCTCTCCGATGAAGGGAGTGATGAGGTTTGGATGGAAGGGGAAGCTTAGTCCCAGATTCATAGGTCCTTTCGAGATCCTCGAGAGTGTAGGCGCAGTAGTATATCGTTTGGCTCTTCCATCCGACTTCCCAGATGTTCACCCCGTATTCCATGTGTCGATGCTTCACAGATACCTACATGACCCTCCGCACATGATTCAGCATCAGACCGTTCAGCTCGAACGTGATCTTTCGTTCACCGAGCAGCCAGTCGTGATATTGGACCGGCAGGTGAAGAAACTTCGATCGAAGGTCTTACCATCAGTGAAGGTGCTTTGGTGCAGCCCGAATGGTGAAGAGATCACTTGGGAGGCCGAGGGCGAGATGCGGAAGAAATTCCCTCATCTCTTCGAAGGTATGCATAGCTTTATATTTTTTTAAATTCGGGGACGAATTTCTTTAAGGGGGGAAGATTGTAACACCTTAGGATGTGTTTAGTGGCTAATTATATTTAAACAAATGGTTTTTAATAAAAAGTTTACCAAATTGATTTTTAAATATTTTATCAAATTTAATGAATATTTTATTAGATTTTTCCTAGTCTTGCATACACTTGTGCATGTAAACTAGGGTTAAATTGGGGTTAGACCATGATTAGCAACCATGGTGGGTTAAACTATTGGAATTAAGTGTTTTGGGTTTTAATTAAGTGTGTGTTTTTTTAAAAATGAAAATGGAAAATGATTTGAATTTGGTTGACTTGGAGGGAGAAAGAGAGAGAGAGAGAGAATGGGCATGATGGCCTTACCGTGCTTGCATTAAATGAAGAGAGAGAGGGAAGGGGGTTGACTAGCCTTAGCTCTCATTTCTTTTGCCTTGCCACTCATTTTTCTCACACTCACTCACTCATACACACACACACACAAGCAGCTGCAGCAGCAACAGCAGTAGAAGCAACAGCAGCAGAAGAAGCAGCAACACCAACAACACCATCAGCAGCAGCTCCAGCATCAACAACAGCTCCAGCATCAGCACATCAGCAGCAGCTCCAGACAGCAAGCAGCAGCAACAGCAGCTCTTTTCCTCTTCCTCTTCTCCTTTCTCCTGCTTCCTAGGGTCGTTGGGGTATATTTCTTAAACCTACATCCTAGTTTGCTAAGTTTGTGTAGAATTAGCTTCGGTTAGTGATAAAAGCGAGTTTTTGTGCTAAAAATGGTGAATTGTGTGGACTTTTGGTTAGGAGATGATTTTATAGGTTAGCCTAGCTTAGTTAAGTGTTGTTAGGGCCACTTAAACCTAGATAAACCCCAGATCTCACCAAAATACTCTAGGTTTTCTTTTTGTGCAAAATATAACATTTTTAGCAAAATATGGCCTTTCTGTGATCTGCTTTAGACCCGGGGGTTTCAGAGAAAAATTGGGAAAACTGGAGCATGTACACTAGGTATAGACTACACACACCATGCACGAAACCCTAACCCCACACCCAGGCCGTCGATTTATTCTTTCTGGCCGCAATTTGCGGCCAAATGAGGGAGATAGGTGTTAGGGTTTTAGAGGAGTCTACTGTATTTTTAGGGTTTGTGGTATGTGCAATTTTGTAAGTTTTCACCTGTGTCAAAATCTGGGACCATATATCGTTTTTCTAATACGTTTAATTTGCGCGATATGCGCGATACGTGAGTGGGTTCTGTGATCCAGCGTGTCGCGACGTGTCGGGATAGTTTTAGACGCATATACACACGTTTCAGCGTATCGTACCCACGCGCGTTTAGTTCGCGACGCAAGTTTCTCGTTTGTTTTCGATATCGCGTTTTTTAGAATTTTGCTTATATATAGATTTCCTGTGTAAATTCCAGGTTCGCAGGCGGGTACGTCGGACGCCGCAAAGAAGGGGAAGCAAGTGGTCGGCTACGTGTAGCACGCGACCAGGTGAGTAGATTTAACATCTACGGGGAAATCACCCGTATGGCGTTAAGCGTCAGGGCGTGATAGGATATTTAGTCGTAGATGTTATGTGTATTATTGTAGCATACCTCCCTTATTGCATATAGAAATGGTAGATATAGAACACTGCACTGTCACTAACGGTTTAAACTGCACGAGCACTATTTGTATGTTACACTCACACCGTTAGTGATTTCCATGACTTGTCGCATATACACACATATATTGATATCTTCATACCTGCGCACATGCACACTGTATATTCATACCAGTGCACACATATATTGATATCTTCATACCTGCGCACATGCACACTGTATATTCATACCAGTGCACACATATATTGATATTTTCATACCTGCGCACATGCACACTGTATATTCATACCAGTGCACACATATATTGATATCTTCATATCTGCGCACATGCACACTGTATTTTCATAGTAGTGCTACACTCATATTCGCGTATATATATCCTTTTGCACATCCATACCTACATATGCTACATACATGGATGATATCGATTTGATTTCATGAATAATAGGGACCGCATGCGATATTTTCAAAACTGGATTCTTTTAAAAGAGCGGTGTTCCCTTTTTATTCTTAGTGTCATACGGCACATTGCATGGATTTATGCATTGAGTTTGGATTTTATGGGATTTCTGGATTTGAGAACCGTGGTATTATTTTAAGAAAATACACACTGTTTTAAAAACCCGTTTTCTCTTGATATGATATTTCAGTGCGTCCACCATGAGTTTTCTCGGTTCTAGAGAGCTTGTGTGAGTATACCCGATTCGAGGAGCAGTAGGCACCGATTGCGGGTACATGGTGAACCCGGTATGGTACCCCGGGGAAAGAAGACTCGTATTGTTAGACGGTGAGCCCGGCGGAGGGACTACTACCTACCGGTGATTGGTTAGACCTGGCGATTATCCGGAGGATACCGACCAGAGTCGATAGATGGATACGGGACGACGCGTACTGCCGGGGCCGAGGGCCGATTCTGCAGACGGAGCCCGTGGGCCGATCCGATTGATGGAGCCCGATACTTGAGGATTTGCGTGTCGATGCTAGACACGACGATTTCATGATATTTTCGTATGCTGATGCTAGGCACTCACGATTTTATGAGATTTACAGGATTTGAGGGCCGATGAGGATGACGGCGCCTGAGTTAGTTTTACTGGGATTTGGGTGTATTGATGGACACCGATTATTTTTCTACGTTGACATTCCGTGTAGATGTTATTTATTCCCATGCTCAGCATTCAGTATTATACATCTCATCCTGTATCTGTAGTACCTGATAGAGTACATTTGCTATGCACGATTATTGCATACCTGCTCACCCTATATAGATGTTGTTAGATTGCATTTGCTATGCACGATTACTGCATACCTGCTCACCCTATATAGATGTTGTTAGATTGCATTTGCTATGCACAATTACTGCATACCTGCTCACTCTATATAGATATTGTTAGGTTGCATTTGCTATGCACGACTATTACATACCCTGCTCATCATATAGAGATGTTATTAGATCGCACTTGTTGCATGATTATTGCTCATATAGTTCATCATATAGATGTTATCTGTTGGCATAGGTTAGAGTATCGCAGCACGTCCATACTCGCGATTACCTTTATATGTTATCTACTATTCACGAGTTGGCAACTCACCCCCGTTGTGCCACAGTGTTTGCAGGTTGCCCCTCAGAGTAGTCGCGGCAGGCTGCTTCTTGCATTTTTTGCTATAGATACCACCGCAGTTGGCGTGCGAGTTCTTTTGCTGATAGGTGGGTTTTTGTACGGTATCTGTTTATTTTCCAGTTGTATACATTGTTGTATCTAGTACTCTCCATCTACTTCCCTGTATTGACTTAGAGACCACTTGTGAGGGCGATGTATATTATTTTGTACTCTGGTGTCGAGCTCGTTGTGAGCCGACTTTATTTATGCAGCTTCAGCTTTATGATATTTGTTTTCACTTGTACTGTTCATTTCTTCGCTACGGTGTCGTATATTATCGTTTTGGTGATTGTTTCCGCCGTTGGGCGTGATTACTCCCGTTTGGGATGCTTATTTCTTATTGTGTATCATTTTACTCATATATTGCCTTGTACCCGATTTCGGGGCTAGTTTTTACAAAGGAAATGCTGCCAAAATTTTTAAGATAATAACTTGAACTTTAAAGAATTCTATTAAATTACTTAAGGTTTTCTAACGTTTTAACAAATGTTTCTATTAAATGTTTTAACACTCAATACTTTTAATGGTTTTGATTTCTGGGTTTCGGCTTACTTAGTCACGTTACGCCTGTAGACGTCACGTGGTTAAGTGCCGGTCACGGGCTGAACTTTGGGTCATGACAATGTTAGTGTGATATGCCCTAGAGGCCATTATTGTATAGTACTATCTTGTATATTATATTTTGGAAACTTGGGATATATATATACACGGATTTATGACAGTCTTGCTCGATATGGTAGTATGCTACTTGGTTTGTATCTATCTTAATTTGTGTATGTGTTTCTTTTAACATGTTGCTAATACATATTGATAGAGCTCTTAGGATTTTTGCTTGACTACCAACGTTGTGATGGTAGTCACACTAGTGAGGGCTGGGTAGTCTACAAGCACATCCTTATACAGGTCCCTAGTCGTAGGATTATCGAGACAGGGCATCGATACTCCAGAGTAGACTAATGTATACGCTTCTCATCCCAGCTGGGGAGATGGTCTATCCCACAGCCATTAGTACGTCGTACTAGAGATAGTATGCAGGTGCTCGTTAGATTACGAGTACACTGGACATGACTCGTCAGGAACTGCTGGTTGGTACTATACCTATCGTTAGGTAGCAGTTCTCAGGTGACATGAGTACAACTTATTCCGTTGACTTGACACTGCTGCTTCGCCTCAAGTGTGTTCCCACTGTTCTTAGATTACTACCCTACCACGGCTCTGCTGAGTCATGCAAACAGGTAGTAGTTAGGTGCAGTCCTAAAGCACTTGGAAGCAGTGGCGGTTAGATAGGATTCGTCTCTCCCGGTATTGGGGGTGATGTCACGTTGTGTTCGGAACGCCATTACACAAAGTCCCTGGCCAGGGAAAGTGAGATTTGCTGGTAGGTACTCCAGTAGTTTCTCAGGGTGTTTTGGACTGTACTCCGACACGACTTATACCGCTATTAGGGATCTGACGCTTGCCGCCCCCTTAGGCCCGATATGCGACACTCTTAGACGAACAGACCGGACTGTATGGAGATTGTCACATTCAGGCTCAGTAGAAGTTCGGATGGGTTTTCCTCATCGGCCTTCTTATCGACATCTACCTAGGGACCGTTACGTACAGCTAGTACCGCTAGCGGCCTGTGGTTAAACCCACTGTTAGCTTAGTGTCGAGTCTTTAGAGTCCCACACAGAGGGTTTCCCACCTTTGGGCGAAACGATGTAGAGGTCATATGGTTTTACGACAGGGTTCGTTCACATACGCGTATTTGTGCGTGTTTGGTGTTCGGACGGTTGATACTAGTGGGCTTTGGTTTAAACCAGATCCTAGTATTAGATTTTGGATTGGTTTAGTCTCATTGTATTCGTGTTTCTCGGAACACGGATGCGGATATGTATATACGGTTGATAGGGGCAGAGAAGGAGACACCTCATTAGGGTTTTGACCATTGACTTGATTAAAACCATAATGAGATGGAGGAAATTGTTTACTAATTTTTATTTGAGATAATTGTATCATGGCTAATTGGTTTGACCATTTGACAATGTTGACTATTGTTGACTTAGATATTTTTGTTGAGCACAAGATATTTTTCTTAGCATTAATTGTGACATGATAATGGTCAAATCAAAGGAGCCATCACAATTATCCTAATAAAACTTATTTTCTCTTTCCTAAAATGAGAGCTCTCTTCATAATTTCTCATACACACTCTCTCTCAAGGTTACCTCCTTCTTCCTTTCTCAAGCCCTAGTGTCTCATGAGTTGAGAATCATGGGCTGTTGAGACTTAGCCAGCTAAATCCTTCTCTACTCACTCTAGGATACTTAGTCTAGCACACAAAGTACCCTAGTTACTTCATTATAGAGGTTGGAGCTCACGGTAGAGACCTTCGGGTGGATCATCTTAGACGTGGAGAAGCCTGTGAGGAGGTACCATCCACCACCACTCTAAGGAGCTCACAACAAGGAGAAGCACAACAAGGAGAAGAAGGACTTGTAGTTTGAGGTATAATCATCTAACCTAGTAGTTAACACTCCTAGTTAGTTTGTTAGTTAATATTTAGCAAAGATCCTCATGGGTAGTCTATGTTACCTTATAAAGAAAAATTGATTTTTACCTATTCCGCCTTCCCGTTAACTACCGGGGTGAGTAACATAGAGTTACAGTGGTATCAGAGCCTCAGTGAACCATAACTAACCTATTAGCAAAGCCTTTAGAACTTCGATCACGGAGAAATCCCGAAAACACGACCAAAACTTGCACTTTCTGTAGAATTTTAAATCAGGTCTAAAAATATTTTCAGAGACCTGAAAAATACGTGCAGGCTTTTTCTAGAACACTGAAGAAATTTGGACGACTAACTCGGTCAGACCGCCGCGGATCCGCGGCCGAACCATGCGTTCCACCGTGGAGCCGCAGCCGAGTCGACTCCGAATTGGTCCAAATTTTTTCTGGTGGTCTCTGTTGTTGTTTTGTGTTTTCTGGGATATTTTGTTTCTGCTCAGGAATTTTTGTGTACAGCTTTGTACTTGGAGTAGATTTAAATATGGTTATTGATCGAAATTCTATGAACTTTAGCTAATCGGATTATAACTGTGATGTGTTATATGTGTTGAACGTCTGCTGATCGCTATACGTCGATTAGTGGGAGTTGCACATTTCTGTGATGATTATATTGGTTTGTGTATATAAACTTGTTGGATCGTCGTGATGAATAGCCGGGGATGTGAGATGAGGGTTTTCATTCTTTCATTCTATGTAAAATTTGTAAAGTGATGTAATACTATTTTTTGCGGGGCACAACCGGGTTGAGATTGTAGCCACCGTTGTATTATTTTTTTTTACTGTTTTTGCTCCTAGGATAACCCAAGGTGGGGTGCACAAACTACCGGGTACTTTGAAGTGCCGAGTGGCCTACTCACTTTGTTGAGGGAGATTGGTTCACTTCGGGTATTTGGCGGGTAGTTTGCCGCACCCGTAGGGGTCTATGGTGGGGTTTGGCTATTCATCGCGACCGTGTAATCCGTCTTTCGTTGCAGGCTCAAACGAAACGCAGATTCCTAGTATATCCAATGTGTTCATCTATGATCTGGAATGCCTATCATTGCGTCTGACAAATGTATATATCTATATATGATATATAGTAGACGTTGCTTATGTTTTGCATCTGCGTTAGTCCAGCCCCCGCTCTGTCGTTAGTTAAGTAACCTAACGGGTGATGACGGGGCTCCGTGGCGAATGCGGATGGCATAAGCGTACGTTATATTTTCGTTGTTTACTGCAATGGTAGGATTAATTGATGGGACTGCATTATATTAATGCTAAGCAAACAAACCAAAGTTGAATCGTTGGAACAATTTCAAAACCACTCGGTTTTTTCAAAACAGCAAAACTTTTAAATACGGAGCTTAAACCACTCCTTTTAAAAGCTATCAGGTTCCTTCAATTATATCAAGTTCATTACGTTCACGGTTTCGCCAAAACCATTCGTGGCCCTCTGTCATTTCCGTTAAATATTCAGTAGTATTCAAGCCATGTATTTTGACATTCGCTAAGGCATAGTGATTGGTAGCTGCTGAATATTTATCTGTAGCATAGATAGATGCGTTGGTTTGGAACAGTCGTACTGCTATTTTGGCCTTCGTCAAGGGTATGTACGGGTGGGTTCAAATTAACCTGGATAATGACGGGTAGAACTTGACATGTGGCTTATGATATGTTGGCCTTCATCAAGGTCATAAGAGCATGGGGCAAAAATATACATCGGGAGTTTCTAAAGAAACTGAAACTTGCTTGTGTTGCATACCATTTGGAGTGTGATAATTTTGGTAGGATTCCTTCAACTTAATCACACGATGATATTTCGATCCCGATCCTACTGTGAGTATATGCTACTCCTCGGAAGATTTTTTCACTTAACGATCAATACTATAAACCAAGTAGGTGTCTAGAAAGGTATTAGCAGGGCTATGCCCCCAGGGAAAAGAGGTTATTTAATTAAGGAACTTCACGAAAGCGTCGTAAAACCTCCCTCGAAGTACCGATACTGGCCTGGCTGAACGGTTACGCAAGTATTGTACGGTGAGATTAATTCTGACTAATTCTTCTTTTATAGTTTGAGGAAGGATTCGAGAAACAGTGGGAGCCATCCTGTTTAAATAAACTAAAAACTATTCTAAACTTGCAACAGTATCATGCTAAAGTGTTTCTTCTCTCTCCTAATTGCAGCGACCAAATATGACGAGCCTTAAGTTACTATTAGATAAAAATATATTGACAGGACCAAACTATGAAGATTGGTTCAGGAATGTCAAGATGACAATCACTTATGACAAGTTGGGGTATGTCCTTACTACTAAAGCCTCTGTCGTCCTAGGTCCAGAATCCAGTGTCGCGGATAAGAAAATCCGCAAGACTTGGGAGATTGACTGTGGAAGGCCAATTGCCTCGTGCTGGCCTCCATGGATAATGAACACCAGAGGCGGCACGAGAATATGGATCTTGAATCCATATTCCTCCATACCAAGGAATTATATGGAGAGCAATTTCGTATCGCAAGATACGAGACCTCAAAGAAATTATTTCAGGCGAGGTTGGCCGTCGGATCATATGTAGGGGAACACGTCCTTAAGATGATTGGCTACATTGAGGAGCTCACGGACTTCGGGACCACGTTAGAGAACGAGCTCTATACAAACTTGATTTTCCAGTTCCTTCCTTCTACCTACGTCCAGTTTATCTTGAATTTTAATATTCAAGGTAAAAAAGTTGAACTTCCGGAACTCCTCAACATGTTGAGGAGTGCAGAGGGCACCCTGCAGAAAGCAAGCGAAACACCCGCTCTGTTTGTTGATGGTGCTTCCTCTTCTAGGTCTAAGGCGAAAGCCAAAGGAAAGAAGAAGAAGGCCCCCACCAAATCGAGAGGCGGTGTTAGTAAGGTGGAAGCAAAGGGAAAGGCAAAAGTGGCAGGGACGACAGTAGGGAAGGAAGAATGCTTCTACTGTCACAAGAAGGGCCATTGGAAGAAGGATTGCAAGGCTTGGAAGGCCAAGAATCAGGACCCGATGCAAGTTGTGGCTTCGGCTTCATGTGTGTTTGTAATTGAAAACTGTCTGTCAATCACTCTACTTCCTGGGTATTGGATACTGGATCAGGATCTCATATATGCAATTCTTTGCAGGCACTAAGAAGCCGTAGAGTTCTGAAGACCGGTGATATGACCCTCAGGGTTGCTAACGGAGCGAGCGCGGATCTGTAGGGGAATATCACCTTGGATTGACGAGTGGACATATTTTGGTTTTGCGCAACTGTTTTTGTATACCTAGTTTGACTTGTAATATCATTTCAGTATCTTTGTTATCAAAAGAAGGTTATGATTTTACATTTGTTAGTGATGTCGTAAACATCCACCTTAATCATGGTCTGATTGGGTCAGGTACTCTAAACAATGGTATATACGTATTAAACCAACTACAAGTTTTCAATGTCCAGAACACACATAAAAGAAAGACTCCAGAATTAAATCAAGGTTTCTTATGGCATTATAGACTAGGTCACATCGATGAGACAAGGTTAACTGAGTTACATAAAGAAGGATATTTGGATCCATTCAAATATCAATCTTATGCAACCTGTCAATCATGTCTCAAAGAAAAAATGACAAAGACTCCGTTCACTGGACACGGAGTAAGAGCGAGTGAGCTCTTGGGACTCATACACAGCGACATGTGTGGTCCAATGTCTACACATGCAAGAAGTGGTTATTCCTATTTCATTACTTTTACGGATGATTTCTCTTGGTATGGACATATTTTCTTAATGAAACATAAATCTAAGGCCTTTGAGAAATTCCGGGAATATAAGAATGAAGCGGAAAAACAAACCAGCAAAAGTATCAAGACATCGAGATCTGATCGAGGTGGTGAATACTTGAGTGCCGAGTTCCTGGATTACCTAAAAGAGAATGGAATTCTCTCTCAGCTTACTCCTCCATACACACCACAACACAACGGTGTATCGGAGAGAAGGAACCGAACCCTATTGGATATGGTACGTTCCATGATGAGCAACGCTGAGTTACCGTGATCATTTTGGAGCTATGCACTAGAATCAGCTGCATATCTTTTGAACAAGGTTCCTACCAAGACTGTGCCTACCACTCCATATCAGATGTGGAGTGGGAAGAAACCCTATCTTCAGTATTTGAAGATATGGGGATGTCCGGCTTTTGTTAAAAAGTAGCATGCGGACAAACTCGAGGCATGCTCAGTACTGTATAAGTTTGTGGGATACCCAAAGAACTCCAGGGGTACCTTTTCTATTACGCAGAGGAACAAAAGGTTTTTGTTTCTCATCATGCCCACTTTCTGGAACATCAGTTTTTAGAAAAAGAAACAAGTGGGAGCGCAATAGAACTGGAAGAAATTCCAGAACCACAAGCTATTACTGAAAGCTTGGTGGAATCAGAAGTTTCAAAAGAACAGGACATTCCCCTACCTCTCCGCAGGAGTAGTAGGCTGTCTCATCCGCCTGAAAGATACTATGGTTTTCTTGTAGACGGGGATAGAGAGGATTGCATCATTGATAATGATGAGCCGACTATCTTCCAGCAGGCCATTCAGAGTGCTGACTAGGTAAGATGGCTGGATGCAATGCGGACCGAAATGGAGTCCATGTACACCAACAAAGTATGGACTTTGGACATTGCTCCAGAAGGGGTAAAACTCGTAGGCTGCAAATGGATCTTCAAAAAGAAAATTGGTGTAGATGGACAGGTTGAAACCTATAAGGCTAGACTTGTTACAAAGGGTTTTCGTCAAAGACCTGGTTTGGACTATGACGAAACCTTTTCTCCAGTGGCTATGCTCAAATCCATTCGGATCCTTCTTGCCATTGCTGCCTTCCACGATTATGAGATTTGGCAGATGGACGTAAAAACCACTTTTCTAAATGGAAATTTAGAAGAGTGTGTCTATATGGACCAGCCAGAGGGTTTCATTCAGAGTGGGAGCAGCGGGAAAGTGTGCAAGTTGCTCAAATCCATCTATGGACTAAAGCAGGCATCACGGAGTTGGAAAATCTGTTTTGATGAGACAGTCAAAGAATTTGAATTTATCAAAAATCCAGATGAGCCATGCATTTATAGTAAGATTGTAGCACGAACTGTTGTATTCCTCGTCTTGTACGTGGATGACATTCTCTTGATAAGAAATGACATTCCTATGCTACAATCTGTCAAAGGGTTCTTGTCACACAGGTTCTCCATGAAAGATCTGGATGATGCCTCTTACATTCTGAGGATCCGGATCTATCGTGATAGATCTAAAAGGATGTTGGGACTTTCGCAGTTCAGGTACATTGACACCATACTGAAAAGATTCAGTATAGAAGATTCTAAGCGCGGTAATTTACCGGCTTGTCATGGAATTACCCTCTCCAAAAAGATGTCTCCCAAGACTGATTTGGAAAGGGATCGCATGTCTATTATACCATACGCTTCTGCAGTAGGCTCTATAATGTATGCGATGTTGTTTACCAGACCAGATGTTGCTTATGCACTGAGCGTGGTAAGCCGATATCAGTCAAACCCTGGGGAGAAGCACCAGACAACAGTAAAGAACATTCTCAAGTACCTGAGAACGACTAAGGATATGTTCTTGGTTTACGGCGGAAAAGACCTCCAGATCGAGGACTTTTCTGACTCCAGTTTCCATAGTGACAAGGATGACTCCAAGTCTATGTCGGGTTATGTCTTTACCCTCAATGGAGGGGCGGTCTGTTGGAAGAGTTCCAAGCAGGACACCGTTGCTGATTCAACTATGGAAGCGGGGTATATCGCAGCTTCTGATGCCGCAAAAGAAGCAGTCTGGATGAGGAAGTTCTTAATAGAACTTCAGGTGGTTCCGTCCATTATTGATCCAATACCTCTGTATTGTGACAAAAACGGGGCTATAGCTTTAGCAAAGGAACCCAGGTCCCATCAGAAGTCCAGACACATTTTGAGGTAGTATCACCTGATCAGGGAGATCGTGGATCGCCGGGAGAACGAGGTTCGGAGAGTTGCTACAGAGGACAACACTGCAGATCCACTCACAAAGGCCATCCCTCAGACGCAGTTCGAGAGGCTATTCGAGATGATAGGTCTGCGATATGCCAGCACATGGCCTTAGTGCAAGTGGGAGATTGTTAGTGTGATATGCCCTAGAGGCCATTATTGTATAGTACTAGCTTGTATATTACATTTTGGAAGTTTGGGATATATATATATATATATATATATATATATATATATATATATATATATATATACACACACACGGATTTATGACAGTCTTGCTCGATATGGTAGTATGCTACTTGGTTTGTATCTATCTTAATTTGTGTATGTGTTTCTTTTAACATGTCGCTAATACATACTGATAGAGCCCTTAGGATCTTTGCTTGACTACCAGCGTTGTGATGGCAGTCACACTAGTGAGGGCTGGGTAGTCTACAAGCACATCCTTATACAGTCCCTAGTTGTAGGATTATCGAGACAAGGTATCGATACTCCAGAGTAGACTACTGTATACGCTTCTCATTCCAGCTGGGGAGATGGTCTGTCCCATAGCCATCAGTACGTCGTACTGGAGATAGTATGCGGGTGCTCGTTAGGTTACGAGTACACTGGACATGACTCGTCGGGAACTGCTGGTTGGTACTATACCTATCGTCAGGTAGCAGTTCTCAGGAGACATGAGTACAGCTTAGTCCGTTGACTTGACACTGCTGCTTCACCTCAAGTGTGTTCCTACTGTTCTTAGATTACTACCCTACCACGGCTCTGCTGAGTCGTGCAAACAGGTAGTAGTTGGGTGCAGTCCCGAAGCACTTGGTGGCAGTGGCGGTTAGATAAGATTCGTCTCTCTCGGTATTGGGGGTTGATGTTGCGCTGTGTTCGGAACGCCATTACACAAAGTCCCTGGCCAGGGAAAGTGAGATTTACTGGTAGGTACTCCAGTAGTTTCTCAGGGTGTTTTGGACTGTACTCCGACACGACTTATACCGCTATTAGGGGTCTGACGCTTACCGCCCCCTAGGCCCGATATGCGACACTCTTAGACGAACAGACCGGACTGTATGGAGATTGTCACATTCAGGCTCAGTACGAGTTCGGATGGGTTTTTCTCATCGGCCTTCTTATCGACATCTACGTGGGGACCGTTACGTACAGCTAGTACCGCTAGCGGCCTGTGGTTAAACCTACTATCAGCATAGTGTCGAGTTTTTAGAGTCCCACACAGAGAGTTTCCCACCTTTGGGCGAAACGATGTAGAGGTCGTATGGTTTTACGACAGGGTTCGTTCACATACGCGTACTTGTGCGTGTTTGGTGTTCGGACGGTTGATACTAGTGGGCTTTGGTTTAAACCGGATCCTAGTATTAGATTTTGGATTGGTTTAGTCTCATTGTATTCATGTTTCTCGGAACACGAATGCGGATATGTATATACGGTTGATAGGGGCAGAGAAGGAGACACTTCATTAGGGTTTTGATCATTGACTTGATTAAAAACATAATGAGATGGAGAAAATTGTTTACTAATTTTTATTAGAGATAATTGTATCATGGCTAATTGGTTTGACCATTTGACTATGTTGACTATTGTTGACTTAGATATTTTTGTTGAGCACAAGATATTTTTCTTAGCATTAATTGTGACATGATAATGGTCAAATCAAACGAGCCATCACAATTATCCTAATAAAACTTATTTTCTCTTTCCTCAAATGAGAGCTCTCTTCATAATTTCTCATACACTCTCTATCTCAAGGTTACCTCCTTCTTCCTCTCTCAAGCCCTGGTGTCTCATGAGTTGAGAATCATGGGTTGTTGAGACTTAGCCACCTAAATCCTTCTCTACTCACTCTAGGATATTTAGTCTAGCATACAAAGTACCATAGTTACTTCATTATAGAGGCTGGAGCTCAAGGTAGAGACCTTCGGGTGGATCATCTTTAACGTGGAGAAGCCAGTGAGGAGGCACTATTCACCACCACTCCAAGGAGCTCACAACAAGGAGATGCACAACAAGGAGAAGAAGGACTTATAGCTTGAGATATAATTATCTAACCTAGTAGTTAACACTCCTAGTTAGTTTGTTAGTTAATGTTTACAAAGATCCTCATGTTACCTTGTAAAGAAAAATTGAATTTTACCTATTCCGCCTCTCCGTTAACTACCGGGGTGAGTAACATAGACTTACAATCAAGATAATGACGGGTTGAACTTGACTATGACTCTTTGATATGTTTGCATTGTCAAGGTCACTTGGGTCCTAGGGGTAAAAACACACATCGGGAGTTTCAAACATACAGGAAACTTGCCAGGCATGCGCATACCTTCTGGAGTGTGGTAACTTGAGTGGATTCCATCAAGTTATCATGAGATGATAGTTGGATCCCGATTCCCACTGATGAGTAGGTTTACTCCTCAGGTGATTTTAGATGATCCCGACTAATTCTCCTTTTAGGGTTTGGAGGAGAATTCAAGGAAACAGTGGTAGACATCCTGATTAGATAAAGTGATTAACCATTCTGATTTAGGTTAAAGTGCACGCTGAGTGTTTCTTTTCTCTCTCTCTTTGGCAACGACCATGGCCCGACCCTAGACTAAAACTCATGAACCTATTTAACCGAACCTTCTTAAAACACTTTGGCTTTTGGAATGTCACGGTGTCGCATATATCATTGCCACTTCTATATCACCATTGCATTTCTCCAGAACACCCCGTATCACTACAAACATCCACTCCTATTGGATAAATCCATCGTATAGTTACATACGAACTCGAAGGAACTTGTCCCAGATTCGAGGATGGATTCTGGTTCTGAAGAGATTGAATAAGATTATTTGGTTGTTTTTTCCCTTTACCTTCTTTCAGGTTGTGAGGGCTCCTAGGATTAGGAAAGGGTACAACTATTGAGCTTATTGGATAGTCTTCCTCTAAACCATAGGCAGGTGCCGAACGGTAGGGAAGGAAGAAAACCAATAAGCCTAAGTGTGGTGTACAGAAGGTAATAAGTAAAGACAAATAAAGGGATCGGAATAACGGCGAAGAAAATTGCGACTGCTATCATTCACGATAAAACGTGTATACCCCTGTCACTCCCACAACCACTTTTGATTTCTCCAGAACACTTCGTATCACTACGAACGTCCATAATGCTTGGACATGCCATCGTATAGTTACATACGAACTCGATGGAATTCGTTCCAGATTCGAGGATGGTTTCCGGTTCAGGAGAAATAGAATAGGATTATTCAGATGTCTTTTCCCATTACCTTCTCTCAGGTTGCGAGGGCTCCTGGCATAAGGAGTGTACACCTATTACGCTTATTGGATAGACTTCTTCCAAACAGTAGGCTGGTGCCGAAGGGTAGAGAAGTAAGAAAACCAATTAGCCTAAAGAAGGTGTACAGAAGGAAATAAGTAAAGACATAATAAAGGGATTGGAGTGAGGGAATGGAAGTATACGGTTACAGTCATGAATCAGGATAGTGGAAGAGGCATTACTAGGAATACCCGGTTACCCCTTCGAAACATTTTCATGTTTCAGTTTCACTATGCGATATTAATTGAAAACGGTTTTCCCAAATTGGAATCTAACTCTAGGGTATATATTTACCAGATCAGTTTCTCACATCTATATGTTATTACAGATGGTGAGTGGGAGTAAGATATTGGGAATTGGGTGATTAGATCCTCATAATATCGGAATTCATTGTAATTTGTGATATTTGAGGAAATCACCTGGGTTTTGCCTGACGGCAAATATTTGGTTTTGAATATCCGTTGTTATGCACCAATTTCAAACTGATATATCTGTACGTTTATTTTATAAAGTGAGATATAACTTTTTGAAATTATATCTATGAAATTTACCTATATCAGTTGGTGATTAAGTAAGGTGCATTCAACAGCGGTGTAATTCTTCTTAACCATGGTACAGTTTTCAACCTACGACGTACATGGTTTGAGTTATTAAACTCAATGGAATTATACAAAGTATTTTATGTTGTCCGGTGTCCATTAGGACAAAAGGGTTGGTACTCGTACTATATTTAGTTTACTCATGACTTCTCCAGTTCTAGACAAGCATTTCGTTGAAAGACAAGGTCCAGATTTTGAGAAGTTATAGGTATAAGAATAAAGAAGAGAACCATTTGTTAGAAGTATGAGGATTCTTCGAGGTAGTCGAAGATGTAGATACTTGTGTTTGGTATTCCGTTGATAGTAATGATTTTGAGAACTTGCTTCTCTTTCGGGTTACTCATATATGGATGCGCTTCTAGATGAGTAATGCTGATTGGACTCTTTCCATTTGGTTGATATGCACTGGAGACAACTGCATGATTTTGAATCTGGTTCCAATAAAATTACTGCCTTTGTTTCTATATGGTATATAGAATCAATTTGTATCTTAACGATGTTAAGATATAGGGAGTTGTCCGGCTGATGCTTAAAACCAGAATCTGGACAAACTCAAGGCACGTTTCAGTAATGGCAGTTTGTGGGTTATCCCGGGCTTTGACGAGGGTTAACTTTCTACCATCAGGAAGATCAATAGTGATATTGTTCTTGACTTGCCACAGTTTTAGTAAAATAGATTTTTTCAAAAAACAAAAGTGGGAGTATGGTAGAACTGGAAGTGATTCCAGAACCATAAATGATCACTGAAGATTTAATAGAACCTGAGAATTCAATTGGATTTGACATTCTTTTAGCCACTCTGCAGATTTGGTGGGTAACCTCAGGCACCCGAGAAGTACTTCGGTCTTCTCAGAGACGGTGACAGGGAGGTTCTTATATACCCAGACTTTCCATTGCTGCTGTTCTAGACTATAAGACGCGGTAGGAAGATGAGTATAACGTCGTTCGAAACTAGCTTTAGAAGTGCACGTGTATATAACTCTGCCAGAGGATTGTTGTAGTCAGTGGGAGCAACAGAAGCATAGTGAGCAAGTAGCTTATGTCTATTTATAGACTAAAGCAGGTATAGCGGAAATAGATCATCTATTTTTGATGTGACAGTCATAGGCTTTGATTTCATCAGAATAGAAGATGGATCTGGTAAGAAGGTAGTAGGGTGTGATGTCCTGGTATTTGGGATGACATGCACTTTATAGGAAGTGAAATTTCTATACTACGATCGGTTATTCTTTTGTTGTCACACAGTGGTTTCTCCACATACGATATGGATATTATATCAGGCATTCTGGTTACTAGATCTAGATTTGGATAGTTTCCCAATGTGGGTACTTTGATACTATTCTAAAGGTGTTTTAGAATGGACGACTCCTGGCATGGTAATGTATCTGCAGGTGATGGAGTCACCCTATCTAAAGGTGTCTTACAGACTAAAGGGGATAGGGATGCGGATGATTGGCATATCATTTTATTAGGCAATTGAGTCAATCATGAGACGTCAAGTACCACACCAGATGTTGTTTTTGCACTAGCTGCAATAAGTTTATATATTAATCCAATCCTGGAGAAACATTCGGAAGCAGTTTATGAACATAAGTGGATGTTCTAGGGATATGGTAACGGCAGCCTCCTTCAGGAGACGGTTATCATTTCATGCTTCCATGGTTACCTGGATGACAGAGTGGCTGTCTGAGTTATAGTTTTTCCCTCTTCTGAAGGACAGTATGTTGGACAGGTGGTCCAAACGGATACTGAGGAAGGCATGGCGAAGGATACTGATTAAATACAGTGGATGATATAGTCTGAGAAGTTTGCTGGATTTGGAGTTCATCTGTGAACTGGGTCCCATCAGATATCCAGACAAATTCTAAGACACATTTCGGGAGATGGTTATTCTCCGCGAAATTGAGATATAGAGAAATAAAGATAGAAACACGGGAGCGGATCTACTCACTGAGGCTATTTCTCGAACACAATAGTTTCACAAAAGAGCTTTGCGAAATTGCTTAGTAGAGAAGTTGGGCGTTCGGTATCACACGAGCTGTGAGTATGCGACACCGTAATAATTGGCCTTAAGTGCAAGTGGGAGATTATTGGCTATAGTGCCCTCAAGGCAATTATCGTAGTCGCAGGCAGGTGATTATGATGATTGAGGGATGACCTATACCGGTAGAACAGTCTTACTCGCGATGATTGTATGTTATCTGGTTTGTCTTTATCATCACTATTACATGTTGATAGAGCCTATAGGATTCTTGCTTGACTACCAGCATTATGATGGCGATCATACACGTAGGAGCTAGTGGTCTATAAGCACATCTTTAAATGTCCCTAGTCGTGGGAGTTTCGAGACTGGGCATCGATACTCCAGAGTAGAATAGTGTATACTGATCGAGGCCCCGACGAGGGGCGGTGGCTAGGTCTCACAAGCTATTGGTGTTAGTTTGTTCACCTAAGACAGTATACAGGTGCTCATTGGGTTATGAGTACACTGGACGGACTCGCCGGGAATCTGCTAGCTGATACTATACCTATTGTCAGATAGCAGTTCCCAGGTGGCATATGTACAGGTTAGTCTGTCGACCTGAGATCGTCATTTGTCTCGTATGAGTTCCCACCGTGCTTTGATTACTACCCTACCACGGCTCAAAGGAGTCGTGAAAACAGGTTTTAATTGGGTACAGTCCCGAGCCATATGGATGCAGTGAGCGGATTGTCGGGGATTCGTCTTTCCCGGTATTGGGGGTTGATGTCGCGCAGTGCACGGGTGTCCATCACCAGAAATCCTTGGCCAAGATAGTCGAGAATTACTGATCTAGGATCGGTAGTTTCTCATGTGGTGATGGGTTTCATACCGACACAAATTATCACGTTATTAGGGGTCTGACTTTATCCATCCCCTAGACTTGATATGCGATACTCTTAGACGAACAGACCGGATTGTATGGATATTGTCACTGTCAGGCTCAGTAGGGGTTCAAGATGAGTTTGCTCGTCGGCCTCCCTTTCGTTCAATACCTAGGTAGCCGTTACGTATAGCTAGTGCCGTTGACGTGCTTGTGGTTAAACCCACTGCCAGCGTATTGACGAGTCTTTAGAGTCCCACACAGAGGGTTTCCCTGGTTCTGGAGAAATGATGTAGTAGCCGTATTGGATACGTGCAGAGTTCCGATCGATTGATGTATTTTGTACCCGGACTTTCGTCGGACAATTGATAATACTAGCCAGCTCGGGTTTGAGCCAGATTATTAAATTAGGTATTGATTTAATAATTTACGTATATGTATTTCGTTACGTATATTCTAGTATTATGTTCTTTGTGTTATTCTATCTTTTTGGGTATTCATATTTCGGTACGAATGCAGGTATGTATATACAGTAGATTGTAATCCGCATTTTATTCGGAAAACATTCTAGAAGGTGACCACCACATTTTTGGATTTGAGTATTTTTTGGAAAATGGTAAATGAGGTGGAAATTGGAAAATGGGGAGTATGGTAGTGACCATGCTTGCATAGGGTGCACAAATGAATTTTTAATTCATTTGTGCATACTATTCAAGTATGAGTGGATTTTAAAATGAAAAGAAAATGTTTTACAAAACCAAGCATGCTCAATTTCTCTTTCATGGTTAGCTTCATTTTTTTAGCATGAGTTTTTCTTGAGCTCTTCATCACCATTTGTGCTTCACTCCTCTCTTGATTTTCCATAGTTGCCCCCATCTTCATTCACCACCTCCTCTTAACCCTCTCATGTGTTGAGAATCATGAGAGGATGTGAGATGAGATAGACCAACACTTGGATTACAAAAACTACATCCTAGGCTTTCTAAAGTAGCATCCTAAAAACTCTAGTTGCTTCACTTGCATCCATTATGTGAAGCTAGAGCCACAACTACATCTCTCGGGTGGATCATCATCGATGGAGGGAGACCGGCGACCAACCTTGATCAAGGAGCCTCTAGGCGCTTGGGAAGATGGTTGAAGACCGAAGGACACGGATCAATTTGGTATAACCATTCCTAACTCCTTTTATTTGCTTGCTAGTATAGGGTTTAGGGTAGATCCGGGTATCGAGTAATGGTAGCGCCAGTTTAGAAAATTTTTGTTCCGCATTTGGCCACGGTTTGATGGCCGGGGTGCTACCGTAACCCAACATCAAGTTCATTACGTTAAAGGTTTTCTAAAAAAAACCAGCCGTAGCCCTCTGTCAATTAAGATAAGTACTATTTAGTATTCGTGCTGCGTTTGTTGGTCTGCGTCAAGGCATACTGTGTGGTAGCTAATTAGTGCTTATCTGCAGCATATGATGCGATTGAATTGGGGTAGTCGTGCGACTTTGTTGGCCTGCATCAAGGGTCGCACGGGTGGGTTTAATTCAATCAAGAAATGAACGGGTTGAACTTGATTAGCGGCCTATGGTTTGTTGGCATGCGTCAAGGTCATAGGACGCTAGGCGTAAAAACAATTATCGAGAATTTCAAGTGTTGAAATTTGCAATGAAATTGCATACCTTCTATATGATAGTTGGATCCCGATACCCATTGCGAGTAAGAGTTACTCCTGAAAGAGTTTTCCACTTTATAATTAGCCGATCCATTAGGTGTCTAAGAAAGGTGTTAACGGGGTGATATCCCTGCGGAAACGAGGTTATTTAATTAGTTCCATGCGAAAGCATGGGGAGACTCCCTCGGATTACCAATACCTGTATGGCTGAATGATCGGCGAACTTGTAGGGTGTAATTAATCCCGGCTAATCTTACCTTTTATGGTTTGAAGGAAGATTTGATAAAAACAGTGGGAGCTATCCTAATTAGATAAGATAATAACCAATCTAATTTTGCAAAGAGTGCACGCTAATGCGTTTCCTTCTCTCTCTCTTCAGGTAGCGACCAATGAAACGCCTTAGTCAAAATAATAATATGGATGTATTGATCGAACCCGCTTTTTATACTGGGCTATGTTCCGCTCTATCTTATGACTGTCATAATTCTGAGTAAGGAATAGGGGAATACTCGGATTCCCACACCACCCGAACGAAGAAGGAGCATACCGATGCATCTTCTTCGGGTGTGTTCATTACCGAGAACTGTTTCTCAGTTTGCTCTATGTCCTGGGTATTGGATACCGGATTAGGATCCTACGCATGCAATTTGTTACATGGGCTAAAAAAGGTAGAAAACCGCGAAAGGGTGATAAGTCTCTAGTAGTAAAGAATGATGCAATTGTTGTAGCCAAAGCAGTTGGCGAATATCACCTAGTATTACCAACTGGTAATACATTGATTCTGAATGACCGTTACTACGTACCAAGATGATGTGCAATATTATATCAGTTTCTTTGATAACTAAAGAAGGATATAATTTCACAATAGAGGATAATGTTATGAACATTTTTCTAAATCAAGTGTTGATTGGATTTAGTACGTTATGTAATGGTATATACATTCTAAATCAAACGACGGTTCTAAATGTAAAGAACATACACAAGAGGAAGAGTTCAGAAATGAACGAAGCCTTCTTGTGGTATTGTAGACTATGTCATATCAATGCGACAAGGCTAGCTAAGTTGCATAAAAATGGATATTTGAATCCGTTCGAATTTACATCTTATGAAACTTGCAAGTCATGTCTCAAAGGTAAAATGACCAAAACTCCTTTACTGGACACGGAGAAAGAACTACTGAATTCTTGGGACTCATACATAGTGATGTATGCGGTCCTATGTCTACTCATGCCAGGAATGGTTCCTCGTGCTTTATTACATTCACCGACGGTCTCTCAAGATTCGGACATGTGTTCTTGTTGAAACACAAGTCTGAACTTTTTGAGAAATTCAAGGAATATAAGAACGAAGTAGAGAACCAGACGGGTAAAACTATTAAAATCTTTCGATCTGATCGGGGAGGAGAATACTTGAGCACGGAATTCCGTAACTATTTAAAAGAGAATGGGATTCTCTCTCAGCTTACTCCTCCGTATACACCACAGCACAACGGAGTATCGGAGCGGAGGAATCGCTCCCTATTAGATATGGGGCGCTCTATGATGAGTGTTGCTGAGTTACCTATTTTCTTTTGGGGTCATGCACTTGAGACAGCAGCAGACCTATTGAATATGGTTCCTACGAAATCAGTGCCTACCACTCTATATGAGATATGGAAAGGAAAAAGACCATGTCTTAATTATGTTAAGATATGGGGTTGTCCGGCTTATGTTAAAAAGCAAAATCCGGACAAGCTCGAGACAAGGTCAGTTCTGTGTAAATTTATAGGATATCCCAAACATTCGCGAGGGTATATCTTCTACCATACTGAGGAACAAAAATTGTTTGTTTTCGAAATGCCACCTTTTTAGAAAAGGAATTTCTTGTGAAAGAAATTAGTGGCAATGATGTAGAACTGGAAGAAGTTCCAGCTACACAAACTATAAATGACAATTTGGTAAAACCGGAGGATTCAATAGTCCCCGATGAGCTCCAGCCATTCCGCAGATCTAGTACGGTTCCTCATCCACCTGAGAGATAATACGGTTTTCTCGTAGACGGTGGGAGCGAGAATTGCATCGTGGAAGATGATGACCCAACTAGTTTCGAGCAGCCCATCACAAGTGGAGACTCTGTGAATTGACTGGATGATATGCGATCTGAGATGGAATTCATGTACATTGACTGAATTGACTTTGGAAGTTTCTCCTGAAGGGATAAAACCCATCGGGAGCAAGTGGATCTTTAAGAAGAAACTTGGTGTAGAAGAAAAGGTTGAGACTTTCAAAGCTAGATTTTTAGCAAAAGGATTTCGTCAACGACCTGGGGTCAACTATGATGAAACATTTTCTCCTGTTGCTATGCTTAAGTCCATCAGGATCCTACCTGCCATTGCTGCATACCATGACTACAAAATCTGGCAGATGGACGTCAAGACCGCTTTTCTAAATGGTGATTTAGAAGAGAGCATGTACATGACATAGCCAGAGGGCTTCATAGATAGCGGAAGCAGCGGAAGCGTGTGCAAGCTTCTTAAATCAATCTACGGATTAAAGCAGGCATCGTGGAGCTGGAACATCTGTTTCGATGAAGCTATCAAAGAGTTTGACTTCATCAAAAACGTAGATGAACCTTGTATATACAAGAAGGTTGTAGAGAGTAAGGTTGTCTTCCTCGTATTGTACGTGGATGACATACTCTTGATAGGAAACGATGTTCCTATGCTACACTCGGTCAAGCTCTTCTTATCACACAAGTTCTCCATGAAAGAACTAGATGATGCCTCCTACATCCTGGGGATTAAGATCTATAGAGATAGATCTAAACGGATGTTGGGATTGTCCCAATCCAAGTACATTGACACCATACTAAAGAGGTTTAGTATGGAAGATTCTAAGCGTGGTAATTTACCCACTTTTTTAGGAATCATTCTCTCCAAAGAGATGTCTCCCAAGACTGATTTAGAGAGGGATCAAATGCAAGGGATACCCTATGGTTCGGCAGTCGGGTCAATCATGTATGCGATGTTGTGTACCAGACCGGATGTAGCTTACTCGCTAGGTGTAGTGAGTAGGTATCAATCAGATCCTGAGGAGAAACACTGGACAGCTGTGAAGAACATTCTTATATACTTGAGAAGGACTAAAGAAATGTTCTTGGTATATGGTAACGGTGAACTCCAGGTGGAGTCCTTTACCGATTCAAGCTTCCAAAGTGATAAGAACGACAGTAAGTCAGTTTCGGATTTTGTCTTTACCCTCAATGGAAGGGCGGTATGTTGGAAGAGTTCAAAGCAAGGTACCGTGGCAGACTCGACGATGGAGGCTGAATACATCGCTGCCAACGATGCTGCTAAAGAGGCTGTCTGGATGAAGAAGTTCATAGCTGAACTTGGGTGGTTCCATCCATTGAGCATCCAATACCTGTGTATTGTGATAACAATGGAGCTGTGGCTTTGGCCAAGGAACCCCGGTCCCATCAGAGATCCAGACATATTCTTAGGCGGTATCACCTGATCCGGGAGATAGTTGATCGCCAGGAAATCGAGATCAGGAGAGTTGACACGGAGGATAACACAGCGGATCCACTCACGAAGGCCCTCCCCCAGACGCGATTTGAGAGACTATTTGGGATGTTGGGTATGAGATACTACAACAACTGGCCTTAGTGCAAGTGAGAGATTGTTAAGGATATGTATGCCCTAGAGGCCATTATTGTACATTGATATAGATTATAGTGGATGCTTGGACATATATATATACAGGACTTTCTTGCTCAACATGATAATATATTCAGTGGTATTATTATACTGTCTCTCATATACATGTTGATAAAACCCTCAGGATGTAGTCTTGACTATCAGGACTATGATGCGGATCATACTACTGAGACCTGGGTAGTCCACAAGCACATCCTTCAATTGTTCCTATTCAAGGGAATATCGAGACAGGGCATCGATATTCCATAGTAGACTAGTGTGTACGTTTCTTGACCCTGTATGGGGCGATGGTTGATCCTATATCCATTGGTGTTTGACATCAAAGATTGTACACATGTGCTCATTAGATAATGGGTACACCGAACAGGACTCGCCGAGAACTCCTAGATAGTATTATACCTATCGTCAGATAGCAGTTCTCTGGTGACACTGGTACATGTTAGTCTGTAGATACGAGATCGTCATAGAGTCTTGTGTCGTTCCCATTGTGCTTTGATTTCCTCCCTACCACGGCTCAAAGGAGTCGTGCAAACAGGTGGATTTTAGGTGCAGTTCCGAGTCACATGGAGGTAATGAACGATAGGAGGTGTTTCGTCTCCCGGTATAGAGAGTTGATATTGCGCTATACTCGATTGGCTATAACAGGAAGTCCCTGGCCAGGGCTGTTGATGAGATTTACTGATAAGTGTTATCAGTAGTTTCTCATACCGTTATAGGCCATACATCGGCATGACTTATCAAGTTATTGGGGTCTGACGATTCCACCCCCAGACTCGATATGCGACATATCAAACGAAGAGACCAGACTGTACGGTAAGTGTTATCTATAGGCTTCATGGGAGTTTGGACAAGCTTGCTTGTTGATCTTTTATTCGTTCAAAACCTGGGTAGTCGTTACGTCCAGCTAGTACCGCTGACGGCTTGTGGATGACTAATGTGTTCATTACTTACTGCTGGCGTATTGACGAGTCTTTAGAGTCCCACATAGAAGTTTCCTGGTTCAACCGAAACGAAGTGGGGCACATATGCTGATATGTGCGGGGGCCTGATTAAATACGAGTATGAGATACCGTATTGTAATCTGGCGGCTATTTATTATCGGTTAGGTTATATGTGATATAACCGGATTATTGAATCAAATGTTGATTTGATAATGTGATGTACAGATAAATGATATTAGTCGGTTATATGTGATATAACCGGATTATTAAATTAAGTGTTGATTTAATAATATGATATATATTTATATTTGATATAATTGTATATTGACTAATATTATTACTCACTATATATATATATATGAAGCATGGCATGGTTTTTTTTCTATTTTTAGAAAATAGAAATTGAGGTGGAAAATGGGGAGACTTTTATGGAATGGAACATAGCATGACTTATTCTATTTTATATTCTTTTGCTTGCACTATTGAAGTATGGCTACAATTTGTAAGTGTTAAAAATTGTATGCTTCAATAATGTGTGAGCTATGTGAGCTATGCTAGATCATTCTTCACTTCATTCTTGACTTGAGTTATTTTTTCTTCATTTGAGAGCTCATGTGATGAGTTGCTCTCTGGCTCTCTCCATCTTTTTCACCTCCACCTCCAAACTCAATCCCTCACATGAGTTGTGAACTCTTGAGCTTGTGAGAACCCTAATGAGCAAACAACATCCCTACTTCACAATGCTATACTAGATTAGCGCTTTGGTATAGTGTGTTTACTTCACTAAAGAGTTTAGTGAAGAAGTAGGTTGGATTAGCGGACTTCGGATGGATCATCTTCGGCACGAATGTCATCGAAGCAAGTTCGTTAAACTTTCAAGTGGAGCCTAGTGGAGTCGCGTGGACAGCAACCCGGAGCTTTAGAAGAGAAGACATGGTCTACAAAGGTTGTAACCATCCATCTCTTACTGTAAAGTTTATGATATCAAGCTAAACCCTAATCATCTAGCTTAAGATCTTGGTTAGTGTAGATTAGCACCCCTAATTTTTAAAAAACGACATGCTTGATGCTAGTAAAACTCATTGGTGGTGCTAACATGCACTTTCATATTTGTCACTACAGCCGGGATCCGATATAACGCGCCGCTTCCGGACGACGACCTAGAAGTCCTTGCATACTTAACACTATACCCGGGATCCGATGTAGCGCGTCGCTAAGTAGGGGACGCCCCAACAATATTCGTATTATGGTTCATATCATAGAATGCGATAAAGTTTTATGTTGGCTGTTCCACAAGCCTACCACAACTCTCATCCTTCCTCATCCGGACTTGGGACCGGCAACGGTGTGTTTTTAAAAAAAAGGATGCAACACGATGACTTCCCAGGAGATTACCCATCCTAGGTAACTACTCTCGCTCAAGCACGCTTGACCGCGGAGTTCTGATGGGACACGGTGCTTTAGTGCTGGTATGATCCCAATGTCTACATAACAAAAGCTAAAAGAATAAGACCTTGTGACTCGAACCCTTTGAATGCCTTGACCCTAAAACTCTGATGCTTTGTAAAGGGATTCTCTCGTGCGTCCAATGTCAGTTCACAAAGAGGGCTAGGCACAAGAATTTTCGTCATCGAAGTTGCAAAAGGCACAATTACCTGGCAGTAACCGTTGCTTTTGAAAATTGCATTCCCATGGTTCTGGTGCATATAGGACTTAGAGCCAAAACCACCAACATCAGATACTAAAATTTTTTAGACTATCAGTAGGATCAATTTTAACCATTGCATTTCCCTGCGTAATAAATCTCTCCATCGCCTCCGTAACCATGATCCCATTCTCCATAATCGCCATCGTATTCAATGAAGGTTAATTCACAACAAAGCTCCTATGCCTCGTAGTTGGTGAACGATCGACATCATCAATCCTAACTCCACTCCTATACTCCTCCCATCTATGAAACCGTTCAATGATTGGATCAACATTTCGTCGGTCATGTATCACAGTTAAAGCAGGAGGATTTGCAAGTTTCTGTGATGGTGGAAGTGAAGGTTGAGAGAGTTGAGATCAATTTGACATTGTCGAGCATGTGGTGCGTGTCCGATAATAGACCAAGCAAGCAATAGATCCGTACCAATAGCATCTCCATCAATAGCCAAGTTACTGACCTTATAAGTTTTCCCGCCAGGGTCAAAGATGAGTAAAACTTTATGATCCAATTCAAGGTATAAGCCCTTAAATTTGAACATATCTTGTGATGTAGCGAAACCATTAGTGCTTTCCCTTCCCAAAAAGGATTTATCAAGTTTAATAATCATGAAAGATGATGGTTGCAGTTTACTTAAATGCTCCAAAGATTCTTGTATACCGAAGCTCATAGCAAAAGATTTAGAGTTTGTTTCCAAGTGAACACGAGAGCCACAAGATCTGATTCCCTCATCCCACTGCTGTTGCTGTTGTTGGACTGATTGAGAATTTTGTCGAGCAGGTTGTAAGCATCTTTGTGAGGGGTTCAATTCAGGATAAGAAATCCCTTCAGCATTATGTCGAACACCTTGCGAGATACCCTTTTTACAGGCCGACATCAACATCTGGGGATCTAGCCGAAGTTAAATGCACATAGGTTGCAACATCTCGTTAATTGAAAGCAAATGCCTTCTAAACGCTTTTCGAACTTGTCAATATGAACCTCGATAGCCTCAAACAGTTGGCGAGCAAGTCTCGGTTGGACGGCGACCACGAAGATGCGGAGGAAGATACCCACGCTCGTCATACCAAGTCGGCCTTGTAACGGAGCCTCGGACCGAAAGCTTTGATACCATTGATGCAGTTTGCATCGTTAGTGGAGCTCCGGCAAAGGGATGATAGTGGTTTGCGAAACATTTAGGTTTGCTTACGGCTTTGTCATTTCTTTCTATTAAGTATGCTTCAGACAAAGATTTAACCATAATATTTTGGTAAGGCCAAGTTATTCACAGAGAAAGCTTTCAATCTGCCATCCATGAGGTGTCATACTAGTTTCGAATTCACGAGGTGTCATACTAGTTTTTCGTTAGGCTTTACTTATGAAATCTTGACCTTTATATAAATTATATGAAGTACTTTATCGTTGACATCTATTGATCATTGTCGATCTTGTTTTTTATTTGTAGGTCATGCTGAAGATTTGCGGAGGTGATTCAAGTTGAAGACCGAAACCAGCTAGCGACTTAAATTAGTGCTTATTTTTCGATTTTGGCTTGTAAAGCACTTCATATGGTTTTATTTCTTTTCTTTAATATTTTTGGATAGATCTCTTTCATTGATTATAAATTTTAGTGCTTGATATGGATTTTTATTGAATGTATCGTTTTGGATGGTCAGAAACTGATTGTTTATGGTTGGTTAAATGATTATTGTAATGTTTAATGTAGTGGCAATCAATAAGTGCTGCTAATGCAATATAAATGCTGCTTATAACATTATAATGGTAGTTACTAAGAGCCACAAATAAAATACAAATGAGATTAATGCTACATAATAAGTTCCGCTGAGCAGTAAATTTTTGGTGAGGATAAAGTGTCGCGATAAGTTTTTGTTCCGGCCGACAAACACCGCTAAAAGTTTAAATTTTATTGTTGAAAGTGTGATTAGTGGCACTCAAAAAGTGCCACTATAAGTAATATCTTTTTCCGGCGGTAATACCGACACTCACAAATAAGTGACGCTAACCCTTTAGCGACATCGGAATGCGCGGTACATAAACAAGTGCCGGTGTTTCTTTTTGCGGCACCTTTTTCAACTTTTAGCGGCACTTTTAAATGCCACTAATGGCTGTTTTTTCTTATAGTGTAAATTAATATTCGTCTCTTTATTAGATAAAGAAGGATATAAACGTGTTTTCAAAATTATGTTATGAACATTTACCTTGATCAAATGTTGATTCGGTATGGTGCATTGAATAACGGTATAGATATTCTTAACCAAAATACAGTTCTCAACTTACAATACACGGAGTAAGAGTTAGTGAACTCTTAAGACTTATACATAATGATGTAGTCTGATGTCTACACATGCAAGGGGTGAGTACTGGTACTTCATTTCGTTCATCGATGAGTTCTCTAGGTTTGGACACCTGTTCTTGTTGAAACATAAAGTCCGAAACTTTTTGAGAAGTTCATAGAGTATAAAAATGAAGTAAAGAAGCAGACGGGTAAAAGTATCAAGATTCTTCGATTTGATCGAGAAGGTAAATACTTAGACTCAGTATTCCTTGGTTGTTTAAAAAAGAATAAGATTCTCTCTCATCTCACTCCTCCGTATACACCACAGCATAACGGTATATCGGAGAGGAGGAAACGCACCCTATGAGATATGACGTGTTTTATGATGAGTGTTGATGAGCCGCCTCTTTCATTTTTAAGGGTATGCATTGGAAACAATTGCATACTTATTGAATAAGGTTCTGTCTAAATCTGACTACCAATCCGTATGAGATATGGAATGTAAAGAGACCATTTCCTAAATTTGTTAAGATATGGTGTTGTTCAGCTTGTATTTTAAATGCAGAATCCGGATAAGTTCAAGGCACGTTCAGTAATGTAAAAGTTTGTGAATTGTCCCAAGCATTCACAAGGGTAATTCTCTACCAGGTTAAGGAACGAAAGATATTTTGTTCTCGACACACCATCTTTTTAGAAAAGAAATTTGTTGCAAAAGAAATATGTGGAAGTATGGTAGAACTGGAAGAGTTCCGGAACCACAAACTGTTACCGAAGATTTAGAAGAACCTGAGAATTCAATTGTACCCGACAAAGCTCAGCCACTCTGTAGATCAAGTAAGAGAGCTCAGTCACCTGAGAAATACTACAGACGGTGACCGGGAGGATCATATTATGGTTGGTGATGACCCTACCAGTTATCAGCATGCCATAGGGAGTAGTAACTCCAAGAAATAGCTAGATGCTAGGTAATCCGAGTAGGACTCCATGCACTCCAACAAAATATGGACTTTGTGGATGCTTTTGAAGGGATAAAACCCATTAGAAGCAAGTTAATCTTCAAGAGTAGAAGATTTGTGCAGATGGAAAGATGGAGACCTTTTGAGCTAGACTGACAACAAAGGGTTTTTAGTCATAGACCCGTCATGGACTATGATAAAAACTTTTCTCTAGATACTATGCTCAAGTCTTTTCGGACTCTACTTGCTACTAATGCTTACTATGACTTAGCGGAAGGGCTTTGAGATCAGTGGGAGCAGCAGATAGGTATGCAAGTTGTTTAAATCCATTTATGGACTAAATTAGATATCGCGGAGTTGGAACATCTGTTTTGACGAGACAGTCAAAGAGTTTGACTTCATCAAAATTATAGATGAACAAAGTATTTATAATAAGCAATCCTACAGTTGTATCAGAGCCAAACTAGAGAATTATACGTTGTCTAGACGAACTTAGAAGTCCGATCGAACCCCGAACACCCAATTTTGGACCCCTCTCTGGAAAATTTTCAAAAAGTTGGATTTTTTCATGTTAAAAATATTCTAAAAATCATGCAGGTAATTCCATGGACCCACCTGAAGAACGAGTCTCTAACTCGTCTAAGTGACCGCGGAACCGCGGCCAAAACATGGTTTTGGCGGCGGTTCCGCGGCGCCACTTGAGAGGCTCGGGACGGGCCTTCAGCTGCTGGTCCATGGGTACTGGTGTATGGTTCTGGGTATTTCTAACACTGCTCAAGTATTGAGCACTCTGGGAAATTTTGGAAATTCGTTGATTCGATCGGAATGTTTAACATCATCTAGCTTTTTGTGGAATGTGATACAATATATGGAATTCATATGGTTAGGCATGAAATCCGTAATATGTGATATTTCGGATTTATGATGTCTAAGGTGATTGTGGATTCCAAATGTTGTACTTTGACATTTTCTTTTCTGCGACCGTAAGTGTAATATGTGGTGTATCACCGGTTTCGTTGCTATATGTAAACGACAATTGAGATACGCATATTTACTTACGTTGATGACATATGATGTTATGTGTTGCTGTGATCTGTTATATTGGATCATCGTGATTTGAATAGACAGGGTTTTAAGTGAGATGAGAGTTTTTATTTTCATTCATGTAAAATTCATTGTATGTAATATTCTTTTATTGGGGTACTTCCGGATTGAGGATGATGTCACCATTGTTGTATATTATTTACTTTTCCGCATTAGGATAGACCCAAGGAGAGGAGCACAAGTAACCGGGTTCTAGAGTCCAGTGGGAGACCATCTCGAGGAGTCGAGTCCGGGTCTCCTAACTCTATAATTGGTAGGGTTGCTTGCCGCTCTCGTAGGGGTCTAGGGATGTGGGTTTGGCTATTCATCGCGACCGTGAAATCCGTGTTTTATACAGGCTTAAAAGAAAATACGGACCTCCTAATATATCCAATATATCATATGTTATCTTCTGCTGCTGATATTCTGTGATGTGATCACTTTATATGCTTGAGACGAATGCTTTATTATTATTATATATATGATATATAATAAACGTTGCTTATATTTTGCACCCGCACTAGTCGCGTCCCGCTATGCTGTTAGTTAAGTAACCTAATGGTGCATAACGGGACATTATGGCGAATGCGGATGGCATAAGCGTACGTTGTATTTTCGTTTCTTCTGTGATGCTTAGCAAACATAAATGATGGGACTTCATTAATGAGATTAATGAAAGAAAAGAAACTTAAAAAGATGTTGTAGAATCAAATTTTCAAAAAGGGTAGCTCTAGTTTTTTCTTTGCATAGCGGTATTCCTTATAGAATATCCAGCACCTTATTCGATAAGGAAAGTGCCGAGATCCCTTCACCGGGAGTGACCTCTTTAGCGAAACTAGCAGCTACTAAAACCTACTCGGTTTTGTCTTTTGATTGCTTCTTTTAGTTCTTCCTTTGCATAGTGGTATTTGTGAAATATCCTGCACCTTATTCGATAAGGAAAGAACCGAGATCCGTTCACCGGGAGTGACCTCTTTAGCAAAACTAGTAAAATGCCTCAAAAGCACTCCTTTTCAAAATCACTCGATTCTGCAACGATATCAAGTTCATTACGTAAAAGGTTTTCTTAAAAACCTGACGTAGCCCTCCGTCATTTCAGATAAGTCCTACTTAGTATTCGTGCTACGTTTGTTGACCTCCGTCAAGACGTAGTGTGCAGTAGCTGACTAGTATTTATCTGCTGCATATGATGCGATTGTTTTAGGGTAGTCGTACGACCTTGTTGACCTCCATCAAGGGTCGTGCGGGTGGGTTTAATTAAATCAGGAAATAACGGGTTGGACTTGACTAGTAGCCTATGGTTTGTTGACCTCCGTCAAGGTCATAGGACGCTAGGGGCAGAATATTATCCGGAATTTCAAGTGTTGAAATTTGCAATGAGATTGCATACCTTCTATGAGATAGTTGGATCCTGATACCCACTGCGAGTAATTGTTACTCCTGGGAGAGTTTTTTGCACTTTACAATTAACCGATCAAGTAGGTGTCTAGAAAGGTGTCAACGGGGTTACGCCCCTGGGAAAACGAGGTTTATTTTAATTAGATCCGTGCGAAAGCACGGGGAACCTCCTCAAAGTACCAACACTGGCCTGGCTGAAAGATTGGCGAACTTATAGGGTGTAATTAATCCCGGCTAGTCTTTCCTTTTAGGATTTGAAGGAAGATTCGATAAAACTAGTGGGAGCCATCCTGATTAGATAAGATAATAACCAATCTAATCTTGCAAGAGCATATGCTAAAGTGTTTTCTTCTCTCTCTCTCTCTCCAGGTAGCGACTATGTCAGGCCTTAATCAAGATAATAATATGGATGTATTGACCGAACCCGCTTGTTATACTGAGCAGGAGAACGTTGGTTCCGTTCTTTCTTATAATTGTTATAAGACTGAACAGGAAATAGGGGAATATCGGGATTCCCACGCCGCCTAAACGAAGAATAAGCATGTTGATGCATCTTCTTCGGGTGTGTTAGTTATAGAGAACTGTTTCTCAGTGCACTCTACATCCTGTGTATTAGATACCGGATCAGGATTCCACATATGTAATATGTTACATGGGCTAAAGAAAGGTAGAGAACTGAGAATGGGTGATCATTCCGTAAGAGTAGAGAATGGTGCAAATATTGCAGCCAAAGCAGTTGGTGAATATCACCTTGTATTACCAAATGGTAATACATTGGTTCTGAACGAATGCTATTACATACCGACCCTGATATGCAATCTTATATCAGTTTCTTTATTAAATAAAGAAGGATATAATTTTTTAGTACAGGATAATTTTACGAACATCTTTCTGAATCAAAAGTTGATTGGATCATGCTCGTTAAATAATGGCATATACGTTCAAAATCAAACCACGATTCTTAATGTACAAAACACACACAAGAGGAAGAGTTCAGAAATGAACGAATCCTTCTTGTGGTATTGTAGACTAGGTCATATCAATGCGACACGACTAACTAAGTTACATAATGATGGATATTTGAATCCGTTCAAATTATCATCTTATGAAACTTGCCATTCATGTCTCAAAGGAAAGATGATCAAAACTCCGTTTAGTGGACACGGAGAAAGAGTTACGGAACTCTTGGGACTGATACATAGTGATGTATGCGGTCCCATGTCTACACATGCTAGGAATGGTTCTTCGTACTTCATTACATTCACTGATGATCTCTCATGATACGGACATGTGTTCCTGTTGAAACACAAGTCTGAAGCTTTTGAGAAATTCAAAGAATATAAGAACGAAGTCGAGAACCAAAATGGTAAAAGTATTAAGATCCTTCGATCTTATCGAGGAGGAGAATACTTGAACAATGAGTTTCTGGACTATCTAAAAGATAATGAGATTCTCTCTCAGCTTACTCCTCCGTATACACCACAGCACAACGGTGTATCGGAACGGAGGAATCGCACCCTATTAGATATGGTGCGCTCCATGATGAGCACTGCTGAGTTCCCTATTTCCTTTTGGGGGTATGCGCTTGAGACAACCATATACCTATTGAATAGAGTTCCAACCAAATCAGTGCCTACCACTCCATATGAGATATAGGAGGGGAAGAGACCATGTCTTAATTTTGTTAAGATATGGGGTTACCCAGCCTATGTTAAAAAGCAAAATCCGAACAAGCTCGAGGCAAGGTCAGTTCTGTGCAAGTCTGTAGGATATCCCAAACATTCGCGAGGACATATCTTCTACCACCCTGAGGAACAAAAAGTGTTTGTTGCTCAGCATGCCGCCTTTTTAGAAAAGGAATTTCTTGCAAAGGAAATTAGTGGCGAGGAGGTAGAACTGGAAGAAGTTCCAGCGATACAAACTACGACAGAAGATTTGGTAGAACCAGAGGATTCGATAGTTCCCAACGAACCCCAGCCTCTCTGCCGATATAGTAGGGTTCCTCATCCACCTGAGAGATACTATGGTTTTCTCGTTGATGATGGGAGCGAGGATTGCATCATGGAAGATGATGACCCAACTAGCTTCGAGCAGGTCATCACGAGTGGGGACTCTGTGAAATGGCTAGATGCAATACGATCTGAGATGGAATCCATGTACACCAACAAAGTATGGACTTTGGAAGTTGCTCCTGAAGGGGTAAAACTCATTGGGAGCAAATGGATCTTTAAGAAGAAACTTGGAGTAGATGGAAAAGTTGAGACTTTCAAATCTAGACTTATTGCAAAAGGTTTTCGTTAACGACCAGGTATAGATTATGATGAAACCTTTTCTCCAGTGACTATGCTTAAGTCCATCCGGATCCTACTTGCCATTGCTGCATACCATGACTACGAAATCTGGCAAATGGATGTTAAGACCGCATTTCTAAATGGTGATTTATAAGAATGCGTGTACATGACTCTGCCAGAGGGCTTCGTAGACAGTGGGAGAAACGGAAAGGTGTTCAAGCTGCTTAAATCCATCTATGGGTTGAAACAGGCATCGCGGAGTTGGAACATCTGTTTTGATGTGGTAGTCAAAGAGTTTGACTTCATCAAAAACGTAGGTGAACCGTGTATATACAAGAAGGTGGCAAAGAGTAAGGTTGTCTTCCTTGTATTATACGTGGATGACATACTCTTGATAGGAAATGATGTTCCTATGCTGCACTCGGTCAAGCTCTTCTTATCACAAAGATTCTCAATGAAAGATCTAGATGATGCCTCCTATATCTTGGGGATTAAGATCTACAGAGATAGATCTAAACGGATACTGGGATTGTCCCAATCCAGGTACATTGACACCAAACTAAAGAGGTTTAGTATGGAAGAATCCAAGCGTGGGAATTTACCCACGATCTCTGCACTCACTCTCTCCAAAGAGATGTCTCCTAAAACTGATTTGGAGAGAGCTCGCATGCAAGGGATACCCTATGCTTCAGCAGTTGGCTCTATCATGTACGCGATACTATGTACCAAATTCGATGTAGCATACTCACTAAGTGTAGTGAGTAGGTATCAAGCAGATCCAGGAGAGAGTCACTGGACAGCTGTGAAGAACATTCTCAAGTACTTGAGAAGGACTAAAGAGATGTTCTTGGTGTATGGTAACAGAGAACTCCAAGTGGAGTCTTTTACCAATTCGAGCTTCCAGAGTGATAAGGACAACTCTAACTCGGTCTCGGGATTTTTCTTTACCCTCAATGGAGGGGCGGTTTGTTAGAAAAGTTCCAAACAGGAAACCGTGGCAGACTCGACGATGGAGGCTGAATACATCGCTGTCAACGATGCTGCCAAGGAGGCTGTCTTAATGAAGAAGTTCATAAACGAACTTGGAGTGGTTCAGTCCATCGAGCATCCAAGACCTTTGTATTATGATAACAATGGAGCAGTGGCTTTGGCCAAGGAACCCAGGTCCCATCAGAGATCCAGACATATTCTGTGGTGGTATCACCTGATCTGGGAGATAGTTGATCCCCAGGAGATCGAGGTCAGGAGAGTTGACACGAAGGACAACACAGCGGATCCACTCACGAAGGCCATACCCCAGATACAATTTGAGAGACTCTTCGGGATGTTGGGTATGAGATACTACAACAACTGGCCTTAGTGCAGTGAGAGATTGTTAGTTATATATATGCTCTAGAGACTATTATTGTACATATGATGTATATTATAGTGGATTCTTGGATATATATAGAGAGGACTTTCTTGCTCGACATGATAATATGCTATTTGGTTGCTCTTTGTCTTAACATGTAGACTTGTATTGTGATACTGTCTTGCTCTCACATGTTGATAAAGCCCTTAGGATATGTACTTAACTACTAGGACTATGATGGAGATCATACTAGTGGGGTCCAGGGTAGTCCACAAGTACATCCTATAATAGTTCCTAGTTGAGGGTGTATCGAGACAGGCATCGATATTCCAGAGCAGACTAGCGTATACGCTTCTTGACCCATATGATGGGCGATGGATTATCCTACATCTACTGGTGTTTGACATCAAAGATGGTATACGAGTGCTCAGTGGAGACTGGGTACACTGAACGACTCGCCGAGAACTCCTAGTTGGTATTATACCTATCGTCAGATAGCAGTTCTCTGGTGACACTGGTATAGATTAGTCTGTAGACCCGAGATCGTCATAGAATCTTGTGTGATTCCCACTGTGCTATGATTTCCACCTTACCATGTTCAAGAGAACGTGCAAAAAGGTAGCTTTTGGGTACAGTCCCGAATCACATGGAGGCAATAAGCGATAGGAGGGGTTTCGTCTCTCCTGGTATTGGGTGTTGATGTTGCGCTGTGCTCGATTGGCTATAACAGGAAGTCCCTGGCCAGGGATAATCTGGAGATCTACTGGTAAGTGTTACTTTAGGGTTGCTTAGCACGACAGCAAGGTTTCGGAGGCATCGTCCATGCCATTTTAAAAATTTTGCCATGCTAAAAGAACCCTACCTAGAATCTTAACTCGAGAATCATACGAAAACAAGATGTAAACAACTTTACAACTAAGTGTGTAGGGATTACAACTTTTGTAGTATGTTCCTTCACTTCTATAGCTCCTTGTTGTGGTCCCTTCGCTGCGATCAACGAACTCCCGGACTTTGAGAGGCTCCACAAGATGTATGATGCATGCTTACTGGAAGTCTTCAAAGTCCATGATGATTTACGTCGAGGAAACACGGACTCAAGCTATCACTTCACTAATATGGAATTAGTGAAGCTAACACCCTAAACTATATGGCTAGTATAGAAGAGGATGATGAAGTAGGAATTTTGCTCACTTTAGAATTTAATTTCTCACTATTTTCTTTATCTCCTCAAAACTAAAGAGAGAGCTTGAGAGAGATGAAGATGAAGAAGATGAATGAATAATGAGCTTGAGGTTAGAATGCAACCATGGTGATTTTTTGTCATCCTTAACCCATGCAAGAGATAAACCATGGCTAAGTGATTAGGATTAGGTCAATAAATATCTTAGGTAAAAACAAAATTGGTGGACTTAGTCAATGAATCTACAAGCTTCCTTCAAGCTCATTCATGACTAATTCCAGCAATTTTGAATTAACTAAAATAAATAAAAACCTACCATTATCACAAGTATTGTGTTAGTCTCATACACCGAGTTGCATGTGTAACCTAGCATGTCACAATATTATATATCACATATATATAATTTTGTGAACAAAAGAAAACTATACAATAAACATATATCACATATATGTTAAACATATAATGAGTGAGAAAAATAAATTCTAAAGTGAGCAAAATTTGTTAGTTCTGTATATGCCCTAGAGGCCATTATTGTACATATGATATATATTATAGTGGATGCTTGGATATATATAGAGAGGACTTTCTTGCTCGACATGATAGTATGCTATCTGGTTGCTCTATGTCTTAACATGTAGACTTGTATTGTGATACTGTCTTGCTCTCACATGTTGATAAAACCCTTAGGATGTGTACTTGACTACTAGGACTATGATGGAGATCATACTAGTGGGGCCAGAGTAGTCTACAAGTACATCCTATAATAGTTCTAAGTCGAGGATGTATCGAGACAGGGCATCGATATTCCAGAGTAGACTAGCACATATGCTTCTTGACTCATATGATGGGCGATGGATGATCCCACATTCATTGGTGTTTAACATCAAAGATGGTATACGGGTGCTCAATGGAGACTGGGTACACTGAACGGACTCGCCGAGAACTCCTAATTGGTATTATACTTATCGTCAGATAGCAGTTCTCTGGTGACACCGGTACAGGTTAGTCTGTAGACCCGAGATCGTCATAGAGTCTTGTGTGATTCTCACTGTACTTTGATTTCCACCATACCACGTTCAAGAACGGTGGCTTTTGGGTACAGTCCCGAATCATATGGAGGCAATGAGCGATAGGAGGGGTTTCGTCTCTCCCGGTATTGGGTGTTGATGTTGCGCTGTGCTCGATTGGTTATAACAGGAAGTTCCTGGCCAGGGCTGATATGGAGATCTACTGGTAAGTGTTATCAGTAGTTTCTCGACCCGTTATGGGCCTCACATCGGCACGACTTATCGGTTACTGGGGTCTGACGTTTACTACCCCTAGACTGGATATGCGACATATCAGACGAAGAGACCGGACTGTACGGTAGTGTTACTGATTGGATTCACAGGAGTGTGAGCAGGCTTGCTTGTTGTTCTTCTGATTGCTTAATATCCGGGTGGCCGTTACATTTAGCTGACCGCTGATGGCTTGTGGGTGACTGATATGATCACCACCTACTGCCGGCGTATTGACGAGTCTTTAGAGTCCTACACAGAGGTTTCCTGGCTCAAGCGAAATGGAGTAGGAGCACATATGTGATATGTGCGGGACCGAGATTGATACGTGTATATGATACCGTATTCTATTCTCGCGATATGTGATATTGGCCAGTTATATATGATATAGTCGGGTTATCGGATCAAATGTTGATTCGATAAAATGATACATATTATATTAGTCGGTTATATGTGATATAGCCGGATTATTAAATCAAGTATTGATTTAATAATTTAATGTATAATTATATATTTGATATATTAAATTACATTAACTAATATATGCTCACTTAAGTATTTATTTTTCTCACTTATTATACATTTAACATATATGTGATATATGTTTATTGTATAGTTTTCTTTTGTTCACAAAATTATATATATGTGATTTATAATATCGTGACATGCTAGGTTACACATGCAACTTGGGGTATGAGACTAACACCATACTTGTAATAATGGTAGGTTTTTATTTATTTTAGTTAATTCAAAATTGCTTGGAATTAGTCATGGATGAGCTTGAAGGAAGCTTGTAGATTCAATGACTAAGTCCACCAATTTTGTTTTTACCTAAGATATTTATTGACCTAACCCTAATCACTTAGCCACTATTTATTCTCTACATGGGTTAAGGATGACATAAACACACCATAGTTGCATTTCTAATCTCAAGCTCATTATTCATTCATCTTCTTCATCTTCATCTCTCTCAAGCTCTCTCTTTAGTTTTGAGGAGATAAAGAAAATAGTGAGAAATTAAATTCTAAAGTGAGCAAAATTCCTACTTCATCATCCTCTTCTATACTAGCCATATAGTTTAGGGTGTTAGCTTCACTAATTCCATATTAGTGAAGTGATAACTTGAGTCCGTGTTTCCACGATGTAGATCATCATAGACTTTGAAGACTTCTAGTAAGCACGCATCATACATCTTGTGGAGCCTTTCAAAAGTCCGGGAGTTCGTTGATCGCAGCGAAGGGACCACAACAAGGAGCTTTAGAAGTGAAGGAACGGACTACAAAGGTTGTAATCGCTACTCACTTAGTTGTAAAGTTGTTTACATCTTGTTTTCGTATGATTCTCTAGTTAAGATTCTAGATTAAGGTTCTTTTATCATGGTAAAATTTTGAAAATGGCATGGACGATGTCTTCCGAAACCTTGCTGTCTTGTTAAGCAACCCTAAAAAAGTTTGTAGGGAGTGCTGTCACATTCCTCATATAGTATATGGATGATATCCTCCTGATAGAAAATGATAATCATATGCTACAATCGGTCATACTTTTCTAGTCACAAAAGTTCTCTAGAGAAATATTGGACAGCGGCGAAGAATATTCTCAAGTACTTGAGAAGCATTAAAGAGATGTTCTTAGTGTATAGTAATGACATCCTTTAAATAGAGGTTATTATCGATTCTAGCTTCTAAGATGACATAGATTACAGAATGTATGTCACGGGTTAAAAGTTTACCTTCATTTGAGGAGCAGTATATTGGAAGTATTCTAAGCGGGATACTGAAACAGACATGACTCTGGGTACTGAGTATGACTTAGTTAGTGATGCAGCCTGCTGTTTAGATAAATAAGTTCATTTCTGAACTTGATCCCATCAGATATCCAGAAAAATTATAGGGCAGGTATCGCTTGATTCGAGAGATAGTTGATCTCCACGAGATTAAGACAAAGAGATAAGAAATTAGAGATATTGTAGAGGATCCTCTTACTAAGACTATTTCTCAAATACAGTTTTTGAAACTGCTGTTAAAGAAGTTGGGTATGTGATACTGCAATAATATGCCTTAAGTGCAAGTGGGAGAATGTTAAATATAGGTGCCCCGAAGGCAATTATTGTAATTTTACATGGACTATATGGATAGAACATTCTTGCTCGAGATGATAGTATACCATCTGGTCTGCTTTATCATTCATGTGTATATTTTTTACTTTCTATTACGTATCGTTAATACATATTGATAATGCTCTTAGGATTTTTGCTTAACTACCAAGATTATGATGTGATCATACTAGTAGGACCTGGGTAGTCCATAAACGCATTCTTAAATGTTCCTAGTCATGAGAGTATCGAGACGGAGAGTCAATACTGTTCGGCACGATTATTTGCATTATATACTTTCCATTTCTATCTACCATTTTGTATAAATAAGTGCTACTGAGGTATTTTAATTGCATGTATACAGACAACAAGATTCTGGGAGCTTATGATCGAATCAAGTACAAAATCAACTTCCGTGGAAATACGGATATACGGGATATCGAAATGTTAGCATATATTAATCATCTCAAGCACTTGAAACAATCAGAACACATTTTGGAGATACTGAGATGCCCACAAACCCACTGGCCTAAGCCCATGGCCCAAATCAATTACATGGTTGTCCCAAATGGCCAAGTAGGGCCTATCTGGCTCCGGCAACTTTGTGTCTACTTGTCATGTCTTGTCTTTCCCACTTGTGTATTTTAAATATTTTAATTCAGCCTATATAAGTAGTAGGTTGCAGAGAAGGAAGAGGGTTGTATTTTGGGATTTTCTTTGACTACTTCATTTTCTTTCCCTTACAAGCTCTTATTTGAGAGCTTGGAAAGTGGATGTTGGTGTTTTGATGTATTATATAACTCTAATCCCTCCATGTATCAATAAAACTTCATTTTTGTTGCTTTAGAATACTTGTTCATCTTCTTGTTTATCATACTTGCATTTTTCATTCTTGCTCCTTTATTTTCATGTACTTTCTTTCCATGGCTTTTGTTTTTCTTTTTGTAATGTGTAAGTTGTCACACCTTGCTTCCCAAAATACGGAATACGAGGGGTGACTAGGCCAGCCATGCTCGTACGATAAAGGAATAATTCTGCCGTAGTCACACTTCGGTTTCTAACATTACACGGTAATTAGTAAATACAGCACGAGAGTAAAAGAAATCACAGCTCACAACTTTATTACAATTAATCAACAAGGTTCAAGGTACAATTATTCACATGAAATAATCAACTAACCAAAAGTAATAACAATATCTTATTGCGAGTAGAAGGCGATAGCGCTGATGTCGCGGTCTAAATCTCCGCGATCTCAAATGACAGGTCTTGCTCCTGAGCTGGGTCTATCTCATCCTCTAAGCATGCACACTCAGATCGTCAGGGAAACAAATACAGCAATATATATATAGTGTGTGTACTATGTTATTGAACATGAAATGAACGACAAAATACAGTAACATAGAATATCAAGTGAATATGAACAGTATGGTATAAGTATCATGCCAGCAATCCATGCAATGTGTATGTCATTACCTATCGGTCACTAAATCAATTGAAATCAATTGGTAGGAAAAAATGCTCGTGTTTAACAAGGGTCTCGTGCATGTCCAAGACTACGGTCCACTGTTGTCCGGGACATAACCCTGCAGCCGTGCTGCTAAGCCCACGACCTAATATATATATATATATATATATATATATATATATATATATATATATTTAATGATCATCCTCTAAGTCACTGTACCTCGCTAAATATGAGTTCGATTCCATCTTGATTTCTCCATTTTTCTAGGTTATAATAACTATATGTATATGACTAGTTGTATACAAACACACGCTAAAATCACGGTTTTATTTACTTTTCACTGCACAGTTCACTTTCACGAATCACTCACTTATCACTGGCGTACGTGACACAACTAATCCAATACCACTCGCGTTCGACAATGCAGAGTTCGCTACCAACCACTATGAACGTTCGCTATCACTAAATGTATTACGGTCGGGTAAATACGAGAATAATGCCACATAATAAGTCATGTACGATATGAGACACAATGTGCATTACGAGTTAAAAAATCATATTAATTCGTTTGATCATAATTAGACAAAATGATACAAAAGAGACAATAAGTAAACTTAAACAGCAATTCAACAAAATTGGTTCCAGGTAATTCGGATTTCAGCTTTGCGAGTTACGATCATTTCATTTTAAGTGTTCATCGCTGGAAATTCAGTTCCCGAACTGAAAGTCCATTTCGTAGCACATTTTAATCCCTGTTAGGATCATAATTAGGCAACGCTACGGTTAGGTAAAATTTAGATCTATCAATTACGTTTCCAACGCACCAGACGGATCGACAATACCCACTGTGTGCTGGGAGTTATGTCCTGTCTAAGGCTAGCGTATGTTGGGGTTCTTAGCGCCGCGGTCATCGACCGCGGCCGTTGCAGAACGAAAAATTTTGGTGTTTAAAAACTTTGGCGCTAGAAAAAACTACCTAGAATCGAAACCAAATATAAAACTAGCAAGCTAAAAGAGATTCTAGCTAGTGTGATAGAATGTTTTACCAAAACATCCGTGTCCTTCGATCTTCTACCCTCTTTCTTAGCTCCTTGAGGTCTCCTTGATCGAGCTTGACCGCCGGTCTTCCTCCGTCGAAGATGATCCACCCGAGAGATGTGGTTCATGGCTCTAGTTCCACACTAAAAATCTAGTGGAGCAATTAGGGACTCTAGGTTGCTAATCTAGAGTGTCTCATGATGTAGTGAGTTGTTCTTAGTGTATTTCTATCTCTTATCCACCCTTGATTCTTAACGCATGAGATGGTAGGGTGGAAGATCAAGAAAAAGGAGGAGGAGCTCAAGAAAGGCTAGTGAAGAGAGATAACCAAAATGTGAGAATGATTTCATCAAGTGAGAGAAAGTTATGAAACATGGTTTTGTATAAAACCATTTTCCAATAAAATAAAACCATTTTCCAATAAAAATAAAACAACCAAACTTGAATAGTTTGCACAAATGAATTTACCATTCATTTGTCAACACTGTTCAAGCATGGTTCTTACCATTCTCACCTCACTACCTTTACACCTCATTTCCTTTTATATTAATAAATGGATAAACCAAAATGAGGTGTCCACCTTCTAGAATGTTTTCCGTAAAAATACGGAATACACTCAACTGTATATACATACCCGTATTCGTATCAAAATGCGAATACCCAAAGAGATAGAATAACACAAACAATATAATACTAGAATATACATATCATACGTAAATTATTAAATCAATACTTGATTTAATAATCCGGCTCAATCCAAAACCGGCTAGTATTATCAAGCGTCCGATCGAAGTCCGGTAACTAGTACAATCATTCGATCGGAACCCTGAACGTATCAAAATACGGCTACTATATCATTTCATCTGAACCAGGGAAACCCTCTGTGTGGGACTCTAAAGACTCGGCAGTATGCCGGCAGCGAGTTACTGAATAAATCCATAACCACAAGTATGTCAACGGCACTAGCTGTACGTAACGGCTACCCGGGTACCTATCGAAAAGGAAGGCCGATGAGCAAACTCATCCGGATCCCTACCGAGCCTATATATGAAAATCTTCGTACAGTCCGTTCTCTGCGTCTAAGAGTATCACATATCGGGTCTAGAAGGTGGATAAAGTCAGACCCCTAATAACGCGATATTTCATGTTGGTGTGAAGCCCATCACCCACTGAGAAACTACTGATCCAAATAAGTAATTCTCGTCCATTTTGGCTAAGGATTTTTGGTGATGGCCACCCGTGCACAGCGTGATGTCAACCCCAATACAGGGATAGAAGAATCTCCGACGATCCGCTCACCGCCTCCATTTGGCTCGGGGCTGTATCCAACCAAAATCTATTTGCACGACTTCTTTAAGCTGTGGTAGGGTAGTAATCAAAGCACAGTAGGAACTCACATGAGAAAAATGACGATCTCAAGTCGAAGGACTAACTTGTACTTATGTCACCTAAGAATGGCTATCTGAAAATAGGTATAATACCAACTAGCATATTCTTGGTGAGTCCGTCCAGTGTACTCACCCTAGTTAGCACCTGTAAACGATATTAGGTGCGCAAGACCAATGACTGTGGGACCAACCATCACCCCTCGTCGGGGTCTAGAAATGTATACACCAGTCTGCTCGGGAATATCGATGCCCAGTCTCGATACTCCCACAACTAGGGACATTTAAGGATGTGCTTATAGACTACCCAGCCCCCATATGTATGATCGCCATCGTAACGCTGTTAGTCAAGCAATAATCCTATGGGCTTTATCAACATTTAATAGTGATTTGTAATACCACTTAATGCATGTACATGATGATAAAGATAAACCAAATAGTATACTATCATCCCAAATAAGACTGTTCTACCCGTATAGGTCCTCACTCAATCATCATAATCGCCTGCCCCTGATTACAATAATTGACTTGAGGGCACTATATCCAACAATCTCCCACTTGAACTTAAAGCTAATTATTACGGTGTTGCATACTCACAGCCTGTGTGATACCGGACACCCAACTTCTCTACTAATCAGTCTCGCAAATCACGTTTATGAAACTATCGCGCTCGAAAAATAGCCTCAGTGAGTGGATCAGCTCCAATGTTTCTATCTTTATCTCTCTATATCTCAACTCGGTGGAGAAAGACTATCTAGCAAAATGAGCGATACATGTCTTAGAATTTGTCTGAATATCTGATGGGACCAAGTTCACAAATGAACTCCAAATCCAACAAACTTCTTAGACCGTATCTTCCACTGAATTTAATCAGTATTCTGCGCCATGCCTTCCTCAATATCAGCTTGGACCACCTGTCCAACATACTGTCCCTCAAAAGAGGGAAAAGTATTAACTCTGACAGCCACTCTGTCATCCAGGTCACCTTGGAAGCCTGAAATGATAACCACCTCCTGAAGGAGGCTGCCGTTACCATATACCAAGAACATCCAATTATGTTCACAACTGATTCCTAATGTTTCTCCAGAATTGGATTAATATATGCTTATTGCTTCCGGTGCAAAAGCAATATCTGGTGTGGTACTTGACATTTCATGATTGACTCAATTGCCTAAACAAGTGATATGTCAATCATGCAAATCCCTCTCCTCATGAGTCTAGAAGACATCTCTTTAGAGAGGATGACTCCATCACCTCCGGGTACACCACCACGCTAGGAGTCGTCCATTCTAAAATGCTTTAGAATAGTGTCAAGTACCCGAATTGGGACACTTCCCAAATCTAGATCTAAAACCATAGATCTAGTGACCAGAATCCCTGATATTTTATCCAGATCCTATATGGAGAAACACCTTGTGACAACCACAGTATAACCGATCATAGTAAAGGAACATCACTTCCTATAAGGAGTACGTCGTCCAAATACCAGGACATCACTCCTTACTACCTTCGTACCGGGTCCATCTGCTGTTCTGGTGAAGTTAAACTCTATGACTGTCACATAAAAATAGACGATCTATCTCCGCTATACATGCTTTAGTCTATAAATAGATATAAGCTACTGGCTTACCATGCTTCCGCTGCTCCCATTGACTACAACAACCCTCTGATGCAGAGATTGATGGTTGACTTAATTCCAAAACAGAGCATAATTTCGACAGGGAGGTCATTGGTTGACTTGATTCCGAGGCGGAGCATAATTCCGGCAGGGAGGTCGTTGGTCGACTTGATTCTGAGGCAGAGCTTGATTCCAATGGGGAGGTCGTTGGTTGGTTTGATTTGTTTCCCGTTTGACAACAAGGAGGTCGGTGCTGCCCTTTTTGCGACTTGGACGGTCGGTGCTTGATTTGACTTGCTCCGTTTCTTGCGGTGTCAGGGATTGAATTTGACTTGCTCCACTTTCTGCGGTGTCAGGGTTGAAGTTGACTTGCTCCGCTTTCTGCGGTGTCGGGGATTGGATTTGACTTGCTCCACTTTCTGCGGTGTCAGGGTTGAAGTTGACTTGCTCCGCTTTCTGCGGTGTCGGGATTCGACTTGTTTCTGAGGTGGAGCTTGATTCCGCCATGGAGGTCGTTGGTTGTCTTGCTTATTTGATGTGATTTGGGTTGACATTAGCATCACTACACTAGAATATGGTACCAGGAGCGAACCATCATTTGCCATGAGAGAATTTAGGGATTTTGGTTTTGGTTTAGCATCAGCACCGCTACGCTGGAATATGGTATCGGGAGTGAATCATCATTTTCCGTGAGGGGATTTCCCTCATTCCCAGTTTAACGACTTAGGGGTCATCTGTTCCCAGTTTAACGACTTAGAGGTCATATGTTCCCAGTTTAAAGACTTAGGGGTCTATTGGATCGAAAGTTTGGAATTTTGGAGTTGGGGTCAGCATCAGCGTTGCTAACACTGAAGCACAGGTGCCAGGAGCAATTCATCATTTGCCTTTTCCTGTTAGGGAGCGATGGATTAGGAGACAGGTTTAGGTCCCTATGACTTAAGGCTTTTCAATTTTATGAACCCTAAAGGTCCCATAAAAGTATTTTCTCCCTACGAGTCAAAAAGATCTCGTAGGCATACTTTCTCCTTAGGAGTTGTGGGGACTCCCAAGTTTGTTTTTCCTTTGTGAGTCATAAGGATCCCACGAAGGTGTTTTCTTACAAGTCATGAGGATCTCGTAAGTTTTGTTCTCCTCATGTATCATGAGGATACATGAGTGGGTCTTCCTAAATGGAGCATAATTCTAAGGGCAGAGACCAGCCGCGTGACTGGTGATTGCAGTGGGGGTATAAATGTGATGAGAATTATTTGAGCCCGTAGATTGTATACGGCAATTAATTTAGGGACCAACCGTGGGGCTACGAGAATTTTGGAAAATTGGATTTTGGTTGGCGTCTATATCGCTGCACTTGAATATGGTACCAAGAGCGACTCATCATTCGCCGTTTGAAAGTTTGGATTTTGGTTGGCGTCTACATCGCTGCACTGGAATATGGTACCAGGAGCGACTCATCATTCGCCATTTGAAGGTTTGGGGATTTGAATTTTGGTTGGCGTCTGCATCGCTACACTGGAATGTGGTACCAGAAGCGACTCATCATTCGCCGTTGGGATATTCAGATTTTGGTTGGCATCTGCATCGCTGTACTGGAATATGGTACCAGGAGCGACTCATCATTCGCCATTTGGGGATTTGGATTTTGGTCGGCGTCTGCATCGCTGCACTGGAATATGGTACCAGGAGCGACTCATCATTCGCCATTTAGGAATTTGGATTTTGGCTGGCGTCTGCATCACTGCATTGGAATATGGTACCAGGAGCGACTCATCATTCGCCGTTTTTTTTATCGCGATTGCTCTATCATTTTAGCTTTTCTTATCGCGAAGGTCGCGATTGCCCTATCATTTTGGCTATTTATTCACGGTTGCCCTATCAGTTCGGCTTTATTTTCATTTTTATTCTACTCACTGATTTTTATTGCGAGTTGCCCCATCATTTCAGCTTTTTTTTATTTACAAATTTTTTACTCCCAGTTTAACGACGTGGTGGTCAACTATTCCCAGTTTAACGACATGGTAGCCAACTAGAGCCTGGGCTCGATTCTGCTGGAACTATGGACTCCTTTGGCTTAATTGCATAAGCGGGCTTTTCGTCATCTAGACCAAGCCATTGTTGGATGGAAACAAACACGCCATCATCATGGCTATAAGGCGTAAGGGGACTTGTTCCTCTGGGCTCTCTCATATAGACCGTATGGGTTGTGTATCCGTCTATTGCTTCTTCATTGGCAATGTTGCTCGTTTGGCTCTTAGCTTGTTGCCTTGGTCCGCTCTTTTCAGATAAAGGCAGATGTCTGAGAGAATCAGGTTCTCGAAGGATTTCGGTCCCCGTTTGTATGAAATTGGCGGTCGCAGTTTAACTGATTATTAACACGCTTTTAGACAATTCTATTTCTCCTGCCTTGTATTGCTTTTCGACCCAATCTTTGAAGACGAAGCAGTTCTCAATAACATGGCCTATTACTTTGTGATAGGGGCAGTATTTGGGGTCGTCGATCATATTCGCTTCTTGCGGTCTCTTTGATTCTAGCAATTGTAGACTATTTCTCAGGGCGTTCTTGAATATCGTGTGGATTTTGTCCCTTCTGAAGGAATAGATCCTATCCAGCTTCTCTTTTAAAGGCGATTCTCCTTCCCCTCCCAACAATGGCTTTCGAGGTTGGTTGACATCGGGCCTGCTTGTCCCTCGTCTATTTCGGTCAGCCGAAGTGTTAAAAGATTCAGAATCGTCGGAATTTCTACCTTTGCGATTATCGTCCTTCCGGTTTCTCCAGGATTTATTGCTATTTTGGAAATCCGAGGAAGAATCCTGCTTTAAGCATTCCAATATTTGAACTTTCATGGTCAGCTCTTGGAATATTCTGAGACCCGCGGTGCATAGAAACAGGGCAATACAATTGTTGAGATTTTCAATGAGGAGATTGACGGATTGGTCTTGCTCTAACGGTGGCTCACATTTGACGGAGAGATTGCTCCATCGGGTTATAATATCCGTGCTACTTTCATTGTTCTTTGGCTTGGTCCTTACGATCTTGGCAATGGTGATCTTATCACTGACACTCATGAACCTTTATCGAAAAAGAGATTCCATTTGCACGAAAGTTGTAACGAAGCCATCCGGTATGCACGTATACCAGTCGAAAGCGACAACGGTTAAGCTATTAACGAACTGGCAAAGGAGAAGCACATCATTGCCCCCAGTATTCCCGCATCAGGCCTTAAAGTGGGAGATGTGCTGATTCGCATTTCCCGTTCCATCGAATCTTCCGAACTTGAGGATAACATAGTCACCAGGAAACTCTAACAGATCATACAGAGCAAGATATGGTCTCCTACAACTGCTGATATCTTTTTGCACTTTGGCTTTGGCTACCAATATTTTGACTTTGTTGGCGACCAAATCCATAATTTGATCTTGTGTTAGTAGGTTGCTGTCATCGGTATCCAAGATATTTCTTGAGATAAGATGTGACTGACTCTCATGCGGTTCGCCCACCTTTGAATTTGACGGAATATGCGTCGGCTGCCTTGGGACACCGTTTTCCGGTTCATGAGCAGAGCCATGCGCTTGATTGGGCGGATGAGAGGCAACTTGGGCCGTGAGCTGTAAGACAACGTTTGTCAAGTCGTCAATCTTCAAGTAGAGCTTGGTCATCTCTTTATCTTTGTTTCTGAGCTGCTTTTGGAGCTCTTGGAGAAGTTGCTGCTCTGCGGTCTTGGGCCAGAAGATTGGCTCCTCTTCACTTTCCGAGCCCAACTCCTCATGAACTGAGGGATCTCTCTGCTTATTAGCCTCACTGGAAGGGTTTTCGTTACCTTCCTGAGGATGCTGGTCTTGGGAAGTGGCAGCCACATCATACCAGATTGGATTTGAGATGTAGTGGCCATGTCCTTGCTCTTGCTGCGCATGCCCACCATGTAAACAGTGTGGACCACATATCCAGCCATCTCTTTATCTTTGGCGGCTGATTTTTCGGACCGCCATTGTGGCCCTTCCTCTTCTGGAAAGGACGTACGACTGAAGACGATTGGTCTGACTGGGTCCTTGGGTAGTGCTTTCCGGATCACAGATTTCTTGACTCTTGAGGTCATGGTATTCTTCTGGACCAATTTTAGTGGTTCAAAAGCATTAGCGAGATTTACAGCCAATTCAGCTGTTGTTGCGGGGTAACCTTGTTCTTAAAACCTCTCGAAGTTCAGCCTAGAAGGAGCCCTATCCCTTTTGTTTGCTCCGCATCTGAGCCTTTTCTGTCTTAGCTTCTCGATTTTGAGGGCTTGACGGGCATCTGTCCTCCAGGAAGCCATCGTGAGTCGATTGGCGGGGTGCATAGAGAAGATACCCGATTGAGCAGTTGTCAGGGGCACCGCAGGAGCTTGCCCGAGATACCTTATTGCTTTGTTGGTGTTGATGGCCTTGCCCCCAGCTAGGGCCAAGGAAAGTCATTCAAACACCGACTTGTGTTTGGGTTGTGGTGCCCTCGAGATCACCACATTCGACTTCCTGCCTTTCGAGGCCGGTCGGTCTGTTACCGGAGCTTGAGGAGCTGGGATAGCGTTAGCTGGTATGAACAGAATAGAGCCAAATGGTAATAGCGGCTCCTCCCACTGTCGCCCGAGACTGACCAGGAGGATCGTCCTGGCGTCCATCTTCATCGTATAGGAGATGGGAGTTATGTTGAGAGCTGAACTTGTCCTTGGAGACATTTTTGCTGCGTCCAAATATTGCAATTGAAAACCGTTAACTTGCACAAAGAAGCATAATTTCAGTACAGACAATCGATATATATGTTGATTGAGTTTGCATGAATGTTTAACCCAAAATATGGGAGGAAAGATAGGTCCCACCGGGCGTGCCAGAATCTGTACGGTGTTTTTCATCAACCCATTGAGATGGAAAATACACGTCACTTATCGGGCGCATACAGATTCCCCCTGCCTAGAGTAGGCTGGGGTTTATTGATTGTGGGGATCCGAATCTCCGTCAGCCATGGACTAAGTTGCTGTTAATTACCTCTCACTTTTGGGGCGAGGGAACCTCCGATTGACGGCTCAAATTTGTCATGCGAACTCAATGTGCCGTGCTTGTTCGTATGTTTTCTGAAGTATCGAGGGCCCCGCAGAGTTTATGAGGAAGGTATTTTTAGTGTGGAGGATGTGGGAAGAGAGGGCTGAGAAGAGTCCTAAGGACGCATGCGTGGCGCGTGGGTGCTAATCGCCTGTGGGCCATATGAGAGGTGTATGGACGCTGGGCGCTGGCGCCTCACGAGCTCGGCACATGGGTGCTGGGCGCTCGTGGGCCATGTGAGAGGCGCGGGGGTGCCAGCGCCTCACAAGCTCGGCACGTGGGCGCTGGGCACCCACGGGCCAGGTGAGAGGCACGTAGGCGCCGGTGCCGGCGCCTCACGCGCCCGGCATGTGGGCGCTGGGCGCTCGTGGGCCACGTGAGAGGCGCGTAGGTGCTGGGTGCCAGCGCCTCACGTGCCCGGCACGAAGGCGCTGGGCGCCCGCAGGCCACGTGAGAGGCTCGTGGGCGTTGGGCGCCAGCGCCTCACGTGCCCGGCACGTGACGCTGGGTACGTGGGCTCAGGCACCAACGCCTCATGTGCCCAGCACGTGATCAGGAGTTAAACTCCTGCAGAAAAATGGGCTTAGCCTCAGGATTAGAAATTAAACTCCCGAAAGGATCTTGATTTGAGATAAACTCCCAAAAGAGTTTTATTTGTGGAGTTAAACTCCAAAAGATTTTGAATGGAGTTAAACTCCTAAAAGAATTTTATTTATGGAGTTAAAATCTTTAAGATTTTGACAAATGGAGTCGAACTCCCAGAAATCTTTGAAGATGATCAAAGGGGACCCCTTTCTTCTCCCCTGAGCCCTAAATCCTCTCCTAAGCCTCGGAACTTCCCCAAATTGGGATTTTTGGAGTTGGGTCTCCTTCCTCCTTCTCTCTGTTGGCTGGATCTTGGAGAAAAGAGGATGAGACTTAAAAATTATTTATTTCTGGGAATGAAGAGTTAGACTCTTGGTTTAATTAAGAAAAGAGAAGGAGAGTTAGAACCTTGAAAAAGAAGAAGGAGGCACAAATTCTAATTTTTGAGGGGAATCAATTATTATTTTTCATTTCATTATCACGTTGCCTTATATAGGCTTACAAATTTACATATAGCCCCTTAGCTTTACAAAATGGTATTTTACCCATCCCATGCAGCATGTGCTTATTTCTTTTGCACATGAGCTATGGTCTTTACAAAAAATTGGCTTTATGCCCATTTTTCTTACATTTATTCATAAAAATTACATCAAAATTATTTATTACATGATTTTCATTTTGGCATGGGAGAGGCCGGCCGCGGGGCTCGACTTGGGCATGGGCCCACTTGATCTGGGCTTGGGCCCGCTTACTTAGGGTGGACTTTGACTTTGACTTGGTCAGCCGGGGTGTAATTTTTGACCCCAACAGCTGGGATCCTTGACACCTTACAAGTTTTCTAACCGTTTAGACAGGTTGGTATTGGTACTCCGAGAGAGGTTCCCCGTGCTCTCGCACGGACCTAATTAAAATAAACCTCATTTCCGCAAAGACGTAGCCCCGTTAACACCTTTTTAGACACCTAATAGGTTAGCTAATTGTGAAGTGAAAAATATCTCCTAAGAGTAATCCCACTCATCAGTGGGATCGGGATTCAACTATCATCGTGTGATAAACTAGATGGAAGCTACTTTAGTCACCACACTCCTGAAGGTATGCAACACTAGCAAGTTTCTGGTATATTTGAAACTCCTGATGTGGTTTTTGCCTCCTAACGCTTATGATCTCGACGAAGGCCAAAATATCATAAGTCGTTAGTCAAGTTCAACCCGTCATTGTTCAGGATTAATTTAGACCCACTCGTACAAGTCCTTAACATAGGCCAAAAATAACTGTACGACCGTCCTAAATAATCACATATCTATACAACAAACAAGTATTACCCAGCTACCATTCATTATGCCTTGACGTAGGCTAACATACATAGCATGAATACTAGGTGATAATGGAGGGCTACGGCTAGGTTTTTGGCGAAAAACCCTTTAACATAATGAACTTGATATCGTTGAAAGAACCGAGTAGTTTTGAAAAGGAGTGGTTTAGGCTCCGCTTTTGAAAACTAGTGGTTTTAAAGAAAACCGAGTAATCTACAGTAACATAAACTTTTGCTCAAGAGGTCACTCCCCGTGAAGGGATCTAGGCTCTTGCCTCCTTGAATGAGGTGCTGGATATTCCTAAACGAATACCACTATGAAAAGCAAAAGAATACAGCTATAGTTTTTCAAAATTTGTTCCGACAACATCTTTTAGGTTCATTTTCCTTGCATTAATCAAAATTAATGCGGTCCCATCAATTAATCCCTGTCATACCAGAAAAGAAAGAAAATACAATGTATGTATATGACACCCGCATTCGCCATAGGGCCCCATCATACACCGTTAGGTTGCTTAACTAACGGCAGAGCGGGGGCTGGACTAGCGCGGATGCAAAACATATACAATATCTACTAGTGTGTGTGTGTGTGTGTGTGTGTGTATGTATATATATGTCATGACCCGAAAGTACGGAACATGACCGGCACTTAAATTACGAAACGTCTCGAGCGTACGTAATCTAAATAAGCCGAAAACCCAGAAATCTAAACTTTTTTAGAAAAATAAAGGAGGTTGGTTTTGAAATAAAGGTATAATGAAATCAGGTTTTCTTAATGCATAGAAAAGGAACATGAATGATGCAAGTGAAATTTACTAGTTTGAAAACATGTTTCGTCTTTTAAAAATTTTGGCAGCACCTCCTTTGTATATTTTGATCCAAAACCACAAATACATAATAAGAATAATGGCATCCCCAAGCGGGAGCTAGCTCTTCGCCAAACGGCGGATCACAACTACGCAAGATAATATAAATAAGTATAGGACGCCCAACGGCGAAGTTCACCACAAAAGATAAGGAAAAAGCAAGACATAAAAATCACAAGTAGCGGAAAACCCCTCGCTCTAAGTCTCGCAACCACAATCCCACTAAGTCTCATTACTTATACAATTTACAAGTTTTGATTGATGGAGTTAACTAGATACAATAAGAAATATAGATACAAGAGTGGGAATGATACAAATGTCCCACCTACCAATGCAAAACACCCGAATGCAACTGTATGCCAGCGAAGCCGCTATTGATCCAAGCGGTCAACCTGCAAGAACTGTGGCACAACGGGGGTGAGTTGCCAACTCGTGAGTAGAAAAATATCAACAGATAGAAATCGAATAAACAACGACTCCTAGGTCAACTATATCATAAAGGTAATACTATGATATCTAGGGTGACCGGGTCTGTATATGTGCCAACAAGGTAGTCAATAGCTATATGCATGCGGATAACATCCAACAGTAATAATCAAGGTATGTTTGCATGTGTGTCTCGTCCACCGAAAATCAATGTCAGTATGCACGTAAACATCATAAAAGAATGTGCATGAAAGTATGAGGATATATATCAACGGTCCCCCACGACACATCAAAATCATGGAACCTGAGTGCCTAGCATCGACACTCGAAAACATCATGAAAACTGTGCCCATCATCGGCACGTAAATCCTCATATATCTCAGGCGCCGCATCCTCAGATCGGCCCTCAGGCACCGCACACCCTGGTCGGCCCTCATATCCATCTCGCTACTCCGGTCGGTATCCTCCGGATAACCGCCGAGTCCAAATACTATCACCGGTAGGTAGTGCTCCCCTGCCAGGCTCATCGTCTAACATATACGAGTCTTCTTGCCCCGGGGTACCTCACCGTGTCCACCATGTACCCGCAGACGGTGCCTACCGCTCCTCGAATCGGGTTTCACATGCCACTCTCAGAACCGAGAAAACACATGGTGGACGCACTGAAATATCATATCAAGAGAAACCGGGTTTTTTAAAACTATACATACTTTCTTTTATAATGACCACGGTTCTCAAATCCAGAAATCTCATGAAAACAACATATCTCAATGCGTAAATCATAAAGCATGATGTATGCGACATATGATGAAATGTAAGCGTACCCGTATATCATGCAATATGAAACAGTGATATATCATATTAAGGGAAAACCGCTCCTTTGAGTAATTCCAGTTTTGAAAATATGTCTTGCGGTTCCCAATACCTCCAAAGTCGAATGCAACATCGTAATAAAGTGCACATGTAACTATAGCAAGTACATTTATGCAAAGAGTCATATCATGATGCAGCAATCCTACTGTGTAGTGGCATGGCAATTATCGATGATGAAGTGTGTGAGCCGGCAAATCTGTGTACGTGTAACATACGCATCATCGATAATGGTGTAAGTGTACTAACACAGGTATATGCAATGCAATAATGATATCATGAAGGCAGCATAAGGTAAATCGCATAAAGTAAATCATCAGCTAAAAGCTATAAGGTATACGTAACTATCATATGTCTGAGTCGGTGAATCCATTAAATCATCATATCGCGTCATATATTCCTTTCATCATATTTATATCCCTTATCAAGTCAATTTTTAAATACACTCTAACTTTACTATAAGTATAAATATCTAATCTAACTTACACATCCGAACCATACAATCGGATTTTTAAAGCAGCGAATCGTAGTTTTGAAAATAGGGGTTACAGTGTTTTTAAGGAAAAAATATCATTTGAATCCGTAACATCCCCCAAGGTATATATTTAAAAGATACATACGATTCTTCGGTTTATAAAAAGGTATGGGTCGCTGACACATGTACATCGACTATCTAGTCTTACAGTGTCCTAACGGCAATATCGTCAAACATCATCCTCAAATTCCGTCATCACATAATAGCCGTAACATATCACTTCTAACTATCCTCTAGTTCCTAATATGGTTTTATAGCTATCTTCATTCTAACCCTAGTTTCCTAATCTAGGTTTCCTAACCATATTCTATAATCAGTTTCCAACACAACTTTGCGGGGGTGCTATACGCCATCCACCCGACTTCCCCCGTGGATATAGATCCACTCACCTGGTCTTCGCTCGCTGAAATCGATGACGCCACGCTCCGTCGCCTCGGAATCCACGCGAAGGTACCTACAATAATAAACAATCGCAATGCGCATTAAAATCAAGGCGGAAAAACTAAATCAGTACATGTTTTGCTCATAGGTCAAAACCTATAGCTTTGCGTGCAAAACACGACCAAAAACCCTGGTCGTGGACGTCCAAACGCCACACGACGGAAACACAATACCAAATACCAAAATCCATGCTAAAACAAGTCGTAAAACAATGCGTCAATACAAGAAAAAGATCCCAGATTCTACCCTAAGTCAAATCAGCCAATTTTGCAGATGCCAAGGGTCAAATTTACTGGAGATAAGGCCCTGAAACAAAAACGAAGCATTTCCAACCTGCTCTGGCCGCAAATTGCGGCCAGAAAGAATTAATTTGCGGCCTGAAAGAGGGGGGTAGGGGCTAGGGTTTTGGGTGATGGTTCCTAGGTGCCTGCATGTATCGCTGTCCGTGCAAAAATATTTTCAGGTGACCCGGGTGTTAGCAGATTTCCAAATACAATCACAGAATCCACAATTCTTCTGATATCATTTTCTAAATTCGTATTCCGGGTTTCTAGTTTCTGGTTTAGTCCAATGTAACATCACAACAGGGGTTGTGGTCCCTAATTACACCTCAATTCACCTTTGAAATCAATTCAAATCCTAAACCTTAACTTGGAATTTCCAAAGTTCACCAAAACCACACAATATCGGTTCTAAACTAACATGGATGCTAAGGGAACGGAAATTCTACATTAAAGATGGAATGATTACCTCATTTGGGATCCAAGAATCCCCTACAACACCAAAATGTGATTTTTCTTTGTCCAAAGGGTGGCTTGTGAGCTTGTGCACAAAATTTATGAAGTGGGAATGGGGTTTTGGAAGGGTTTTAATAGTGTTGTGAAGTCTTTGAGGGGGAGGGAGAGAGAGGGCAGCAACTTTGAAGGGAAGGGAAGAAGAAAATGATGAAGGTAATGCAATGAGAACAAAAGGCATACCATGGTTGACCCCTCACATCTCTCTCTCTCTCTTGCTCATACCTCCTTTCTTTATTCATTTTCCTTTTTCTTTTCTTTTCTTTTCTTTTCCTTCTCCTTGCAATAGTAAACCCAAAACAATGACCATACACCCAAAACATGTAGGAAAAAAAATGTAACAAGTGTTAAGAAAAATACATGTGCACAAAACACGCTTAAAGTCCGATTAACGATTTTTAATCGCGATTAGCACAAAATTAGTCTCAAATAAACCATAAACCCTCATAATTTGCTCAAATCACATAAAGTACCCTCTTTTTAGTAATTTCCATAATTTTCCAAATTTATCGGTATTTAATAATACCGCCCTATTAAAATATTCATTAAAATTAATATTAAATTATAAAAATTCCCAAAAATTAATATATTTTTTTTGAAATGTTATAATATTCACACACATACACACACACACACCAAGCATGATATAAGCAATATCATAGAAAAGCGATAAGCAACAAAGACTAACAGATAATTTAGGAGCCCCGGGTATCATTTGAGCCGCAAATGAAACACGACTTTCCTCGGTCATGTGGATAGCATGTGCAATGTTTATCCAAGACCCCTACGACTGTGGCAAGTTACCCGTCTATCTCAGAAGTGAGGCAACCCCAATCAACAAAGTGAGTGAGCCACCCAGCACTTCACGGAATCTGGTAACTTGAGCACCCTTCCGAGGGTCATCCTATCCCCCCTACGAGTGTGGAGAATAGCCAGCCAATTCTAGAGTAAGGCCCCCTCCGTCTCAGCGCCATAAGATGCAGGCCCGTTGCCCTCTAAAATCTGGCTATTAGAGCACTCCTCTGCGGGGTAATCCTAGTACAGAAAAGAAAAACATATATAAAACGGTGGCATCAACCTCAACCCGATCGTGCCCCAATAAAAAAATATACAAACTGGCAGAAACGACAGTCCACAAGTCGGACACTCGCCCCGCAATAATGAATATACAAATGAGTCTAAACTGTACAACTACCATTTCACTAGAGGCTATCCCACACGACAATCCGAACATTCCATCATATATATCAACATCACAACAGTATAAGCTGTTGGCTATAGTGCCCTCAAGGCAATTATCGTAGTTGCAGGCATGTGATTATGATGATTGAGGGAGAACCTATACTGGTAGAACAGTCTTACTCGAGATGATAGTATACTATCTGGTTTGTCTTTATCATCACTATTGCATATTGATAGAGCCCATAGGATTCTTGCTTGACTACAAGTATTATGATGTCAATCATATATGTGGGAGCTGGGGGTCTATAAGCAAATCCTTAAATGTCCCTAGTCGTGGGAGTTTCGAGACCGGGCATCGATACTCCTGTGTATACTACTGTATACTAATCGAGACGCCGACAAGGGGCGGTGGCTAGGTCTCACAAGCTATTGGTATTAGTTTATTCACCTAAGATAGTATACAGGTGTTCATTGGGTTATGAGTACACTGGACGGACTCGCCGGGAACCTGCTAGTTGGTACTATAGCTATTGTCAGATAGCAGTTCCCAGATGACATGTGTACAGGTTAGTCTGTCGACCTGAGATCGTCATTTGTCTCGTGTGAGTTCCCACTGTGCTTTGATTACTACCATACCACGGCTCAAACAAGTCTTGCAAATAGGTTTTAGTTGAGTACAGTCCCGAGCCACATGGAGGCAGTGAGCGGATTATCAGGGATTCGTCTCTCCCGGTATTGGGGGTTGATGTCGCGCAGTGCACGAGTGGCCATCACCATAAATCCTTGGCCAAGATAGTCGAGAATTACTGATCTAGGATCGGTAGTTTCTCATGTGGTGATGGGTTTCATATCGACACGAATTATCAAGTTATTAGGGGTCTGACTTTATCCACCCCCTAGACTCGATATGCGATACTCATAGACGAACAGATCGGACTGTACGGATATTGTCACTGTCAGGATCAGTAGGGGTTCAAGATGAGTTTTATTGTCGGCCTCCCTTTCGCTCAATACCTGGGTAGCCGTTACGTACAGCTAGTGCCTGCTCCCGCCAAAATTTTCTGCCAAGAGCTACTTGTTCCCTTATAAAAAAGGTGGGGAGTCCTCAAAATTTGGCCTCACATGTAAAACACGTGAGCGCTGATATGCAAAGTGTATGAGCATTGAATAAAATAATTAAGGGCCAAACATGCATTACGTGTTAAACACGTGAGCGCTCATATGCAAAGCATATGAGCGCTGAATAAAATAAACTTAAAGGGCCAAATAGGCCTCACGTGTAAAACACGTGAGCGCTCATATGCGAAGCATATAAGCGCTGAACATAAATCACCAATGGCCAAACAGGCCTCACGTGTAAAACACGTGAGTGCTCATATGTAAAGTATATAAGCGCTGAACATAAACAGGCTAAAACCCACAGCAGGGATCACGTGTTAAACACATGAGTTCTCTTGCCTCTCACATGCAAAGCATGTGAGGACCCCAATTTAAAATGCTCCTATCAAATTCTAGAATTAAATTCTATTTTGGGAAATATTTTTCTGATATTTCTCAAACTAAAAAGATCTTCTCTGTTAAACAGAGGACCTTTGGATCAAAGATCCAACGGTGATCATCTGGTAGAATAAAGTTCTATCATAGAAAAATATTTTCCTAATCCTGTTAAATTAACAAGATATTCATATGATCAGAATTCTATGTTAGAATAAAATTCTAATCATATTAAACTAAAGAGATATCTATATGATAGAATTAAATGCTATATTAAAAAAATATATTTCTGATCCAGTTAAACTAAAAAGATATGATAGAATAAAATTCTAATCTTGTCAAACTAACAAGATATTCATAATCTTGTTAAACAAACAAGAAATCTTCTCTGTTAAACAGAGGGCATTTGGATTAAAAATCCAACGGTGAATAAAATTCACCGATTGAAATAAAAGATCATGAAATCAATCATGATCTCTCAATGAAGGATTCCCTTAACAAATTGATTCTTTTTCTTCTCATATAAATAGGAGCAAGGGGAGGAGGAAAAAAACATACAGAAGGAGAGAGAAAACCCCGCTTGAAAGCAAAAAAAAAGAAAAAAGAATTTAATTCTCCAGAGAGAAGAAGATCTCTTCAAAGAAGAAAGAAACTCTAGGTAACAGAAGGAAGGAGATCACCCTATAAGCTCCCACAAAACAAAAGAGAATTTAATTCTCAAACCAAGAGTTTAACTCTTCTAAAAAGAACTTAGTTCTTCCTCAGGTTGAAGGTCTGCAGAAACAGATCTCCCCACAAGTTGAGAATTTAATTCTCATCGGGAAGATCTGTCATGCAGATTCAAAACTTAGGGGGGAGAATTGAGTTTAAAAAATTTAATTCTTTCAACGTAACGTATAGGAATTTAATTCCTCCAAATAAAACTGGGTTTTAGCCGTATAAAAGAATTCAATTCTTAAACAAAGGATTTAACTCTCCATGCACGTAAAAGAGATTAGTACCCAATATGATAGATGTCAGATCACGTGTGCCCACGTGGGCTCCTCCCAATAATCAAAAAAGAACAATTGATATCAGGTAACGTGCTCCCACGTGACCCCTGAACTAGCCTCTTCAAAAGGATAAAAGGGAAGTAAACCTAAAACAGATCTCAATTTGAGGCACCTCACGTGACAACACGTCACCCCTTTATAATGCTTAGCACTTTCATAAGATGAAACAAGGCAGTCTCTATATTTTGGACGCCTCACGGATATCACGTGACCCCTTTATAGTGCTAAGCACTTTCAGAAGAGAAGGGAGAATAAATCAAATGCAAGTGCGCCTCACGTGATCCCATGTGGTCCCAATAGTGCTCAGCACTCAAGAAAGAAAAGGAGTAATTCCAAAGAAGCTGGGCCTATTTTCAAGCGCTTCACGTGACCCTACGTGAGCGCCTTAAGCTCTTAGTGTTTAACACTATTTTAAGGCATCACGTGACCCCACGTGAGCGTCAAAAATATGCTAGTGTTTAACACTTCAAATAAAACAAAAGAATAAAGGGTGTCAGGGCCCACATTATTGTTTAGCATCGCTGATGCAGAAATGGGATCAATCCCAAATAAAAACGATTAAATGGGCTAAGCCCAAGATTGGCCAAATCCCAAATTGACTGTGCCTATTGGCTTTAGTCCCAAACAAGATTATCAAATCTTTAATGAACATTCGCTGGTTCATGGGTACATCTCCTCACACCTCTGATATATGTCATTGTAAATCTTCAACGTCTTCAGAGAGGTGGCGGGTCCCGGCAACCGGGCACTCAATGGACCGCAACGTCCCTAAACTAAACCCCACAGACTATGACGTCTTTAAACTCCATGGACTATGATGTCCTTAAGCTCATGGACTATGATGTCCTTAAACTTATGGATCGTAACGTCCTTAAACTAAAACGATAGAGCCCAAATGCTCTTTCGTTGGATCAAAAATGATCCCAATACCCTGTTAAGTAGATCTTAGTCTAAAAATTAGAGTAACGTATCCTTAACAAACGTTTAAGTTGATCTTAATCTCAATAATATTAATGATCTTAAACCCAACCCAAACCCAAATCTAAGAAGATACGGATTTGGACTAATCCACGCCCTACGGGCGACAACATAAATTAGTCTCCGTATACAATCCACGGGCAACCACAAACAAAACAAACACGCACGACACGAAGTGACCATCAGGAGAAGGAGAAAGTTGTTACCGCGATGCGGTAGCGTAATTAACTGCAGGGACTTGCGCCTGCAGGGAAGAGCGTCCCCACAATCAAAAACCCCTCAAATGTGGGGGAATCTGACGAAGTCTGCTACAACGGCCGCATCTGTCTAAACCTCCGATACACGGTGCCATAAATCAACTTGGCATCTTCAGAGAGGTGGATGGATAAAACCAAATAGCATATGCCCCCTAAAATTCAGTCCGGACGTCCCAACATCCCGGTCGCGGTTTTCGGCGGAGAACAGATTCTGGAAGGCCTGGTGGGACCTTTTCCTCTTTCTACTCCACACTTCGTGTGTCGTGTTTCGCGAACAAATCGCGGTCTGCTATGGTTCCCTGTGGATTCAAGGTACTAAGATTTGGTGTCTTGCTCCATCAAGAAGAGAAAATGGCTTCCAACTGCACCAGCTGCAACAACAACTCCCACTCTGTCCTCATCGGAGGAGTGACCTATGGGCCCCAAGCGGCCTCCATTTTCGTAATGCCAGTGGATCAGGTGAATCAGGCCACCACTGGACTGTTCTTTTGGACAATGATCCCACCGGCAAGCTTCAGTGCCCCAGTGCCATCGCAAGAAGCTCCAAAGAAGTCGGTCTTTGATCAGCTTGCAACTACCGCGGCCCCTCTCAAAGGGTCGCCTAAATCCAACGCCTCGGTCTTTGACAGACTAGGCCAAAGCTCCAATAGGCCCATGAAGAAGCCCGCATTACCTGAAGGGGCTATCCCAAAATGGATAGCCATCCCTGCTCCAGTAAATGAAGTCATCAGAGAGACTTCTCCTACTAAGGGGTCGGTCTTCACAAGACTGGCCGTTCCGACTCCCGATCCAGGTGAAGTCACCAAGGCTGCTACCCTTGCTCGAAAGTCTGCCTTCGACAGGTTGGCCATTCCCTCTTTACGGACGTCAGTCTTTGATAGGATGGCACCAACAGCAACCCTTCACCAGAACAGGGGGCATGCTGAAGCTACCCCCGTAACTAAGCCAGTACCGTCTGCAAGATATACTCTACGTCGCCACTGGCGCCGAGTGAGGAAAGCTGGGGGCAATTCCCCTTCTGGATTGACTCCACCAGCTCCGATGGTTGAAGTCGATACTGCTGTTCCAACTGGGAACATCTTTGAACAACTCAGGAGGATCCGCAAGAATTCTTCGACCGCCATGCTAAAAAGATCTCCTCCGCCTGTGGAGAACGTTACAAAGGCGAAGCTAGAGCAGCCCCCTCAGCGGCCGTCCTCTAAAATTCACAAGGTCTGGCGACAGGTCCAAGACTCGGTGATCAATCAAGACTACTCCTGCCGACCGAAGAAGATGAAGGTTCGGCAAGAGAAGGACCACCCTGTCATACCACAAAAGGTGTCTTCTACTTGGGTACCTGCTGCAACGACCCCCTCAACTTCGACCGCCCACAAAAGGAGAAGGACGGAGAAAATCCCCGTGTCTGCGACGAATCTCAAGGGCACTGAAACTAAACGCCCCAAGTCTGGGGCCATGGTGGTGCACACTGTTTATATGGAATCTGGGAAATAGGATAGCCGTATCTCCACGGGCCATCGACCACTCACCCGATCAATGACAAAGGCTCAGGAGCAACAACAGTAAAAGTTCCAGGAGATGCTGACAACTATGGCCGCACTCACTAGGCCAAAAGCAAGCCCGGAGACATCGTCAGAGCAGCGTCAGGAACAGGAAACTGCTGCTGAATTCCTCCGAAGAATGCTCGTGAGGAAAGACAAAGAGGCCACGGAACAAGCGGCCAATATAAAACAAATGGTGCTTTTATTCCAAGATATGATCGGAATGATGATACAGCCGGATCCTCCAGCTGAATACCCTCCGATTGTCCTTGAAGACGACAGAGGGGAGACATCGAACCCTCTTCCTGCTTGTTCAGCAGCCAAGGAGGAGACCATCTCCAAAGCCGCCCTTGACGACTATATAGCTCAACAAATACGAGCTCATCAGGCGAGCTAAGAGGCTGGCCAAATCGTCAAGACTGGATGACCCTATCCGGGTTGGTACGACCAAATAAAATATCCGCCGGGATACACGATCCCTAAGTTCCACGTGTATAAAGGGACGGGTAATCCACACCAGCACGTTGCTCAATTCAGAGCCCTGTGCGACAATACTGGGGATGACGACAAACTTCTGCTTCGCCAGTTTGTTGACAACTTGTCGGAGACAGGGTTTGAATGGTACTCTGAGCTTACGAATGACTTCGTTAAGACATTTGCAGAAATGGAGCTACTGTTTACAAAATGGTTCGCAAGCGCCAGCGAACGCACCCCAATCACGGCGTTGATCAATGCCAGGGTGAAGCCAGGAAAAACATGGGTTCAGTATGCAATCCGATGGCGGAACCTATGGTCTAAAGTCGAACAACGCATCGAAGAAGCTCCTGTAGTAGGCATGTTCGTGGGTACCCTCGATCCGCAGGAGACCATACCCCAGTTCATGATGTTTTTTAAGCTGACTACCTTCCAAGCCTTGATTGACAAACTGGCCCAAATGGATCAAATGGGCCATAGACCGTCTTCCTTGAAAATGGAGCCTCGAAACAAAAAGGGGAAAGGGAACGCGACCTTCGTCGCCAATGCTCAGCAGCAGCCCAGCGGCCTAAAACTAGCTGATCGCCAAAACGATAGACAGCGATTCTTCAACGAAAAGCTAAAACGCCCTTATTTGTTTCCCCGGGATAAAACGATGAGACTGTTCAAGCTGGCGGTGCGTAACAGGCTCATCAATCTGCCAGATCCAAGACGTCCACTGCAGCCCGGTGATGCCAACAATCCTAATTACTGCCCCTACCACTGAGCAGTAGGCCATCCAATCGAAAATTGTTTCGTCTTCAAAGGCTGGATTGAGGACCAAAACCAACAGGGCAAATTCGCGCTGTCTGAAAATTGGAAGGTAAGCCCACCCCAGCCATACGCTCCTAAAAAAGTGGACACGCTGGGGCATCGTGCTCTTTTATAGAAGAAGCTCCATGGGAGGTCGCTCTTTCAGCCAAAACGAAAAGAATGCTGAAAGATCTCCAAGCATGTCCGGCGATTAGGTGGAAGAGCCTGTTGGAACCCGAGATTATTGAGGGAATGCTGAAGCCGCGCCCAACGCTGAAAGTTGGTGAAGGTAGACAAAACGTTCATGCCAAGCCTCCAAAGTCTTTAAAGAAAAAGAAGAAGGTCAAGAAGCCCGTCCAACCCGAAGACAGCCGTACAGGTCTGCAGAAATACATCGATGCACTGGAAGAATATAAGCAGAAGGCTCGGACCCCAATCACGTTGGATGAATTCTTTAAGCATGTTCTTGAGAATGAAGCCGATGACGCTGATGAAGGATACAATTCTTCAGAAGAGCCCGAGGATTACGTGGAAAACTGCCACATGATCTCTCACTCATCAATAAAGGGCAAATAAGCTCCCGATGCAGAGAAACTGGGGGTAGATCCGGAACCGGGTCCAAAATCCCTGGAGCCATCGGACGAATTGATTGACAGACTGCTGAGCGAAGCTCTTCAGAAAAGCAAATCTAATCGAGAGCGTGAAACGACCATATATGAAAAGGCCAGGCGTCGCGTTGAAGAAGCTCCAGTATTGAGAAGTCATAGAGTACCCCAACTGGATAGAACAACTTCTGCCACCAACAAAAACAGGTTTAAGACAAGGAAGCAGTTCGCCAAAGCCCTGTCGATGGGAATGAAGTTACCACCTTTCAAAGAAGACGCTTCAGAAAATACGTTCCCTGACGAACTAGATGCAAATCCAAAGTACTGCTTATACCATCGAAAGATCGCACACCCTACCGAGTAATGCATGGCCTTTAAAAATTGGTGGCAGGGATATGTTGTTCATCGATAGCATTTCAAGCGGATGAAGCACAAAACTCGTCGAGAGCAGAGAAGCACGACAGAGGAGCGCAAAAGAACTGTTGGCGACTATCACATGGTTAATTCCAGGAAATCGCAAGTCCTTACCTTCGGGAGCGATTCTGATGAAGAGATAGCCCTTGGCCCTCTCTTCAAGGAATCCATCTCCAAAACAGAAGAGGCGAAAACCTATGTGAACATTCAGCTGCGTAATCGCACGTTACCTGAAAAGAATCTCAGACCCACAAGCAAGGGAGCGAACAAAAAGGATAAGAGGAAAGAAAAAGTCCCTGAAGATATCGCCATCAATGACCGAGTCGTCGAAGAGCCGGCAGCCAAGAACCCGCCAAAGAAAAGCAAGGTGGATTACAACGTTCTGGCACACGTGAGGAAGACACCCTCGCAGCTAAGCATTCTCGATGCCCTTCTGCTATCTGAAGAGGCTAGAGATTCGTTGATCAAGGCGTTACAGGACCCTGGGCTGTTTCAAGCCTTCCTTGCCGAAGAAAAGATGAAGGATGAGCTGGAAGAAGTGCACACAGCTGACATCACCTTTAGTGATGAAGATCTGCTCTTCGGAACATACGAACACAACCGTCCCTTGTATGTCACCGGATACTGCCACGACATTAAGATAGGGAAGATTATAGTTGACAACGGGTCCTCTTTCAATCTCCTAAATGTGAGAGTGCTAAAAGAAATCTGCATGAGCGTTCAACACCTCGCTCGGGACAAAATCACTATCTCCGGGTTCGACTCCCAGTCATCACGGACGCTCGGGTCTGTGATACTGACATTACGCTTTGGGCTGCTCATCACTGACATCAAATTTCATGTCATTGACGCCAAGACTTGCTACAACGCTTTGCTCGGCAGGCCTTGGTTACACGAGTACAACATCATCCCTTCTACACAACATCAGTGTATGAAGTATTTCAAGGATGGTCTTGAGCACACCGTAACGGGGGAGCTAAACTCATTCTCCGTGAATGAAGTCCGCAAATACGAGGATGCAAAGTATTTCCTTCCAGACTTTGAAGACACGGAAAGATTCCATAAACCGGAGAATAAGCAAAAAGCTATCACCACTATTCCGGTCTTCTGGAGCGATGCCGAGGAGGAAGAAGAGATAGTCTATTCGGGGCCGCCCTAATGCAACAGGCCGGGACCATCTACCCCTATTCTGGTTTTTGGCAGTGATTCTGAAGACGAAGTCAACGCAGTATTCTCGGTCCGCCCATCAATACAGGCCCTCATCGGAGATGATCAGAGTTTGAAAATCGCCATGGTTCCGCAAAAGCATTACAAGGAGCTCGACGCACTTGATACCAATAGTGTGCAAGAACTGCAGACGTTCTACGTCCCTCCTAGGCGAAAAGATGAAAAGGAGATCCTCTTTTATCGATCCGCGGAAACCAAAGTGGAGAAAGAAATCTGGCAGGGTGATAATTCTGCGCTTGACAGGCTCCAGCCCATCCATCTGCCTAGATACTACACAGAAGGATTAAAAAGGGTGTTGAGGCGCCAAGGCGTACCCTTCAAATAGACTGCTCGACAAGCTCAGTTCTACAACAGGATCTGGAACATCTCCGGAACTCAGCAAAAATTGCCCAACGGGAGAATGAAAACGATTGGGCTTGGATATGTTCAATCAAAGAAACAGGAGCGATTCCATGGCCGCTACGTTATACATGACTTCGAAGAAGAAGGAGATGCTCTGTTTGAAGACACTGCGATCAAACCAAAATGGGATCCCGCTGTAAAAATGCTAAGTCCGTCATTTGAATAACAGATGGACAAGCTAATAAGGGAAGCGGGTCAAAAGGCCCGGGATGACCACAACCGTGAAATGGCCATTTACGAGAAAGCCAGGACGCAGCGCCTCCTTCAGCAGGCTACGGAGAATGACGATGCCCTTCGTTGTCAGCCCGTCGTACAGAAGACCCGACTCGGAGACAAAAACAAACTAAAGAATGGAAAAAACGTTTGACGGCGGCAATGCGGGTCCAAGAAGCCACGCGATCGAGAATTGAGCAGCCGGGATCCATCTCTTATAAAGAAGATGGGTCGAGCATATTCTTTTCCCCAAGACAAGACAAGAAAGATATTTGATCTTGTCATGAAACATCAAATGATTACGCTCCCGGAGTTCAAACACCCCGAACAAGAAGACGAGGTGTCTCATCCGGATTATTGCTCCTATCACCGAGCGATAGAACATCCTCTCAAAGACTACTTCATATTCAAAAACTGAGTTGAAGACCAATATCAGCAAGGCATGTTCGCTTTATCCAGCAGTTAGAGGGTAACCCCACCACAGAAGCATGTTCCAAAAGCAACGTACATAGCGAGGGTAGAACCAGATCAACATCGGTCTTGGAAACGATCTCGTACCTGTCACGCGATAACGCTGTCAGAAGAAGGAGTACACGAGGATATGGATGACCTTTCCTGGTGCTTCGAAAATGAGGATGAAGATGAGTTGATCTCAGAACTTCCACCGGCGCCAAAAGAGCTGGAAGATGGGATACATACTACCGCGGAAAACCTAAGAAAAATCGACTTGGGGACGGAAAATGACCCGAGGCCGACGTTCGTCTGTGAGCTACTGTCCGAAGAACAGGTAGCTACGCCAAAAGACGTCCTCATGCAGTATAAAGACTGCTTCGCATGGAACTACTCCGAGATGCCGGGGATAGATCCAGAGATAGCTGTGCATAAATTGGCGATATCTCCGGACGTCAAGCTAGTCAAGAAAGCACCAAGAAGAATGCGGCTCGAACTTGAAGAGCATCAATGCCGAAGTTAAGAAGCTAATCGACTCTGGCTTCATCCAAGAAGTTCAGTACCCTGACTGGATCGCCAACATCGTCCCAGTGATGAAGAAAAATGGGACGGTGCGCATCTCTGTGGACTTTCGGGACCTCAACAAAGTATGTCCGAAGGATGACTTTCCTGTACCGGTTACCGAGCTGATGATAGACAACACGTCTTCTCACGAAGTCTTCTCCTTCATGGATGGCTCATCAGGGTACAATCAAATAAAGATGCATCCTGAAGACTAGAAGCATACCGCTTTCCGGACTCCTATGGGCATATTCTGCTACAAAGTGATGTCTTTCGGTCTGAAGAACGCCGGTGCTACCTATCAGAGGGCCATGACGAAGATCTTCGAAGACCTCATACACGAAATCGTCGAATGCTATATCGACGACCTCGTGGTAAAAAGTAAATCGCACGGGGAGCATTGGGAGCATCTGGAGATAGTATTCCAGCGCCTTCGGAAATACGGCCTGAAGTTGAACCCTCTCAAATGCGCGTTCGGAGTTTCCTCGGGCAAATTCGTAGGATTCATCGTACGACACCGGGGCATAGAAATAGACCCATCAAAGATCAAAGCGATCATGGAAATGTCTCCGCCAAGAACTCTCAAGCAACTGCGGTCACTACAAGGAAAGCTCGTGTATATCCGGCAGTTCATAGCCAATCTCTCCGGCAAATGCCGCGCCTACAATCATCTAATGAAGAAGGGAACACCATTTGTTTGGGATCGCAAATGCCAAAATGCACAGGACGAAATCAAGCAATACCTACAGAATCCGCCGGTACTCACCGCTCCAGTCAAGGGAAAGCCTCTCATTCTGTACACAACCGCCCTTGAAGGTTCCTTAGGCGCACTATGGGCACAAGAAAATGACCAAGTGAAAGAGAGAGCCCTCTACTATTTAAGTCGAGTTCTCCTGGGGACAGAGAACAAATACTCCTCTATTGAAAAACACTGCATAGCGTTAATCTTCGCGATAATGAAGCTCAGACACTATGCGTTGGCGCATGAGGTCCACCTCATATTAAAAGTGGATCCTCTCAAATATTTGATGTCAAGAGCCATACTAACGGGACGGCTTGCTAAATGGTCCCTCCTTTTAATGGAGTTCTCGATAATCTATCGACCCCTCAAAGCGGTGAAAGGCCAGGCCATCGCCGATTTTCCTCGCCGAGCATCCAATACCTGCCGATTCACCCCTAAAGTGCGAATTGCCAGACGAGCACGCGTTCGACACGATCGACAGGGAGAGAGGAGAGAGTGATACCCGATGGGAACTCTACTTTGATGGGACATCTTCCATGAAGAAGCGAAAGCACAACTCCCCTATAATCAAATCTGGGGTAGGCCTTATCTTCGTGACTCCGCAAGGAGAGATAATGCGCTTTGCCTTTTCCCTAACAGAGCTGAGGACAGATAATGAAGAACAATATGAAGGTTTGATAGCAGGTCTTGAGATCGCTGTCGAGATGGGAATAGAAAACCTCCTCATATACGGAGACTCCCAGTTGGTCGTTCGTCATGTAAACGGCGACTATCAAACGTGCTAGCCCGAGTTGGTAAAGTACGGCGAGTGAGTACAACAATTGCTGACTCAAATTCCTTACTACGTTCTGGAAAGCATACCACATACGGAAAATAGCAAAGCAGATGCGTTAGCCATGCTCGCTAAAGAATTGACTGACGAAAACCTCGATGATGTAAGAATCGTTGTACAAAGCCGTCGGGTTCTTGCACCAGCGGAAATATCTCCTAAGTCGTCTGAAGAAAAGGAAGCGACCGAGCAAACAGCCCTACAAATAGAGGACCGGGAGAAGGCCAAAGATTGGAGAGAAGTCTTTATAGACTACTTCAAATCCCGTCGAACACCTAAAGATGCATCCTTGAGACATCAGCTCATGAAACGATCTCTGTCTTTTGCCTTCGTCAATGACACGCTGTATAAGAGATCGTTCGACTCTCTATGGCTGAGATGCCTGGGACCAGAAGAAGCAAGGAGAGTCGTCCAAGAAACTCACGACGGACTTTGCGGTTCTCATCAAGCCGGGCCAAAGATGAAGCTGAAGATCAAAAGAATGGGCTACTATTGGCCCACGATGATTCAGGACTGCCTTGAATACGTGAAGCAATGCCATTCGTGCCAGATTCATGGAGACTTCATCCACCAGCATCCAAACCCGCTACACCCAACAGTAGCTAGCTGGCCGTTCGAAATGTGGGGAACCAACATAATTGGGCCCATAGAACCATCATCGTCCATAGGACATCGGTTCATATTGGAGACAACCGATTACTTCTCTAAGTGGGCAGAAGCAGTACCGCTAAGAGAAGTGAAGATAGATAATATCCTCCATTTCTTCAAGACACATGTCATCTATCGGTTCGGAACTCCGCGACGGATTATCTCCGATAATGGGCTAGCCTACAGAAGTTACAAAATCAGCCACTTTGCACAGCAGCATAATATAGACTGGAGATACTCTTCGGTCTATAATCCCTGAGCTAATGGTCTAACTGAGGCTTTCAACAAGACCTTGACGAAAATCATAAAGAAGATGGTGTCCCGAAATAAGAAGGACTGACATGAGAGACTGCATGAAGCTCTCTGGGCGTATTGGACCACATTCAAAACGGCCACGAATACAACGCCGTATGCATTGGTATTCGGCACTGAAACAGTACTCCCCTTAGAGATAGAGCTACCCTCCCTATGAGTGGCGGTTCACTATGAGCTGACACACGAAGAGAATGCTCATCTTCGGCTTGAGAAGCTCGACGCCCTTGACGAAACCCGGCTCATGGCGCAGCAAAGCAAAGATGACGCGCTCATACAAAAGATTGACTAGGCCGAGAACATTCCACCAAGGCGAACTTGTGCTAGTGGTCAAGAGACCTATGATCCCCAATCGTTCCAAACGGGGGAAATTTGAGCCGAACTATGAGGGCCCGTACATCATAGACAAAGTCTACCAAGGTGGGGCTTACTTGCTCATGGATATGCATGGCGAAAGTCCCTTCAGGCCAATAAATGGCCGGTTCTTGAAAAAATACTACACCTGACGAGTCACAGCCTTGGTCAACGATAGATGACGACGCCTATGTCCGCTCGCTATCTTCCCAAGCTAAAACTCTATAACTAGTATCCGGTGAAACCTCGCCTCGAAAACGTGCGATGGACCAAAACTTCCCTAAAATAATAATGGACCGAAACATCCCTAAACTAATAATGGACCGGAACGTCGCTAAACTAATAGTGGACCGAGATGTCTTAAAACTAACAAAGGACCGAAATGTCCTAAAATTAACTACTGACCGAAACGTCTTTAAACTACTACAAATTCGCAGCATCCTTGGGCTGACGCGTCGAAAAAACCGGTACGTCCATAAGCAAAATGGGCACGGATGAAAACCCGAAAGGGCTCCGTGAGTAAAAACAGCAGGGCTACAGGTGAGTTTGTGAAAACCCAAAAGGGCGCAGACTCGTAAAAAAAAGCGAGTATGTCCGCAAGCAAAATGGGCACGGATGAAAACCCGAAAGGGCTCCGTGAGTAAAAACAGCAGGGCTACCGGCGAGTTTGTGAAAACCCGAAAGGGCGCAATCTCGTTAAAAGACACTTGCAAGGTCCTCTCGACCTTGTAATGAGAAAACTACCTGCGTGAGATCCTTACGACTCATAGAGGAGCAACACACTTAGGGTTCCCTACGATTCCTAAGGAGAAATTACACTTACGAGATCCTCACGACTCGTAAGGAGAACCCTCTTATGAGACCCTCACGGCTCATAAGATTCAAAAGCCTTAAGCTACAGGGATCTGAACCTGTTCTTAAGCCATCACCTTTCCCAGATTGCCCTGCAAGCGGTTCAATACTGACCCTTGTATACAATCCACGGGCATAAATAATCATTTCCTTGCCGAGTCCCACCAACGACAAGGAATGCCCTCATTTGATGGACAAACACTTATAGGTCCTCTCAATTTACAAGGAGAAAACACTCTTGCAAAATCCTTACGGCTTACAAGAGAACATACACTTAGGAATCCTCACGATTCCTAAGGAGAAAAGACACCTATGAGATCCTCACGACTCGTAGGGAGAAATACCTTTATGAGACCCTTACGGTTCATGAAGTCAAAAGCCTTAGTCGACAGAATCTTAACCCTGTTTGCTAAGACACCTTTGTTCGAACCGACAAAGGCAGATGATGATTCGCTCCTGGCAGTATCCCTGTTGTAGCGATGCTAATGCCTAAATCGGTATGAATTCCAAGTCTTTTCATGGCAAATGATGATTTTCTCCTGGCAACAATACAGTCGCAGCGATACTGATGCAAGATTGGTGTTAGACCATGTGTTCCATACTAAAAAAATGCATATGAAATTGCCGAAATATTTGGGCAACTCGCAATAACAAAACAGCGAGTAAAAAAAACAGCCGAAATGATTGGGCACCGATAAAATAGCCGAAATGATTGGGTAATCGCGACTTTCGCGATATAAAAAGCTGAAATGATAATGCATCGCGGAAAGAAAAAAAAATGAAATGAAACTTTTCGCCCTGTAGGTAAGTCCATACTGACCCCTGTATACAATCCATGGGCATAAACGAAAAAGGGAACCACATGTCCCAAAAAAGTCTATCAAAGGCAAAGTCAGGTCTCAGAGGCAATATCTGCATCCCAGAAAACCAGCAACGACGTTCTTCCTCATGCCCAACAGAGCACGGACACGACATCATCAATCGGAGCCACGGCAAAGTCCCCAGTTCCAAGACTCTACGGTGCACAGACAACCCAGTGTCAACCCCTGACCTCCTTGTCATCAAGCAACGCTTCGACACGGATACATGTCACTCCTGACCTCTTTGTCGTCAAGCAATGCTTCGACATGGATACATGTCAACTCCTGACCTCCTTGTGGTAAAGCAACGCTTCGACTTGGATACATATCAACCCTGACCTCTTCGTCGTCAAGCAACGCTTCGACTTGGATACATGTCAACCCTGACCTCCTCAACCTCAAGCACCGCTTCGACCTGGATACATGTCAACCCTGGCCTCCTCCTCATCAAGCAACGCTTCGACTTGGATACATATCAACCCCTGACCTCCTCGTCGTCAAACAACGCTTCTACTTGAATACATGTCAACCCTGACCTCCCTGTCGTCAAACAATGCTTCGACTCGGATACATGTCAACCCCTGACCTCCCTGTCGTAAAGCAATGCTTCAACTCGGATACATGTCAAACCCCGACCTCCCTGTCGTAAAGCAATGCTTCAACTCGGATACATGTCAACCCTTGACCTCCCTGTCGTAAAGCAACACTTCGACTCGGATACATGTCAAACCCTGACGTCCCTGTCGTAAAGCAATGCTTCGACTCGGATACATATCAACCCCTGGCCTCCCTGTCATAAAGAAACGCTTCGACTCGGATACATGTCAACCCCTGACCTCCCTGTCATAAAGAAACGCTTCGACTCGGATACTCGGATACATGTCAACCCCTGACCTCCCTGTCGTAAAGCAACGCTTCGGCTCGGATACATGTCAAAACCCTGACCTTCCCTGTCGTAAAGCAACACTTCGACTCGGAAACATGTCAACCCCTAACACCCCCCCCCATCGGAGCAATGCTCCGTCTCGGAAATACATCAATCCATGATCTCCCTGTCGTAAAGCAATGCTTCGACTCAGAAATAAGTCAACACACGAACCTATAAAAATAAAGTTCTCTTGTGAGATCCTTACGACTCTCACAAGAAAAGGCACTTAGGAGTCCTCACGACCCCTAAATAGAAATTGCACCTACGAGATCCTTTCGACTCGTAGGGAGAAAAGTCTCTATCGGACCCTCATGGCTCATAAAGTTGAAAAGTATTAGGTGGCAGATCCTAACCTTGTCTCCTAAGCTATCGCTGCCTTACAAGGAGGTCAAATTGGACTATCCACGGGCCACCCTCTCCAAAGTCGAATCTCGACAAGGAGGGAAACAACCACTTACGAGTCATCTCGATTTGTAGGAAAAAAATTCTCTTGTGAGATCCTTACGACTCTCGAGAGAAAAACATGTACTTGGGAATCCTCACGACTCTTAAGGAGAAAATACACCTATGAGATCCTCTCGACTCGTAGGGAGAAAAGTCTTTATGAGACCCTCACGGCTCATAAAGTTGAAAAGTCTTAGGCGGCAAATCCGAACCTCTTTCCTAAGCCATCGCTGCTCTACAAGGGGGTCAAGATGGACTATCTGCAGGCCACATTTGCCAAAGCCACATTCGCCAATGAAATAAAGAAGCTACTTATGGGTCCTCACGATTCGTAAGGAAAAATACCTGAGTGAGATCCTTACGACTCACGGAGGCAATGAACACTTAGAAATCCTCACGATTTCTAGGGAGAATTTGCACCTACAAGATCCTCTCGACAGGTAGGGAGAAAAAACCTTCTTGAGATCCTTACGACTTATGAAGATGAAAAAAGTCTTAGGCTACAAGGACTCTAAACTTGTCCCCTAAGCCCTCAATTCTATTGCCATGCATAACTCTGCACTACTTCACTCACGTACATGCTTACGTAGGCAAAGTAGAGGGGGGCATTTGCTCCCGCCAAAATTTTCGGCCAAGAGCTACTTGTTCCCTTATAAAAAAGGGAGGAGCGTCCTCAAAATTTGGCCTCACGTGTAAAACACGTGAGTGCTGATATGCAAAGCGTATGAGTGCTGAATAAAACAATTAAGGGCCAAACAGGCATCACGTGTTAAACACGTGAGCGCTCATATGCAAAGCATATGAGCGCTGAATAAAATAAACTTAAAGGGCCAAACAGGCCTCATGTGTAAAACACGTGAGCGCTCATATGCAAAGCATATAAGCAATGAACATAAATCACCAATGGCCAAACATGCCTCAGGTGTAAAACACGTGAGTGCTCATATGCAAAGCATACAAGCGCTGAACATAAACAGGCTAAAACCCATAGCAGGGATCACGTGTTAAACACAAGAGTTCTCTTGCCTCTCACATGCAAAGCATGTGAGCACCCTAATTTAAAATGCTCCTATCAAATTCTAGAATTAAATTCTATTTTGGGAAATATTTTTCTGATCTTTCTCAAACTAAAAAGATCTTCTCTGTTAAACAGAGGACCTTTGGATCAAAAATCCAACGGTGATCATCTGGTAGAATAAAGTTCTATCATAGGAAAATATTTTCCTAATCTTGTTAAATTAACAAGATATTCATATGATCAGAATTCTATGTTAGAATAAAATTCTAATCTTATTAAACTTACGAGATATCCATATGATAGAATTAAATTCTATATTAAGAAAATATATTTCTGATCCTGTTAAACTAAAAAGATATGATAGAATAAAATTCTAATCTTGTCAAAACTAACAAGATATTCATAATCTTGTTAAACAAACAAGAAATCTTCTCTGTTAAACAGAGGCATTTGGATTAAAAATCCAACGATGAATAAAATTCACCGATTGATCTAAAAGATCATGAAATCAATCATGATCTCTCAATGAGGGATTCCCTTAACAAATTGATTCTTTTTCTTCTCATATAAATAGGAGCAAGGGGTGGAGGAAAAAACATACAGAAGGAGAGAGAAAAACCCCCTTGAATGCAAAAAAAAAAAAAAGAGAATTTAATTCTCCAAAGAGAAGAAGATCTCTTCAAAGAAGAAAGAAACTCTAGGTAAGAGAAGAAAGGAGATCACATCATAAGCTCCCACAAAACAAAAGAGAATTTAATTCTCAAACCAAGAGTTTAACTCTTCTAAAAAGAACTTAGTTCTTCCTCAGGTTGAAGGTCTGCAGAAGCAGATCTCCCCACAAGTTGAGAATTTAATTCTCATCGGGGAGATCAGTCATGCAGATTCAAAACTTTGGGGGGGGGGGAGAATTGAGTTTAAAGAATTTAATTCTTTCAACGTAACGTATAGGAATTTAATTCCTCCAAATAAAACTGGGGTTTAACCCTATAAAAGAATTCAATTCTTAAACAAAGAATTTAACTCTCCATGCACCTAAAATAGATTAGTACCCAATATGATAGATGTCAGATCACGTGAGCCCACGTGGGCACCCCCCCTCAATAATCAAAAGAGAACAATTGATATCAGGTCACGTGCTCCCAAGTGACCCCTGAACTAGCCTCTTCAAAAGAATAAAAGGGAAGTAAACCTAAAACAGATCTCAATTTGAGGCGCCTCACGTGACAACACGTGACCCCTTTATAGTGCTTAGCACTTTCATAAGATGAAACAAGGTAGTCTCTATATTTAGGGCACCTCGCGTGATATCACGTGACCCCTTTATAGTGCTAAGCACTTTCAGAAGAGAAGGGAGAATAAATCAAATGCAAGTGCGCCTCACGTGATCCCACGTGGCCCCAATAGTGCTCAGCACTCAATAAAGAAAATGTGTAATTCCAAAGAAGATGGGCCTATTTTCAAGCGCCTCACATGACCCCACGTGAGCGCCTTAAGCTCTTAGTGTTTAACACTACTTTAAGGCATCACGTGACCCCACGTGAGCGTCAAACATATGCTAGTGTTTAACACTTCAAATAAAACAAAAGAATAAGGGGTGTCATAGCCCACATTATTGTTTAGCATCGCTGATGCAGAAATGGGATCAATCCCAAATAAAAACGATTAAATGGGCTGAGCCCAAGATTGGCTAAATCCCAAATTGACTGAGCCTATTGGCTTTAGTCCCAAACAAGATTATCAAATCTTTAATGAACATTCACTGGTTCATGGGTACATCTCCTCACACCTCTGATATATGTCATTGTAATTCTTCAATGTCTTCAGAGAGGTGGCGGGTCCCGGCAACCGGACACTCAATGGACTGCAACGTCCCTAAACTAAACCCCACAGACTATGACGTGTTTAAACTCCATGGACTATGATGTCCTTAAACTCATGGACTATGATGTCCTTAAACTTATGGACCGTAACGTCCTCAAAATAAAACGATAGAGCCTAAATGTTCTTTCGCTGGATAAAAAATGATCCCAATACTCTAATAAGTAGATCTTAGTCTAAAAATTAAACTAACGTATCCTTAACAAACATTTAAGTTGATCTTAATCTCAATAAGATTAATGATCCTTAAACCCAACTCAAATCCAAATCTAAGAAAATACGGATTTGGACTAATACACGCCCTACGGGCGACAACATAAATTAGTCTCCGTATACAATCCACGGGCAACCAAAAATAAAACAAACACACACGACACGAAGTGACTATCTGGAGAAGGAGAAAGTTGTTACCGTGATGCGGTAGCTTAATTAACTGCAAGGGCTTGCGCCTGCAGGGAAGAGCGTCCCCATAATTAAAAACCCCTCAAATGAGGGGGAATCTGACGAAGTCTGCTATAACGGTCGCATCCGTCTAAACCTCCGATACACGGTGCCATAATTCAACTTGGCATCTTCGGAGAGGTGGACGGAAAAAACCAAATAGCATCTGCCCCCCAAAATTCAGGCCGGACGTCCCAACGTCCCGGTCGTGGTTCTCGGCGGAGAACAGTGCAGCTGACGTGCTTGTGGTTAAATCCACTGCCAGCGTATTGACGAGTCTTTAGAGTCCCACATAAATGGTTTCCCTGGTTCTGGCGAAATGATGTAGTAGCCGTATTGGATACATGCAGGGTTCCGATCGATTGATGTACTTTGTACCCGGACTTTCGATCGGACAGTTGATAATACTAGCCAGCTCGGGTTTGAGCCGGATTATTAAATCAGGTATTGATTTAATAATTTACGTATATGTATTTCGATAAGTATATTCTAGTATTATGTTCTTTGTGTTATTCTATCTCTTTGGGTATTCGTATTTCGGTATGAATGCAGGTATGTATATACAGTAGAATATAATCCGTATTTTATCCAAAAAAACATTCTAGAAGGTGGCCACCTTATTTTTGGATTTGACCATTTTTTTGGAAAATGGTAAATGAGGTGGAAATTGGAAAATGGGGAGTATGGTGGTGTAACACCCGAGCCCAATACTACTATTTTCAGTTACTGTTTGAGCATAATGTGGTACTCATTTCATTTAACTTGCTTGTTTGTTGCTTACTGTAAAATTTAGCCGGCAAAATTATTTCTACATATAACAAATTTTGGCATCTAAAATAAAATTGAAAATATTCATCTTGGCCTACTTGACACCCCTAGCATCGTGGTAGCATCCGAGCATTGTGTTCTCGTCCCGTTCAGTGAAACGGGCGAGTTTGGATGGCTACGTGCACGTGCGTGTGTCCGTTTTGGGGGTATGCTTTTTAATCATAAAACACTTAATTTTAAAATTTGGATCCTGCTTAAAATCCTATTATTTCAATTTCAAATTTTTGGACTCGACCCGGGCGCGATTTGGAAATGTTTTATTTGGCACCAAAATCCCAAATTTTAATATTATTAAAACCATCACATATATTTTTCTAACTAACCTGATATCTTACTGTTCATTACCTATCTTTTAAATCTTTAAGTTAACCATATAATATTTTTACAATCTTTTATATCTTTCGCAATTTATTCTCTCAGCCAATCGCAACCTCCCCTTTAACCCCGTGGGCCCCACTTTCCCTCTCTCCCTCTTCTCTCTCTCCACTTTTTCTCTCTCTATCTCCCCCTCATATATTCTCTCGTACTTCTCTTTATCATTCTTTCTCTTCTTACTTCATGTCTCGTTTCTCATTTTTTTTAACTGTTCTTTTGTTGCCGGAATTCCGTCGTGCCGGTGACGTTTCTCGACGTTTCAGCGAGGTACCCCGACCCGTGTGGTTCCTTTGTTCATCGTTTGGGTTCATTCCGTGAACCGTGCGTCCGTCGCGAGTTTTCCCCGCCGACGGTTAACGTTCCGTTTTCCCGATTCGCGACCCATCGAGGCAAGTTAATCTTGCTACATGCTATATAATTCATTTTATACCTATTTAAATAAATACCATACCTATAGTTTAAATCTAGTGCCCCATGTTTAATTTTATAACGTTTCGATGTTCCGTTTATATCATATTAAATCTAGATCATGAAAACTTTTCTTGTGACATACTAGATTATATTATACTGCATCCATATCAATTAAAATATACATCGTCGTAACATTTCTTATTATTATCTTTAATTAGTTTATAATCTGCATTTTATGATATTATATATATTTAAAATATTATAGTTTACACATGAAACGTCGTTGAAAAAGCGGATACGACAAATCTGAAATTTACTTTACACCTTACTGTATAAAATTCATTATAAATCATAGAAAAATCATTAGTATACGTTTTTTAGTTCGTTACGAAGATAACTCAGAATACTATAACTATATGAAATATTTACTAGCAAAATAAATTATTTAAATAATGTAAAATGCAAATGAAAATGTCTCCAAACTGCTGTCCAGGAAAATTCCAGCAGCAAACTTTCAATTTCGAATGTTCATAACTTTTTGTAGGGACAACCTGAGATGCTTATACTTATAAAACTGAAAACCTTATTGAATTATCTTTGTTTTGGTATAAGACACGTCCCTTTTGGAGAACGTTTGTTATTTTTAAACTATTTTATAAATTAGGGTGACGCTGAATTTCTGAACGGAACTTTCTTGTGCATGGTTAATCAATACCACTTTTTTAGTTATTAATCGCTTTGAATATGCTATCCATATTAATATTATTATATCAATATTTATATCACATATTGCTTAGTTGTACATCCCACATTACCATTTTATAGTTTTATTACTTTTCGGATACCCGTTTGCATCCATCGCATTTAAGATACATATAATTGCATCCATAGATCACATTACTACATAATAATGTGATATTAACGCTCCATGTTTAATAAATTGCATCCTAATTAATATTGGAACTATAAATGTAACCCTAATCGATAACTGTGCATCCATGTCCTTGAAATTATATCTATTTGCATATCATATTACATGTTCCAGTTTATTGTTCTGATAGTACTCATGCTTGTTTATTTATACACACGCTTATGTTAGTTTGATTATGAGCACCCACATGACATCTTGTGCTTCCTGACATAACCTGTTACACTTCCTACTATACCTGACATTGTACCGTGTACTGTTGACTTGACCTGATGTACCATGACTCGACCCGTTACCTGATCTTGTGTCTAATGCCAACAAACCTGACATGTAGTCCTCATGGACCGTTCCTGTTGGCTATCCAGACAAACCTGCTTTTACCTGATCCTGTGTTGGCATTAGTCCTTGATTACTGAATACCTGACTTGACATACACAACTTGGGGGTATGGGGAAATCAAAAGTGTAAACTAAAGTGTAACTTAAAAGGGTATTGCTTGATCCGTGGTCCCGGGGGGTAACGGGACAGAGCCATTCGTGACTCTTACATTTTCCTGATCCGTGGTCCCGGGGGGTAACGGGACAGAACCACTATTGGTTCACATATTCCTGATCCGTGGTCCCGGGGGGTAACGGGACATATCCTTTGAGTTACATGGAGGATTACTCAAATTGATTTCAAAGACTTTAGAATAGAAAACCTGATAGAACAGTTTAGTTTACCCACTGCACGCTACCCTGTACTGGTATGATTCATATTATTGTTATTCTTGCTGTATTCATGTTTATATTACATTGCCTGCTACACTGTTCATATTATATTACTTGATGACATGACGCGCTGACGTCTGGGTTTTGCATGGCCCAGATTCCGTACCGCTGTTGCAGTCCGAGCAGGAGTACTTCAGCCAGCAGGCTGAACTGTGAGTTCAGTAGTAGTTAGTTTTATTTCCTGCATTTATTTCCTGATGTGAGCCCGCATTATGGGACACACTTTTCAGTTATTTGTATTGGATCATTTGCTTCCGCATTTATTTATTATTGACTCCTGTTATTCTGGATTATGGACATGTTTTAGATAGTTTTATCTTGTTCTTGATATCTCTACAGCCGTAATGTGACTGTGGATGGATACTTCCTACCCACAGGTAGCATGGTTGGCTATGTCACGTGCCCAATCTAGCGTACTCTGGGAAGCGGGGCGTGACAAGTGGTGACCATGCTTGCATAGTGTGCACAAATGAATTTTTAATTCATTTGTGCATACTATTCAAGTATTGGTGGTATTTTAAAATGAAAGATATTGTTTTACAAAACCTAGCATGCTTGATTTTCTCTCTCATGAGAGCTTCATTATTTTGAGATGGTTGGTTTTCTCTTGAGCATGCTTTGTTCTCATCACCATTTGTGCTTCACTCCACTCTTGATTTTCCATGGTTGCCTCCACCTTCATTCACCACCTCCTCTCAACCCTCTTATGTGTTGAAAATCATGAGAGGAGGTGAGATGAGATTGACCAACACTTACATTACATACACTACATCCTAGGCTTTCTAGAGTAGCATCCTAGAAACTCTAGTTGCTTCACTTGCATCCATTATGTGAAGCTAGAGCCACAACTAAATCTCTCGGGTGGATCATCATCGATGGAGGGAGACCGGCGACCAAGCGTGATCAAGGAGCCTCTAGGAGCTTGGGAAGATGTTTGAAGACCGAAGGACACGGATCAACTCGGTATAACCATTCCTAACTCCTTTTATTTGCTTGCTAGTATAGGGTTTAGGGTAGATCCGGGCATCGGGTAATGGTAGCGCAAGTTTAGTAAATTTTTGTTCCGCATTTGTCCACGGTTTGATGGCCGGGGCGCTGCCGTAACCCAACATGGTATCAGAGCCAACCTTTAAACCCTTAGCTAGCTTGTTTAGACAATGTTAAAGTATCAAAACCGAGACGACCCCGAAACAGTGCACTGCATATTCCACGTTCTGTCGAATTTTCAAAGTCTTCAAATTTTTTTTAAGCAACTATAGAAGACTACTTGAGTGACCACTAGAACACCGTACAAAAACGAGCCCAAACCACTGGATTTGACCCGGCGAGATTGCTTAAAAAATGGGTGAGGCTGGTCCAATGTTGGAGTTTGGACTTGAATTTTGTAGGGTGGTCTAGTCTATGGAATATTGGTTCAGTGGTATTGCTTGTTTTGCCCATTTTGGATATTATGTTATCTTTTGTTCAGGGGCAATTCAGGGTGTTTCGAAGTCGATAATTTAACACTGTTTAAATGTTTATCAGTACATGCATTACTATCTACGGCCGTGAATGTCATTCGAGCGGTACAACTCGTCTAATTGCTAAATGTTCTTTTAGACGGGTTTGCGAACGTGACATTCACGTTGATGTTCTGTGTTGTGCTGTATTGTGGTTGGATCATCGTGGTGGATAGCTATGGTGCAATGGTAGTACAGTTTAGTTTCATTTGTATATTTGATATTGCGGGGCGAGTTTCCGACATGTGGACTGCCATCACTGCCAGTTTGTATATTATTTGTTTGGGGCACGACCGGGTTGAGGTCGTTGTCACCCTAATATATTATTTTCTTTTCTGTACTAGGATTACCCCATGATGGAGTGCACGAATAGCCGGGTTCTAGAGGGCAACAGATCCGCATCTCATAGCGTTGAGACGGAGGGGACCTTCTCTAGAATTGGCGGGCTATTCTCCGCACTCGTAAGCGGTATAGGTTGACCCACGGAGGGGTTCTCAAGTTACCGGAATCCGTGAAGTGCTGGGTGACCCATTCACGTTATTGAAAGGGGTTGACTCACTTCTGGTTTTGGCGGGTAACTTGCCGTGCTCGTAGGGGTCTAGGTTTCATTGCACAGGCTATCCAAACGACTGGAAACGTCGGGTCTCATTTGCGGCTCAACTGAAACCCGAGGCTCCAGGATTCTCCACCACTCTGTGTTGTTGCTTCTGTGATGCTTCTGTGGTATTGCTTATATCATGCCTGGGACGCTTGTTATATATATTTATATACATACTAGTAGATGTTGTATATGTTTTGCATCCGCGCTAGTCCAGTCCCCGCTATGTCGTTAGTTAAGTAACCTAACGAGTGATGACGAGACCTAGTGGCGAATGCGGATGGCATATGCGTACATCATATTTTCGTTCTTTTCTGGTGTGATTAATTGATGGGACTGCGTTAATTTTGATCAATGCAAGGATAAAACAAACCTATATATGATGTTGTTGGAACCAAGTTTTTAAAAACTGACATTACAGACGTTCTCTTTTGCTTTGCACAGTGGTATTCGATTATGAATATCTTGCACCTCATTCGACGAGGCAAGGGCCGAGATCCCTTCATCAAGAGTGACCCCTTGGGCATATTTTTGCGTCATCATAATAACTTTACTATAGTCGATTCTTTGCTTTGCATCGTGTTATTCAGTATGGAATATCCTGCACCTCATTCGACGAGGAAGGAGCCGAGATCCCTTCATAGGGAATGACCTCTTTAGCAGAAGTTTTTGCCACTATATATTTCTAAAACCACTTCGGTTCCTTCAACGATATCAATTTCATTACGTTAAAGGTTTTTCACCAAAAACCAGCCGTAGCCCTCCGTCATTTCAGATAGGTACCTCGTAGTATTCGTGCTATGTACGTTGGTCTCTATCAAGGCATAGTGTACGGTAGCTGCGTGATACTTGTCTGTAGTATGGATATGCGATTATCTAGGACAGCTGCATAGTCACATTGGTCTCTATCAAGGGCTTGTGCGGGTGGGTTTAGATCAATCTTTGATAACGACGGGTTGAACTTGACTAGCGACTTATGGCACCTTGGTCTCTATCAAGGCCATGAAGTCATTAGGGGTAAAAACACACATTGGGAGTTTCAAACATACAGAAAACTTGCCAGGCATGCGCATACCTTCTAGAGTGTGGTGACTTGAGTGGCTTACATCAAGTTATCATGCGATGATAGCTGGATCCCAATTCCCACTGATGAGTAGGTTTACTACTCGGGTGATTTTAGATAATCCCGACTAATTCTCCTTTTAGGTTTGGAGGAGAATTCGAGGAACAGTGGGAGCAATCCAGACTAGATAAAATGATTAACTATTCTGATCTAGGTTAGAGTGCACGCCGAATATTTCTTTTGTCTCTCTCTCTCTTTCTCTCTCTCTCTTTCTTGCAGCGACCATTGCCCGACCCTAAACTAAAACTCATAAACCAAGTTAACCGAACCTTCTTAAAACACTTTGGCTTTTGGAATGTCACCGTGTCACATATATCATTGCCACTTCTATATCACCTTTGCATTTTTCGAGAACACCCCGTATCACTACGAACATCCACTCCTATTGGATAAATCCATCTTATAGTTACATACGAACTCGAAGGAACTTGTTCCAGATTCGAGGATGGATTCTGGTTCTGGAGAGATTGAATAAGATTATTCGTTTGTCTTTTACCTTTACCTTCTCTCAGGTTGTGAGGGCTCCTAGGATTAGGAGAGGGTACACCTATTGAGCTTATTGGATAGTCTTCCTCCAGACCATAGGCAGGTGCCGAAAGGTGGGGAAGGAAGAAAACCAATTAGCCTAAAGGTGGTGTACAGAAGGTAATAAGTAAAGACATATAAAGGGATTAGAATAACGGCAAAGAAAATTGCGACTGCTATCATTCACGACAAAACCGTGTATACCCCTGTCACTCCCACATCCACTTTGGATTTCTCCAGAACACTTCGTATCACTACGAATGTCCATAATGCTTGGACATGCCATCATATAGTTACATACGAACTCGAAGGAATTCATTCCAAATTCGAGGATGGTTTTCGGTTCAGGAGAAATAGAATAGGATTATTCAGATGTCTTTTCCCATTACCTTCTCTCAGGTTGCGAGGGCTCCTGGCAGAAGGAGTGTACATCTATTATTCTTATTGGATAGTCTTCTTCCAAACCTTAGGCTGGTGCCGAAGGGTAGGAAAGTAAGAAAACCAATTAGCCTAAAGAAGGTGTACAGAAGCTAATAAATAAAGACACAATTAAGGGATTGGAGTGAGGGCATGAAACTATACAGTTACAGTCATGAATCAGGATAGTGGAAGAGGCATTTCTAGGAATACCCGATTACCTCTTTCGAAACATTTTCATGTGTCAGTTTCATTGTGCTATGTTAATTGAAAACTGTTTTCCCAATTGGAATCTAACTCCAGGATATGTATTTACCAGAACAGTTTCTCACATCTGTATGTTATTACGGATGGTGAATGGGAATAAGATATTGGGAATTAGGTGATTAGATCCTTTGTATATCGGAATTCGTTGTAATTGGTTATATTTGAGGAAATCATCTGGGTTTTGCCTAACTGCAAATATTTGGTTTTGAATATCCGTTGTTATGCACAATTTTCAAACTGATATATCTCTACGTTTATTTTATAAAGTGAGATATAAATTTTTGAAATTATGTCTATGACATTCACCTATATCAGTTGATGGTCAGGTAAGGTGCATTCAACAGCGGTGTAATTCTTCTTAACCATAGTACAGTTTTCAACCTACGACGCACAAGATTTGAGTTATTGAACTCAGGGGAATTATACAAAGTATTATATGTTGTCCAGTGTCCATTAGGACAATGGGGTTGGTACTCGTACTATATTCTGTTTACTCAGGACTTCTCTAGTTTTAGATAATTATTTCGTTGACATACAAAGTCCAGATATTGAGAAGTTATAGGTATAAGAATAAAGTAGAGAACCATTTGTTGGATGTATCAGGATTCTTCGAGGTAGTCGAAGATGTAAATACTTGTGTTTGGTATTCCGTTGATAGTAATGATTTTGAGAACTTGCTTCTCTTTTTAGGTTACTCATATATGTATGCGCTCCTAGATGAGTAATGCTGATCGACCTCTTTCCATTTGGTTGATATGCACTGGAGACAGCTGCATGATTTTGAATCCTGTTCCAATTAAATTAGTGCTTTTGTTTCTATATTGTATATATATAGAATCAATTTATATCTTAACGATGTTAAGGTATAGGGAGTTGTCCGGCTGATACTTAAAACCAGAATCCGGATAAACTCAAAGCACGTTTCAGTAATGAAAGTTTGTGGGTTATCCCAGGCTTTGACGAGGGTTAACTTTCTACCATCAGGAAGATCAATAGTGATATTGTTCTTGACTCGCCACAGTTTTAGTAAAATGGATTTTCTCACAAAACAAAAGTGGGAGTATGGTAGAACTGGAAATGATTCCAGAACCACAAACGATCATTGAAGATTTAATAGAACCTTAGGATTCAATTGGATTTGACATTCCATTAGCCATTCCGCAGATTTGGTGGGTAACCTCAGGCACCCGAGAGGTACTTCGGTCATCTCAGAGACGGTGACAGGGAGGTTCTTGTTTACCCAGACTTGCCATTGCTGCTGTTCTAGACTATAAGACCCGGCAGGAGGATCAGTATAGCGTCATTCTAAACTAGCTTTAGAAGTGCACGTGTATATGACTCTGCCAGAGGGTTGTTGTAGTCAGTAGGAGCAGCGGAAGCATAGTGGGCAAGTAGCTTATATCTACTTATAGATTAAAGCAGGTATAGTAGAAATAGATCATCTATTTTTGATGTGACAGTCATAGGCTTTGACTTCATCAGAATAGGAGATGGATCTGGTAAGAAGGTAATAGGGTGTGATGTCCGGGTATTTGGGATGACATGCACTTTATAGGAAGTGAAATTCCTATACTACAATCGGTTATACTATGGTTGTCACACAGTTGTTTCTCTACATAGGACATGGATATAATATCAGGGTTTCTGGTTACTAGATCTATGGTTTTAGATCTAGATTTGGAAAGTGTCCCAATTTGGGTACTTGACACTATTCTAAAGTGTTTTAAAATGGACGACTCTTGGCATGGTGGTGTACCTGCAGGTGATGGAGTCACCCTCTCTAAAGATGTCTTACAGACTAAAGGGGAGAGTGGTCTGCATGATTAGTATATCACTTGCTTAGGCAATTGAGTTAATTATGAAATGTCAAGTACCACACCAGATGTTGTTTTTGCACTAGCTACAATAAACATATATTAATCCAATCCTGGAGAAATATAGGGAAGCAGTTTATGAACATAAATGGATGTTCTAAGGATATGTTAACGGCAGCCTCGTTCTGGAGACGGTTATCATTTCAGGCTTCCAAGGTGACCTGGATGACCGAGTGGCTATCTGAGTTATAGTTTTTCCCTCTTCTGAGAGATAGTATGTTGGACAGGTGGTCCAAGTGGATATTGAGGAAGGCATAGCGCAGGATACTGATTAAATTTAGTGGATGATACAGTCTAAGAAGTTTGCTGGATTTAGAGTTCATTTCTGAACTGGGTCCCATCAGATATCTAGACAAATTCTAAGACAAGGTATTGCTCATTTCGGAAGATGGTTATTCTCCGCGAAGTTGAGATACAGAGAGATACAGAAAGAAACACTGGAGCGTATCTACTCACTGAGGCTGTTTCTCGAACACAATAGTTTCACAAACGAGCTTTGCGAAACTGCTTAGTAGAGAAGTTGGGTGTTCAGTATCACACGAGCTGTGAGTATGCGACACCGCAATAATTAGCCTTAAGTGCAAGTGGGAGATTATTGGCTATAGTTCCTTCAAGACAATTATCGTAGTCGGAGGCAGGTGATTATGATGATTGAGGAAGGACGTATACCGGTAGACCAGTCTTACTTGAGATGATAGTATGCTATCTGGTTTGTCTTTATCATCACTATTGCATGTTGATAGAGCCCATAGGATTCTTGCTTGACTACCAGCATTATGATGGCGATCATATATGTGGGAGCTGGGGGTCTATAAGCAAATCCTTAAATGTCCCTAGTCGTGGGAGTTTCGAGACTGGGCATCGATACTCCAGTGTAGACTAGTGTATATTGATCGAGACCCCGACGAGGGGCGGTGGCCGGGTCTCACAAGCCATTGGTGTAAGTTTGTTCACCTAAGATAGTATACAGGTGCTCATTGGGTTATGAGTACACTGGACGGACTCGCCGGGAACCTGCTAGTTGGTATTATACCTATTGTCAGATAGCAGTTCCCAGGTGACATGTATACAGGCCAGTCTGTCGACTTGAGATCGTTATTTGTCTCGTGTGAGTTCCCGTTGTGCTTTGATTACTACCCTACCACGGCTCAAAGGAGTCGTGCAAACAGCTTTTAGTTGGGTACAGTCCCAAGCCACATGGAGGCAGTAAGCGGATTATCGGGGATTCGTCTCTCCCGGTATTGGGGGTTGATGTCGCGCAGAGCACGGGTAGCCATCACCAGAAATCCTTGGCCAAGATAGTCGAGAATTACTGATCTAGGATCGGTAGTTTCTCATGTGGTTATGGGTTTCATACCGACACGAATTATCAAGTTTTTAGGGGTCTGACTTTATCCACCCCCTAGACTAGATATGCGATACTCATAGACGAATGGACCGGACGGATATTATCACTGTCAGGCTCAATAGGGGTTCAGGATGAGTGTTTCCCTCAATCAGAGCAAAGCTCTGTTCAAAATTCAAATTTTGAAATGAAGCAACGCTTCAGAAGCAGCGCCAAGTGCGCTGCGCCCTAAGTAGCGCACCACGTGCAAAGCACGTGTGCACTAGCGCTAGGTGCGATGCGCTCTAAGTAGCGCACTACGTGTAAAGCACGGATGCGCTAGCGTTAAGGGCGCTGCGCCCTAAATAGCGCACCACGTGAAAAGCACGTGTGCGCTAGCGCTGGGTACACTGCGCTCTAAGCAGCGCACCACGTGCAAAGCACAGATACGCTGGCGCTAAGTGCGCTGCCCTCTAAGCAGCGCACCACGTGCAAAGCACGGGTGCGCTAGCGCTGGAACTAAAAGCTCCCCACCGTAAGATCAAAGATCCAATAATAATGATAAATAATTAATTGGTCATAATTAAATTCTGTTAAGGAAAGATTTCTTAAAATCTTTCCAAACAACAAAATTGTGCGCTGTAAATCAGAGCACCGTTGGATCAATAATCCAATGGTGATTAAAAATCACCAAAACACAGGATAAATTCTGTATGGAAAGATTTACCAATCTTGTTAAAAACAAGAAGATTGCCTTCTGTAAATCAGAAGCCCTTGGATCAAAGATCCAACGATGGGAAATTCCCCAAATCAATTGGAGAAAAGATCTCCTTAACTGATTGAACTGATCAGCTTGCCCTATATAAAGACCCCAAGACTTCAAGTCTCGAAAAAAAAGGGAAGAAAAAAAAAGAGAGACACAAAAACAAAGAGAGGAACCCCCCCCATAAGTTTTGAGAGATCTCAGAAAGATGAGCCAAGCTCTCAGAGAAAGAAGATCTTCTTCAAGGTAAAAAATGATGATGAACAGAGAGATGAAATCATCTCATGATTAAAAAAAGAAGAAGAATTCACTTCTTCGAAGATTAAGACCAAGGTCTTTTACAAAAAGAGATCAAAAGATCTCATCATAAAATAAGAAGAAGAACATAATTCTTCTAACAGATCATAGATCTATAAGACAAATTGTCTTTCAGAGATCATGAACAACTTATTATAAAAGGGGGAAAATAATTCAATTCTCTGGAGGATCACAGATCCATAAAGGCAAAGCTTTTCATCAAAATAAGAGATTGAAACATCTCTTATAAAATAAGAACTTTGTTTTTAGAACCTTGAGACAAAATCTCTTATAAAAAGAGAATTTAATTCTCAGGGCGCAAATTGATCTAAGTTGCATAAAAGAAGCACTTCAGCACTCCACATCTAGCGCAAAGCGCTGCAAAGCCTTGGCGCTCTTAATTTTAAAGAGCCTCAGCGCTCCAAACATAGCGCACTGCGCTCATCGATTGGCGCTCAGCGCCAAGCGCGACACGTGTCCCGCACGTGTGCGCCACTTAACAGTTAGCGCTTTGCGGTCATGGACTGGCGCTCAGCGCCAAGCGCACCACATGCTCTTCACATGTGCACCACTAAACTAATAGCGCAATGCGCTCATAAACTAGCGCTCTGCGCTTATTAACTGGCGCTAGCGCCGAGTGCGACACGTGTCCCTCATGTATGCGTTACTCGGCAGAAGCACACCGCGATCTTTGACTGGCGCAAAGCGCCAAGCGCACCATGTGTTGCGCTGATAGAACATAAATTATTCTTTAATAAAGCCCTAAAGCTATGATGAATGCTCAGCATTCAACAAAAGACAAAAATACTGTCAGAATCCAAAGCAATGCTCAGCATTGTTAAAAGGGCCAAGCCCAAATAAACGTTCAACAGCCCAAAACAAATGTTAAATATTTTAACTTGATTGGACTTAGCCCAAGATTGGCCATAAGTCCTCAACTTAGATTAACTGAGCCCATATGCTCAGATCTTAGTCCCAATTGGACTACAGATCTTTCAACCAAAATTGGTTCGAGGGCACATCTCTTTACTCCTATGATATTTGTCGTTGTAATCCTTCAACGTCTTTAGAGAGGTGACGGGCCCCGACAACCAAACATTCCATGGACTGTGGGGTCCTTAAACTCATGGACTATGATGTCCTTAAATTTTATAGACTATGACGTCTTTAAACTACGGACTGTGGGGTCCCTAAACTCATGGACTATGATGTCCTTAACCTCGGACCGAGATGTCCTTAAACTAACATTGGACCGTAATGTCCTCAAACTAATTATCGACCGCAATATCCATAAACTAAACAATAGAGTCCAAATGCTCTTTTGTTGGATCTAAACAACCCCGTTATATTGATCTTAGTCTAAAAATTAGACTAACGTATCCTTAACAAACGTTTAAGTTGATCTTAGTCTCAAATGAGACTAACGTATCCTTAAACCCAACCCCCAAACCCAAATCTAAGAAGATACGGATTTGGACTAATCCACGCCCACAGGCGACAACATAAATTAGCCTCCGTATATAATCCATGGGCAACCAAAAACAAAACAAACACCCACGACACGAGGTGACCATCTGGAGAAGGAGAAAGTGGTTACCGCGATACGGTAGCGTAATTAACTGCAGGGGCTTGCGCATGTAGGAAAGAGCGTCCCCACAATCAAAACCCCCTCAAATAAAGGAGAATCTGACGAAGTCTGCTACATCGGCCGCATCCGTTTAAACCTTCGATACATGGTGTCATAAATCAACTTGGCATCTTCGGAGAGGTGGACGGATAGCACCAAATAGCATCTGCCTCGAAATTCAGGCAAGACGGACCTGCGCGGTCTCGTCTCCGTGTTTTGGTAGGGAACAGATTCTGGCACGCCCGGTGGGTCCTTTTTCTCTTTCCACTCCACACTTCGTGTGTCGTGTTTTTCCCGTGATCAGATAATCGCGGTGTGTATGTTTGTGGTTGCCCTTAGGGGAGTGGATACTGAAGTCGGCGTTTCGTCTCTATGAAGAATGGCGTTTGCTCCCGCCTTAGCAACTCAAGCTCTGTCATATCTGGTGAAGTCAAGTACGGGACACTTGCAATCTCAAATCTCTGCAATCCGGCTCTGCAAGAAATCAACGGACTTCTCTTTAGGTCGATACTCCCACCTCCCACCCTCGGTACCTCAACGCCGATGGAGGAAGCCCAGTGGAAGTCTGTCTTCCACAGGCTGGTTCCCCAAGCTGTAGCTTTGCCAATGGAATCAGTTCTCAAACAACTGACACCTGCCATGGACCAAGGTCTACGCAGGGGGTAGAATATTTAAACTCTCAAAGGAAACAGGGGGCAGGCTCGGCAAAATCCTGAGGCTAATCAAATCCCGACTGTAAGAAACGGTCAACGTCGATATCGGCATCATACAAAATGAGCTGGGGGCAGTTCTCCACATGGTCCAGTTTCAACCCCAGTAGTGAATGTTGTTGTTCCAACTGAGAACAGCTTCAAACTATTGCGAAGGGTCAGACAAAATTCTCCTACCGTAATATTGAAGAAGTCTCCGCAGCCCATGGAGATCCCACAAGAGCAGAAACAAGTTCGCTTCCTGAGACAACTTTCCTCATCTATATATAAGGTTTGGAAGCAGGTGAAAAGGACTTACCCTAAGACGGATCCTGATACAGCGGCTCCTCCTAAAACCAAAGCGGCTTTTCACAAAAAAGGAGGTCCAATAAAGCTTAAGTGCCCGAAGCAAACTCCAAAGGCCAAAAACTCCAAACATCCCAAGCCTGGGGGCATGGTAGTTCATATAGTCTATGTGGTGAATTCCAAAGACGAAGTTCGAGCTTCTAGTCACCGACCTCAAACTCGGTCCTTAATAAAAGTTCAACTGCAACGTGAAGCTGCAGGAGATGCTTGCTCAAGCGGCACCACTCGCTAATCCATCGTCTAAGGCAAATCTCGAAGACGCGAGTAGAGAAAGAAATTTGGCATGGCGCCGATTCTCTGCTTGATAGGCTCCAGCCCATACATCTGCCCAGATACTACACAGAGGGGTTAAAAAGGCTGTTGAGACACCAAGGCGTACCCTTCAAACAGACTGCTCGACAAGCTCAGTTCTACAACAGGATCTGGAACGTCCCCGGAACTCAGCAAAAATTACCCAACGGGAGAATGGAAGCGATCGGGCTTGGATATGTTCAACCCAAGAAACGAGAGAGATTCCACAGCTGCTACGTCATACATGACTTCGATGAAGAAGGAGATGCTCTGTGGAAAGACGCTAAACCTGAACCAGAACAAGGTCTCGCCATGAAAGTGCTAAGTCCGTCGTTCGAAGAACAGATGGACAAACTAATAAGGGAAGCGGGTCAAAAGGTCCGTGACGACCATAATCGCGAAATCGCCATCTGCGAGAAAGCCAGAACGCAGCGCCTCCTTCAGCAGGCTACGGAAAATGACGACGCCCTTCATCGCCAGCCCATCACAAAAAAGACTCGATGCGGAGGCAAAAATAAACTGAAGAACGGAAAATATGTTCGACACCAGCGTAGCGGGTCCAAGAAGCCTCGCGATCAAGAATCGAGCAGCCGGGATCCGTCTCTTATAAAGAAGATGGGTCGAGCATACTCTTTTCCCCAAGACAAGACAAAGAAGATATTCGATCTTGTCATAAAACATCATATAATGACGCTCCCAGAGTCCAAGCACCCTGAGCAAGCAGGTGAGGTTCATCATCCGGACTATTGCTCCTATCACCAAGCGATAGGGCATCCTCTCAAAGACTGCTTTACATTCAAAGATTGGGTCGAAGACCAGTATTAGCAAGACAGGTTCGCTCTATCCAGCAGTTGGAAGGTAACCCCACCACAGAAGCATGAACCGAAAGCCACATATGCGGCGGGAGTAGAACCCGACCAACATCGGTCTTGGAAGCGATCTCGTACCTGTCACGTGATAACGCTGTCAGAAGAAGAACCCGAGAATATGGATGACCTCCCATGGTGCTTCGAAAATGATGATGACGGGGTGATCTCAGAGTTTCCACCGGCGCCAAAAGAGATGGAAGATGGGATACATACTACTGCAAATAACCTCAAGAAAATTGACTTGGGGACGGCAAGTGACCCGCGGCCGACATTCGTCTAAAGAAAGGGTGGCTATGCTAAAAGATGTGCTCATGCAGTATAAAGAATATTTCACATGGAACTATTCCGAGATACCAGGACTAGATCCATAGATTGCTGTGCACAAATTGGTGATATCTCCGGACATCAAGCCAGTCAAACAAGCACCAAGAAGAATGCGGCTCGAGCGAGATGAGCATCAATGCCGAGGTCAATAAGCTAATCGACTCTGGCTTCATCCAAGAGGTTCAGTATCCTGACTGGATCGCCAATATCATCCCAATGATGAAGAAAAATGGGACGGTGCGCATATGTGTGGACTTTCGGGATCTCAACAAAGCTTGCCCGAAGGATGACTTTCCAGTATCGGTCACCGAGCCGATGATAGATAATATGTCCACTCACGAAGTTTTCTCTTTCATGGACGGCTCATTAGGAGACAATCAGATAAAGATGCATCCCGAGGACCAGAAGCATACCGCTTTCCGGACCCTTTTGGGCATATTCTGCTACAAGATGATGCCTTCTGGTCTAAAAAACGCCGGTGCCACCTATCAGAGGGCCATGATGAAGATTTTTGATGACCTCATACATGAAATCGTCGAATGCTATATTGACGACCTTGTGGTGAAAAGCAAATAGCATGAGGAGCATTAGGAGCATCTGAAGATCGTGTTCCAACGTCTGCGGAAATACAACCTGAAGATAAACCCTCTCAAATGCACATTCGGAGTTTCCTCAGGCAAGTTCCTAAGATTCATTGTACGACACCGGGGCATCGAGATAGACCCGTCGAAGATCAAGGCGATCGTGGAAATGCCTCCGCCAAGAACACTCAAGTAGCTGCGGTCTCACCAAGGAAAGCATACATATATCCGGCGATTCATAGCCAATCTTTCCGGCAAGTGCCGTCCTTACAGTCACCTAATGAAGAAGGGAACCTCGTTCGTTTGGGATCGCAAATTCCAAAGCGCACTGGACGAAATCAAGCAATACTTGCAGAATCCGCCGGTGCTGACCGCTCCGGTCAAGGGAAAACCTCTCATTTGGTATACAACCGCCCTTGAGGGTTCTCTAGATGCATTATGGGCACAAGAAAACGACCAAGGGAAGGAGAGAGCCCTTTACTATTTGATTCAAGTTCTCCTGGGGGCAGAAAACAATTACTCCCCCATTGAAAAACGCTGCCTGGCGTTGATCTTCGCGATAACGAAGCTCAGACACTATGCGTTGGCACATGAAGTCCATCTCATATCAAAGGTGGATCCTCTCAAATATTTGATGTCAAAGGCTATATTAACAGGACGACTCGCTAAATGGGCCCTACTCTTAATGGAATTCTCGGTGACATACCGAGCTCTCAAGGCAGTGAAAGGACAGGCCATCGCCAACTTCCTCGCTGAGCATCTTATACCTGCTGATTCACCCCTAAATTGTGAATTGCCAGACGAGCACGCGTTTGACACGATCGACGGGGAGAAAGAAAAGAGTGATACCCGATGGGAACTCTACTTCGACGGAGCATCTTCTATGAAGAAGTACAAATAAAGCACCCCCATAATCAAGTCTGGGGTAGGTCTCATCTTCGTGACTCCATAAGAAGGGATAATGCGCTTTGCCTTTTCCTTAACAGAGCCGAGGATAAACAATGAAGCCGAATATGAAGCTTTGATAGCAGGTCTTGAGATCGCTGTCGACATGGGAATTGAAAACCTCCTCATATACGGAGACTCCCAGCTGGTCGTTAGTCAAGTGAACGGCGACTATCAGACGTACAAACCAGAGTTGGTGAAATATGGCGAGAGAGTGCAGCAACTGCTGACTCAAATCCCTGCCTATGCCCTAGAAAGCATACCGCATGCGGAAAATAGCAAGGAGGATGCATTGGCCAAACTCGCTAAAGAACTGGCCAACGAGAACCTCGATGACGTGAAGATCGTTGTACAAAGCCGTCGGGTTCTTGCATCAGCAGAAATATCTCCGGAGTCGTCCGAAGAAAAAGGAGCGACCGAGCAGGCAACCCTACAAGTAAAAGGACCGGAAAAGGCTATGGATTGGAGAGAAGCCTTTTATAGACTACTTCAAATCCCGACGAATACCTGAAGACGCATCCTCAAGGCATTAGCTCATGAAATGAGCTCTATCTTTTGCCTTATTCAATGATACTCTGTATAAAAGATCATTTGATTCTCTGTGGTTAAGATGCCTGGGACCGGAAGAGGCAAGGAGAGTCGTCCAAGAAACTCATGACGGACTCTGCGGTTCTCACCAAGCCGGGCCGAAGATGAAACTAAAGATCAAAAGGATGGGCTACTATTGGCCCACGATGATCCAAGACTACCTAGAATATGCGAAGCAGTGCCACTCGTTCCAGATTCACGGGGACTTTATCCACCAGCATACAAATCGACTACATCCGACGGTGGCTAGCTGGCCGTTCGAAATGTGGGGAACCGACATAATCGGGCCCATCGAACCGGCATCTTCCAGAGGACATCGATTCATTTTGGCAACAACTGATTACTTTTCTAAGTGGGCAGAAGCAGTACCACTAAGAGAAGTGAAGACGGAGAATATCCTCCATTTTTTTAAGACACATGTCATTTGTCGGTTCGGCACTCCGAAACGGATTATCTCCGATAACGGGCCAGCCCACAGAAGCCACAAGATCAGCCGCTTCGCACAACAGCATAACATAGACTGGAGATATTCATCGGTTTATAATCCCCGAGCTAACGGTCTAGCTGAGGCTTTCAACAAGACCTTGACGAAGATTGTGAAAAAGACGGTGTCTCGACATAAGAAGGACTGGCATGAAGCTCTCTGGGCGTATCGAACTACATTCAAAACAGCCACGAACACAACGCCGTATGCATTGGTATTCGGCACAAAAGCGGTACTCCTCCTCGAGATAGAATTAGCCTCTCTACGAATGGCCGTTCACTACGAGCTAACAAACGAGAAAAATGCTCACCTTCGGCTTGAGGAGCTCGACGCCCTTGATGAAACCTGTCTCATGGCGCAACAAAATCTGGAGGCTTATAAAGCAAAGATGACGCGCTCATATGAGAGACTGACTAGGCCAAGGGCATTCCGCCAAGGAGAACTCGTGCTAGTAGTCAAAAGACCTATGATCCCCAATTGTGCCAAACGGGGGAAATTCGAGCCAAATTACGAAGGCCCGTACATCATAGACAAAGTTTACCAGGGTGGAGCCTATCTACCCATGGACATGCATGGTGAAAGACCCTTCAGGCCAATAAACGGTCGCTTCCTAAAAAAATACTACGCCTAATGATTCACGGCCTAGGTCAACGATAGATGACGACGCCTATGTCCGCTCGGTATCTTCCTAAGCCCAAACTCTATAAGTAGTAGCCGGCTTTCGGACCGAAATGTCCTAAAACTAACAGCGGACCGTAATGTCCTAAAACTAACAACGGACCGAAACGTCCTTAAACTAACGATGGACCACTATGTCCTAAAACTATTTATTGACCGAGACGTTGATAAACTACTACGGATCACAGCATCCAAAGGCTGACAAAATTTTTTTTAAAAAAAACGGTATGTCCATAAGCAAAATGGGTACGGATGCCCGAAAGGGCTCCGTGAGTAAAAACAGCAGGACTGCCAGCGAGTTTGTGAAAACCCGAAAGGGAGCAATCTCGTTAAAAGACACTTGCAAGGTCCTCTCGACTTTGTGAGGAGAAAATACCTGTGTGAGATCCTTACGACTCACAAGGGAGCAATACACTTAGGGATCCCCACGATTCTTAAAGAGAAAATTACATTTATGAGATCCTCACGACTCATAAGGAGAATTCCCCTTTGAGACCCTCACGGCTCATAGGATTCAAAAGCCTTAAGCTACAGGGATCTGAACCTGTTCTTAAACCATCACAATTTCCAATGCTGCCCTACAAGCGGTTCAATACTGACCCTTGTATACAATCTACGGGCACGAATAAACATTTCCCTAACAAAGTCCCACCCGCGACTAGGGATATGTTCACACGGTGGATAGCCCTTGTAAGTCCTCTCGACTTATAAGGTGAAAACACTCTTGTAAGATCCTTACGACTTATAAGAGAACACATACTTAGGAATCCTCACGATTCCTAAGGAGAAAACGCACCTACGAGATCCTCACGACTCGTAGGGAGAAATGCCTTCATGAGACCCTTACGGCTTATGAAGTCAAAAACCTTAGTCGATAGGATCCTAACCCTGTTTACTAAGCCACCTTTGTTCGACATCGACGGAGGCAAATGATGATTCGCTCCTGGCAATATCCTAGTTGTAGCGATGCTGATGCCTAAATCGGTATCAAATCCCAAACTCGCAGCGAAAAGTCAGCGAGCCACAAATGCATATGAAATAGCCGAACTGATGGGGCAACTTGCAACAAAATAAGCAAGTAAAATATATGCATACAAAATAGCCGAAATGATTGGGCAACTCGCAATAAAAAGCAGCGAGTAAATAAAACAAATAGCCGAAATGATTGGGCACCGCGAAAAATAGCCGAAATGATTGGGAAATCGCGACTTTCGCGATATAAAAGCTGAAATGATAGAGCATCGCGGAAGGAAAAATATATAAAACGAAACTTTTTGCCCTACAGGTGTGATCACATCGATCCCTGTATACAATCGAGGGGTGCAAACAAAGAAGGAACCATACCTTCCCCCAGGCTCCATCCGAAAGAGAGCCAAATCTCGACGGTTCACAAACAGGCTGGAGATCATCTCAACATTCGTCTCATTACAACAGACGCAACATCAGCAAAGCGGAACCGTGGCAATTCCCAGTTCCATGACTCAGCGGTGCACAGACAACCAAGAGTCAACCCCCGACTCCGTGAAATGCGGATAAAGTCAACCAATCATGGTACTAGCGGAACACGGCTATGTAAATCCTGACCCCGTAGGAAGCATCCAGAGCAAATCCTGGTCTAGTGGAACACGGCTAATGTCAATCCTGACCTCGTGTGAAGCGTCCAGAGCGGAACCTGGTCCTTGCGGAACACGGCTATGTCAATCCTGACCCCGTGGGAAGCATCCAGAGCAAATCATGGTCCTGTGGCTCACGGCTAATGTCAATCCTGACCCCGTGGGAAGCGTCCAGAGCGGATCCTGGTCCTTGCGGAACACGGCTAACGTCAATCCTGACCCTGTGGGAAGCATCCAGAGCAAATCCTGGTCCTGTGGAACATGGCTAATATCAATCCTGACCCCGTGGGAAGCATCCAGAGCGGATCCTGGTCCTTACGGAACATGGCTAACGTCAATCATGACCCCGTGGGAAGCGTCCACAGCGGATCTTGGTCCTTGCGGAACATGGCTAATGTCAATCCTGACCTCGTGGGAAGCATCCAGAACAAATCCTAGTCTTATAGAACACGGCTAATGTCAATCCTGACCCCGTGGGAAGCGTCCAGAGCAGAACCTGGTCCTTGCGGAACACGGCTAATGTCAATCCTGACCCCGTGGGAAGCGTCCAGAGCAGAACCTGGTCCTTGCGGAACACGGCTAATGTCAATCCTGACACCGTGGGAAGCATCCAGAGCAAATCCTGGTCCTGTGGAACACGGCTAATGTCAATCCTGACCCCATGGGAAACGTCCAGAGCGGATCCTGGTCCTTGCGGAACACGTCTAATGTCAATCCTGACCCTGTGGGAAGCGTCCAGAGTGGAACCTGGTCCTTGCGGAACACAGCTAATGTCAATCCTGACCCCGTGGGAAGCATCCAGAGCGAATCCTGGTCCCGTGGAACACGGCAAAAGTCAACATGGAAACGCCAAGAGTAACTTCTGACTCCATGAAATGCAGACAATGTCAATCTCATCAATCACTTACGGGTCTTCTCGACCCGTAAGGAAGAAAACTCTCTTGTGAGATCCTTACGACTCCCAAGAGAAACCACACTTAGGAATCCTCACGATTCCTAAAGAGAAAATACACCTGCGAGATCCTTTCGACTCGTAGGGAGAAAAGTCTTTATGAGACCCTCACGGCTCATAAAGTTGAAAAGCCTTAGGCAGCAGATCTGAACCTGCTTCCTAAGCCATCACTACCTCTCGAAGAGTTCCAGACGGAATGTTCTCTATCATCTACAGGCTACGCTTACTAAGGTAACATGCCGGCAACACAGAAAAGAGATGAAAGCAAGATATAACACAAGATAGTACGAAAGAAATGTATCTTTTATTTATAAGTTCAATTGGATACAAGATACATCATACAAAAAAAAAGGATACATGCTATTCGAAAAATTACAAATGTTAATTGGTACAAAAACAACTATTAGGAGGGAAGCGTTTTCAAAAAACCAATCAGTTGCTTGCGCACTCCCTTCAGCCCCTTTTCACGGTCAACTGACGCGGCTAACTCTGCTTCGACCTGAGCCCGTTGCTGTAAATAAGATGAAAGTTGATCATTGATGACCCGCTGAGCTTCCCCACGACTCTGCGCATCCCGTTCGACGAGGTCGAGCTTCTGCCTCAGCGTTAGCCCATCAGAAATACATCGTAGAAGGCCCTCAAAGATAGATTTCAGCTGTACAGCATTTTCATCAACCTGAGCGTGCAGCCGGGCAGATTCGCTTGAAGTCTCTTCGCACTCTTTACGCTTTAATGCTGCTTCTTATTGAAGATGGCGGAAGTAGGGAGTGCTTTGCTCGACCCACACGTCCCGTTGGGAATTCACAGCCAGGACCTCAGGAGCAGGACGTCCGAGCTCGAGCTCATGCAGACAAGCCTCAAATTTCCTGTGGTGATTAACCCAAGACTCAACGACACCCAAGACTCAACGACGCCCTCACTGTGAAAGCTCACGAGCGTCGCCAGCATAGGATTAACCTCAGCAGAAAAATCTGCAGCAAGGCCAAGGGTCCTATTTATTGGCACCGAGATGCTGTTTCAACTTCTGAGTTGATCCAAGGACGTAGATGTTGCCACCGCTGCACTCACATGTGGGCCACGTGAGCGCAACGGTGGGGGGACATTTCTTTCCCCCAATCAGAGCAAAGCTCTGTTCAAAATTCAAATTTTGAAATGAAGCAACGCTTCAGAAGCAGCGCCAAGTACGCTGCGCCCTAAGTAGCGCACCACGTGCAAAGCACGTGTGCGCTAGCGCTAAGTGCGCTGCGCTCTAAGCAGCGCACCACATGCAAAGCACGTGTGCGCTAGCGCTAGGTGTGCTGCGCTCTAAGCAGCGCACCACGTGTAAAGCATGGATGCGCTAGCGTTAAGGGCGCTGCGCCCTAAGTAGCGCACCACGTCCAAAGCACGTGGTACGCTAGCACTGGGTGCGCTGCGCTCTAAGCAGCGCACCACGTGCAAAGCACGGATGCGCTAGCGCTGGGTGCGCTGCCCTCTAAGCAGTGCACCACGTGCAAAGCACGGGTACGCTAACGCTGGAACTAAAAGCTTCCCACCGTCAGATCAAAGATCTAATAATAATGATAAATTATTAATTGATCAGAATTAAATTCTATTAAGGAAAGATTTCTTAAAATCTTTCCAAACAAAAAAATTGTGCTCTGTAAATCATAGCACCGTTGGATCAATGATCCAATGGTGATTAAAAATCACCAAAACACAGAATAAATTCTGTATGGAAAGATTTACCAATTTTGTTAAAAACAAGAAGATTGCCTTCTGTAAAATCAGAAGCTCTTGGATCAAAGATCCAACGATGGGAAATTCCCCAAATCAATTGGAGAAAAGATCTCCTTAACTGATTGAACTGATCAGATTGCCCTATATAAAGGCCCCAAGACTTCAAGTCTCGAAAAAAAAGGAAGAAAAAAAAGAGAGACACATAAACAAAGAGAGGAACCCCCCATAAGCTTTGAGAGATCTCAGAAAGAAGAGCCAAGCTCTCAGAGAAAGAAGATCTTCTTCAAGGTAAAAAATGATGATGAACAGAGAGATGAAATCATCTCATGATTAAAAAAAGAAGAAGAATTCCCTTCTTCGAACATTAAGACCAAGGTCTTTTACAAAAAGAGATCAAAAGATCTCATCATAAAATAAGAAGAAGAACATAATTCTTCTCACAGATCATAGATCTATAAGACAAATTGTCTTTCAGAGATCATGAGCATCTTATTATAAAAGGGGGGAGAATAATTCAATTCTCTGGAGGATCACAGATCCATAAAGGGAAAGTCTTTCATTAAAATAAGAGATTGAAACATCTCCTATAAAATAAGAACTTTGTTCTTAGAACCTTGAGACAAAGTCTCTTATAAAAAGAGAATTTAATTTTCAGGGCGCAAATTGATCTAAGTTGCATAAAAGAAGCACTTCAGCACTCCACATCTAGCACAAAGCGCTGCAGAGCCTTGGCGCTCATAATTTGAAAGAGCCTCAGCGCTCCAAACATAGCGCACTGCGCTTATCGATTGGCGCTCAGTACAAGGCGCGACAAGTGTCCCGTACATGTGCGCCACTTAACAGTTAGCGCTTTGCGCTCTTGAAATAGCGCTTTGCGCTTATAGACTGGCGACCAGTGCCAAGCGCACCACGTGCTCCTCATGTGTGCGCCACTAAACTAATAGCGCAATGCGCTCATAAACCAGTGCTCTGCGCTTATTAACTGGCGCCAGCGCCGAGCGCGACACGTGTCCCTCACGTATGCGTTACTCGGCAGATGCACACTGCGCTCTTTGACTGGCGCAAAGCGCCAAGTGCGCCATGTGTTGCGCTGATAGGACATAAATTATTCTTTAATAAAGCCCTAAAGCTATGATGAATGCTCAGCATTCAACAAAAGACAGAAATACTGTCAGAATCCAAAGCAATGCTCAACATTTTTTAAAAGGGCCAAGCCCAAATAAACGTTCAACAGCCCAAAACAAATGTTAAACATTTTAACTTGATTGGACTTAGCCCAAAATTGGCCATATGTCTTCAACTCAGATTAACTGAGCCCATATGCTCAGATCTTAGTCCCAATTGGGCTACAGATCTTTCAACCAAAATTGGTTCGAGGGCACATCTCTTTACTCCTCTGATATTTGTCGTTGTAATCCTTCAACGTCTTCAGAGAGGTGAAGGGTCCCGACAACCAAACATTCCATGGACCGTGGGGTCCTTAAACTCATGGACTATGATGTCCTTAAACTTTATAGACTATGACATCTTTAAACTACGGACTGTGGGGTCCCAAAACTCATGGACTATGATGTCCTTAAACTAACATTGGACCGAGATATTCTTAAACTAACATTGGACCATAATATTCTCAAACTAATTATCGACCGCAATATCCCTAAACTAAACAATAGAGTCCAAATGCTCTTTTGTTGGATCTAAACGATCCCGTTAAGTTGATCTTAGTCTAAAAATTAGACTAATGTATACTTAACAAACGTTTAAGTTGATCTTAGTCTTAAATGAGACTAACGTATCCTTAAACCCAACCCCCAAACCCAAATCTAAGAAGATACGGATTTGGACTAATCCATGCCCTACGGGCGACAACATAAATTAGTCTCTGTATACAATCCACGGGCAACCAAAAACAAAACAAACACCCATGACACGAAGTGACCATCTGGAGAAGGAGAAAGTGGTTACCGCGATGCGGTAGCATAATTACTTGCAGGGGCTTGCGCCTGCAGGGAAGAGCGTCCCCGCAATCAAAAACCCCTCAAATTAGGTGCAATCTGACGAAGTCTGCTTCATCGGCCGCATCCGTTTAAACCTTCGATACATGGTGTCATAAATCAACTTGGCATCTTCGGAGAGGTGGGCGGATAGCAGCAAATAGCATCTGCCCCGAAATTCAGGCAAGACGGAACTGCACGGTCTCGTCTCCGTGTTTCGGCGGGGAACAATGAGTTTGCTCATTGGCCTCCTTTTCGCTCATTACCTGGGTAGCCGTTATGTACAGTTAGTGCCGCTGACGTGCTTGTGGTTAAACCCACTGCCAGCGTATTGACGAGTCTTCAGAGTCCCATACATAGGGTTATCCTGGTTCTGACGAAATGATGTAGTAGCCGTATTGGATACGTGCAGGGTTTCGATCGATTGATGTACTTTGTACCCGGACTTTCGATCGGACAATTGATAATACTAGCCAGCTCGAGTTTGAGCCGGATTATTAAATCAGGTATTGATTTAATAATTTACGTATATGTATTTCGATACGTATATTCTAGTATTATGTTCTTTGTGTTATTCTATCTTTTTGGGTATTCGTATTTCGATACGAATGCAGGTATATATATACAGTAGAATATAATCCGTATTTTATCCGGAAAACATTCTAGAAAGTGGCCACCTCATTTTTGGATTTGACCATTTTTTTTGGAAAATAGTAAATGAGGTGGAAATTGGAAAATAGGGAGTATGGTGGTGACCATGCTTGCATAATGTGCACAAATGAATTTTTAATTCATTTGTGCATACTATTCAAATATGGGTGGTTTTTTAAAATGAATGATATTGTTTTATAAAACCCAGCATGCTTGATTTTCTCTCTCATGAGAGCTTCATTATTTTGAGATGGTTGGTTTTCTCTTGATCATGCTTTGTTCTCATCACCATTTGTGCTTCACTCCTCTCTTGATTTTCCATGGTTGCCTTCACCTTCATTCACCACCTCCTCTCAACCCTCTCATGTGTTGAGAATCATGAGAGGAAGTGAGATGAGATAGACCAACACTTGGATTACATACATTATATCCTAGGCTTTCTAGAGTAGCATCCTAGAAACTCTAGCTGCTTCACTTGCATCCATTATGTGAAGCTAGAGCCACAACTACATCTCTCGGGTGGATCATCATCGATGGAGGGAGACCGGCGACCAAGCATGATCAAGGAGCCTCCAGGAGCTTGGGAAGATGATTGAAGACCGAAGGACACAGATCAACTCGGTATAACCATTCCTAACTCCTTTTATTTGCTTGCTAGTATAGGGTTTAGGGTAGATCCGGACATCGGGTAATAGTAGCGCCAGTTTAGTAAATTTTTGTTCTGCATTTGGCCACGGTTTGATGGCCGGAGCTCTGCCGTAACCCAACATAAGCAAGTATGTGCAACCATGTCTAAATGACATATAGAAAATAAACGACATTTGAAAAACACATACACCACTTCACAGATATAAACGATGTAAAATTTCAAGTTTTGAAACTTTCCAAGTTGCCCCGAATGCAAAGACAACACTAAGTGAAATCTGAGGAAATCAAATAAGACCAAAAATACCAATTTACAAAACCCAAGACACTGGATGAAAACGAGGCCCATAAGTGAAAAGTAAAATGTCAGAAATAGGAATTTTGCGGTTTTGGCAGGCCAAACTTTTAGGGAATGGGCCCATTTTCATCGTATGTCACATACATGTCTATATTAAGTCTTTGCACTTGTTTAAAAAAATTTTAGAGACCCAAAAAATTTCAGAACAGAGAGTTGGTTTTGAAATCGGAATTTTTCGGTTTTGAAACTAATGCATTGTCTACTACTAGATTCTAATGCTTGGGTGGCTCTGATACCATGTTGGGGTTCCTTGCACCACGGCCATTGCGGAACAAAAAAATTTGGTGTTTAAAAACTTTGGCGGTAGAAACAACTATCTAGGATCGAAACCAAACATGAAACTAGCAAGCTAAAAGAGGTTCTAGATACCGTGATAGAATTTTTTACCAAAAGATCCGTGTCCTTCGGTCTTCTACCCTTTTTCGTAGCTCCTTGAGGTCTCCTTGATCGAGCTTGATCGCCGGTCTTTCTCCATCGATGATTATCCACCCGAGAGATATGGTTCATGGCTCTAGTTACACATTAAAAATCTTGTGGAGCAACTAGGGACTCTAGGTTGGTAATCTAGAGTGTCTAGTGATATAGTGAGTTGTTCATAGTGTATTTCTATCTCTCATCCACCCTTGATTCTCAACACATGAGACGGTAGGGTGGAAGATCAAGAAGAAGAAGGAAGAGCTCAAGAAAGGCTAGTGAGGAGAGATAACCAAAATGTGAGAATGATTTCATCAAGTGAGAGAAAGTTATGAAGCATGGTTTTGTATAAAACCATTTTTCAATAAAAATAAAGTAACCATACTTGAATAGTTTGCACAAATGAATTTACAATTCATTTGTCAACAATATTTAGGCATGGTTCTTACCATTCTCACCTCACTACCTTTACACCTCATTTCCATTTAAATTAATAAATGGATAAACCAAAATGAGGTGTCCACCTTCTAGAATATTTTCCGTATAAATACGGAATACACTCAACTGTATATACATACCCGTATTCTTATCAAAATACGAATACCCAAAGAGATAGAATAACACAAAGAATATAATACTAGAATATACATATCGAAATATATATACGTAAATTTTTAAATCAATACTTGATTTAATAATCCGGATCAATTCTAAGCCGGCTAGTATTATCAACCATCCGATAGAAAGTCCGGATAACTAGTACAATCATTCGATCGGAACCCTGTACGTATCAAAATACGGCTACTACATCATTTCACCTGAACCAGGGAAACTCTCTGTGTGGGACTTTAAAGACTCGACAGTACGCCAGCAGTGTGTTACTGGATAAATCCATAACCACAAGCACGTCAGCGGCACAAGCTGTACATAACAGCCCATGTGATACCGGACACCTAACTTCTCTACTAATCAGTCTCGCAAAGCACGTTTGTGAAACTATCGCGTTCGAAAAATAGCCTCAGTGAGTGGATCAACTCCAATGTTTCTATCTTTATCTCTCTATATCTCAACTTCACGGAGAAAGACTATCCCCCGAAATGAGCGATACATATCTTTGAATTTTTCTTAATATCTGATGGGACCAAGTTCACAAATGAGTTCCAAATCCAACAATCTTCTTAGACCGTATCTTCCACTGAATTTAATCAGTATCCTATGCCATGCCTTCCTCAGTATCCGCTTGGACCACCTGTCCAACGTTCTGCCACTAAAAAGAGGGAAAACTATTAATTCTGACAGTCACTCTGTCATCCAAGTCACCTTAGAAGCCTGAAACGATAACTATCTCCTGAAGGAGGCTGTTGTTACCTTATACCAAGAACATCCAATTATGTTCACAACTGCTTCCTAATGTTTCTCCAGGATTGGATTAATATATGCTTATTGCATCCAGTGCAAAAGCATTCTCTGGTGTGGTACTTGACATTTCTTGATTGACTCAATTGCCTAAGCAAGTGATATTTCAATTATGCAAATCCCTCTCCTCATGAGTCTAGAAGACATCTCTTTAGAGAGGGTGACTCCATCACGTGTGGGTACACCACTACGCCAGGAGTCGTCCATTCTAAAACATTGTAGAATAGTGTCAAGTACCCGAATTAGGACACTTCCCAAATTTAGATCTAAAACCATAGATCTATGTACCAGAATCCCTGAAATTTTATCCAGATCCTATGTGGATAAACACCTTGCGACAACCACAGTATAACCGATCGTAGTATAGGAACTTCACTTCCTATAAGGAGTACGTCGTCCAAATACCAGGACATCACTCTCTATTACCTTCTTACCAGGTCCATCTGCTGTTCCGATGAAGTTAAACTCTATGACTGTCACATCAAAATAGATGATCTATCTTCGCTAAACATGCTTTAGTCTATAAATAGACATAAGCTACTGGCCTACCACGCTTCGGCTGCTCCCACTGACTACAACAACCCTCTGGCAGAGTCATATATACATGCACCTCTAAAGCAAATTTAGAATGACGTTCATCCACCTACCAGATCTCATAGTTTAGGACATCAAAAGTGGCAAGCTTGGGTCATCAAAACCTCCTTGTCACCGTCTTTGAAGAGACCGAAGTACCTCTCGGGTGGCCGAGGTTACCTACCAAATCTGTGGAGTGGCTAATGGATTGTCAAATCCAAATGAATCACTTCCAGTTCTACCATACTCCCACTTATGTTTTCTGAAAACAATTCATTTTACTAAAGAGGTGACGAGTTAAGAATACTATAACCATTGATCCTCCAAATGGTAGAATGTTAACTCTCGTCAAAGCCCGGGATAACCCACATACTGCCATTACCGAAATGTGCCTTGAGTTTATCCTGATTCTGGTTTTAAGCATAAGTTAGACTACTTCATATACCTTAACATTGTTAAGATATGGATCCATTCTATATCCAATATAGAAACAAAGGCACTAATTTAATTGGAACCAGATTCAAAATACATATAGCCGTTTCCAGTGCATATCGACTAAATAGAAGAAGGCCAAGCAGCATTACTCATCAAGGAGCATACCCACGGATGAGTAACCTGAGAGAGAAGCATGTTCTCAAATGTATTACTTACGACGGAATACCTAGCATAAGTATCTACACCTTTGATCGCCACGAAGAATCCTGATACGTGCAACGAATGGTTCTCTACTTTATTCTTATATCTATAACTTCTCAAAATTTAGACCTTGTATTTCAACAAAATGCGTGTCTAAAACCAGAGAAGTCATAAATAAATTGAATATAGTACGAGTACCACCCCCATTGTCCTAATGGACATCAAACAATATACAATACTTTGTATAAGTCTTCTAAGTTTTATAACTCAAACCATGTGCGTAGTAGGTTGAAAACTGCGTTATGGTTTAAGAAGAATTATACCGTTGTTGAATGCATCTTACCTAACTATCAATTGATATAGGTAAACGTCATGAACATAATTTCAAAAAGTTATATCTCGCTTTATAAAATAAACGTACAGATATATCAGTTTGAAATTGGTGCATAACAATGGATATTCAAAACGCAATATTTGCCGTTATGCAAAACGCAGGCGATTTCCTCAAATATCACCAATTACAAAGAATTCTGATATTGAGCATCTAATCACCCAATTCCCAATGTTCTACTCCCACTCAGTATCTGTAATGCCATATAGATATGAGAATAAAGTCTGGTAAATATATACCCTAGAGTCAGAATCTAATTGAGAAAGCAGTTTTCAATTAACACCGCACAGTAAGATTGAAACATGAAAATGTTTCGAGAGAGTGGCCGGGTATTCCTACTAATGCCTCTTCCACTATCCAGATTCATGACAGTGGTCGTAATTTTCTTTGCCCTCACTGCAATCCTTTTATATGTCTTTGTTGGGGTTTGCTAGCGTCCTGGCCATCTACCGTAGCTGTTGCGGAACAAAATTTGGTATTTAAAAAACCGGAGTTAAAAAACCCGTCCTAGAATCGAACCATAAACCTAAACTAACTAACAAAAGGAGATCTAGCTACTGAGTTAGAATTGTTTTACCGAATTATCCATGCCCTTCGGTCTTCTACTTTCTCCCTTAGCTCCTTGAGGTCGCCTTGATCGAGCTTGACCGTCGGTCTTCCTCCGTCGAAAATGATCCACCCGAAGGATGTGGCTCATGGCTCTAACTCCATACCAAGAATCTAGTGAAGCAACTAGGGACTCTAGGTTGCTAATCTGTGTTAGTTATATGTATGCCCTAGAGGCCATTACTGTACATAGGATGTATATTGTAGTGGATGCTGGGACATATATAGGGAGGACTTTCTTGCTCGACATGATAGTATGCTATCTGGTTACTCTTTACCTTAACGTGTATGCTGATTGTCTCTCTGTTACATGTTGGTAAAGCCCTTAGGATCTGTACTTGACTACCTGGACTGTGATGCGGATCATACTAGTGGGGACATGGTAGTCTATAAGTACATCCTTCAAAGTCCCTAGTCGAGGGTGTATCGAGACGGGGCATCGATACACCAGAGTAGACTAGCGTATACCTTCTCGACCCATACAGATGGGCGATGGATGATCCCATATCCATTGGTGTTTGACATCGGAGATGATATACGGGTGCTCAGTAGAGACTGGGTACACTGGACGGACTCGCCGAGAACTCCCAGATGGTATTATACCTCACGTCAGATGGCAGTTCTCTGGTGACACTGGTACAGAGTAGTCTGTTGACCCGAGATCGTCATAAAGTCTTGTGTGGTTCCCACTGTGCTTTGATTTCCATCTTACCACGTCCAAGAGGGCGTGCAAAACGGTGGTTTTTGGGTACAGTCCCGAGTCACATGGAGGCAATGAACGATAGGAGGGGATTCGTCTCTCCCGGTATAGGGAGTTGATGTTGCGCTGTGTTCGATTGGCTATAACAGGAAATCCCTGGCCAGGGTTGCTGAGATTTACTGGTAAGTGTTACCAGTAGTTTCTCGAACAGTTATAGACCTCATATCGACACGACTTATCGAGCTATTGGGGTCTGACGTTTACCACCCCTAGGCGAGATATGCGACATATCAGACGATCAGACCGGACTGTACGGTAGTGTTACTGGTCGGATTCACTGGAGTGTGAGCGGGCTTGCTCGTCGATCTTCAGATCGCTCAATACCCGGGTGGCCGTTACGTTTGGCAGACCGCTTGCGGCTTGTGGGTGTTTGATATGATCATCACCTGCTGCCGGCGTATTGACGAGTCTTTAGAGTCCTACACAGAGGTTTCCTGGCTCAAGCAAAACGAAATAGGAGCGCATATGAGATATGTGCGGGACCGAGAATAATGCGTGTATGTGATACCGTATTCTATTCTCGCGATAAATATATCGAATGGTTGTATGCGATATAACCTAGATATCGATTCAAGCGTTGATTCGATAAGCCGATATATTGTATACTAGTCGGTTGTGTGCGACATAACCGGGTCATTGAATCAAGTGTTGATTTAATGATTTAATGTATAATTATATATTTGATATATTACTTTGCATTAACTAGTATTGGTTTACTTAAGATGGATTTTCTCACTCGGATTGTGCGCATTACATATGCGATATGATTTTGTGCACTTGATTGTATCATGTTTGATGATACATGATTACTTGGTTAAGTGCAAAGAATAAACCATGGTTAAAAGAATGATTAGGGTTTCATTTCCTTTATTTATTCATTTATTTAATTATCCTTTTATTTTTGATAAATGAATAAAAAGAAAAGAGAAAAGAATGGTTGCTAGATTTGGAGTTTAGTTGAAGCTTCATGAAGCTTTGATAAAGTCAACCATACTTATCTCATCCTTAACCCTAACCATTCACACTAACCATGATTCATTCTCTACACTTGACCATGGTTAGAATTATGATAAGAATTCATTTTCTTTTCTTTTTCTATTAACTTATCATAATATCTTTCTTCTTCTTCTTCATTCTTCAAGTGAAGAAAAGCAAGGTCCATCAATGGTGATTGTTGGAAAAGAGTGAGAAATCCAAATCTAAAGTTAACCCACTTCCTATTTCTTCATCCTCTACCTCTTGCCAAGTAGTAGAGTGTGTTTCCTTCACAAGTCATCATGGTTTGGTGAAGGTGGAGCTTGATTCATCGATGCCTCGACGTAGATCATCTTCGGCATGGACATCGACGACCTAGCTTGCCCATTCTCCGACGAAGCCGACTCTAGAGCCCGGATTTGATTTGGACAGCGGAGACGACATCGTTGCGGAGCCGTGGAGGTGGAGCACCGGATCTACAAAGGTTGTATTTCCATATTCTCTTTAGCTAAGATGTTAGCTAGCTTTCTTTTCGCCTAGACATCTAGTTATCGATCCGTACACTAGGGTTTGTAGGCACCATAATTTTGAAATTGCCATGGTTGATGGCTTGGGAGACCTCACTAGCGTGCCTAGGAACCCTGCAGTGGTATCAGAGCCTAGCTAGAGCCTTAGGCAAAGTCCAGACGGAAATTGAAGTCCGAACGAACCCGAAGCCCCGAACCAATATTGCTCTCTGTACAATTTTGAAAAACAGGGATTTTTCAGTATTAAAAATATCCAGAAAAACATGCAGGAAAATATAAGAATAACTGTGCAATTCGTAACCCTAATTCCCTTAAAGCGCCGCGCTTCCGCGGCACGAGCCTAGCTTGTGCGGCGCAAGCGCGGCGGTTTTGTCGTTTTGTGAGACGAATTTTGCACAGTAACTCCTAGTTTCCAGTGTTGGTCTTCCTGGGTATTTTTAATATTTTTTCAAGAGTTGAATTTTTCTGAGTTGATTTGGGGATTCGGTGTTTCGATCGGGGTATCAAATTTTGTCTGTGTGGCTTTCCGGATAAATCTTAGAATATGTTAAAAAGTTCGACCGGATATAAATACCCAATTTTTCCCCTGTTGGGAAATTTCCAAGTGTTGGATTTTTCCACAGTTTGACGACGTTCTAAGTAGTGCAAGTAACGCGATGGTCCCTCTAGAAGACACAAACCTTAACTCGATTATGTGACCGTCTTGAACTGCCCTTTGAACCTTCGGGTTTGGGGCAGTACGGCGTGCCACATGTGAGGCGTTGGCTTGACCCTTCTACGGCTGGACCGTTGGTACTGAGGCACGAACTGAATGTTGTTAGACTTGTTTGATGTGTTGATCAGTTTCGGGAAAACTTGGGTGTTCGATTGTTCGATCGAAAAGTTTGACATTTTCTGTTTATCTGGAATGGGATACAATAATTGGAATTCACAATAGTTATGAGATAACTAAATGAATGTTATAAACATAGCACTTTAGTCTCACTTGATCGGTTGCCACGGAATTTTGATGTGATCAAAAGTCCGTCGCAATCACGTAGCGTACGCGGATACTCGCCGGGTAAACTTAATAGACAGCCTCACTCCATAGCCCCGACCAAGTGACTGTAGGAGAACCCCGTCGCCGAAAGCATCCCTTCGGGTGCTCGCGGTAGCGGTGTTCCGCCTTGGTGCACTTCGTCGACGGCGTGAGGGGTGCGGCCGTCTACAGAAGTTTGCGACGAGCATTCGATCAGAATGTCGGGAATCTTGTTGAATTCCCCGACTTGATATTGAAAAGTGTTTTCGATAATGAGACTAAAATGCGGGGTTTATAATTGTTAGGCATGCGATGTCTAAGTAATTCATTTGGTCAGGCATGCGATGTCTGAGGTGGTTGCGGATTCCAACTGTTGTAGTTTTACACTTTCTTTTCTGTGACCGTAAGTGTAATATGTGATATCGCCGGTTTCGTTGCTATACGTCAACGACAATTGGGATGCGCATATTTACTTACGTTGATGACATGTGATGTTATGTGTTGCTGGATATGTTATATTGGATCGTCGTGATTGAATAGCCGGGGGGTTTTTATGTGAGATGAGTGTTTTTCATTTTCATTCATGTAAAAACTTGTATGTAATATTCTTTTATTGGGGCGCTTCCAGGTTGCGGGAGTTGTCACCTGTTGTATATTATTTACTTTTCCGCACTAGGATAGACCCAAGGAGGGGAGCACAAGTAACCGGGTTCTGGAGTCCAGTGGGAGACCAACTCGAGGAGTCGAGTCCGGGTCTCCTAACTCCAGAATTGGTAGGGTTGCTTGCCGCTCTCGTAGGGGTCTAGGGGTGTGGGTTTGGCTATTCATCACGACCGTGGAATCCGTGTTTTATACTGGCTCGTATTGAAAACACGGACGTCCTAGTATATCCAATATTTCATATGATTCTTCTGCTGCGATATCTGTGATGTGATCATGTGATGTTCTGTGATAGATACAGTATATAGTATATATGATATATTATATAGATGTTACTTATGTTTTACACCCGCGCTAGCCCTGCCCCGCTCTGTCGTTAGTTACCTAACCTAACGGTGCACGAGGGGACATCGAGGCGAATGCGGATGGCATAAGTGTACGTCGTATTTATCTGTGATGATTAGGTACTTAAATGATGGGACTTCATTAATGTGATTAATGAAATAAAAAGAAACCTAAAGATGTTGTAGAATCGAATTTCAAAATAAAACAGGTAGCTACAGTTCTTGCTTTGCACAGCGGTATATGAGATATATCCTGCACCTTATTCGATGAGGAAAGGACCGAGATCCCTTCACCGGGAGTGACTCCTTTAGCAATAACTGGCAGAAGCTACACACTCGGTTTGTCTTTTGATTGCTTTTAAGTGTTTTTGCTTTGCACAGTGATATATATGATATATCCCGCACCTCATTCGACGAGGAAAGGACCGACGATCCCTTCACCGGGAGTGACTCCTTTAGCAAAACTAGAAAAGCCTCAAAAACACTCCATTTCAAAATTCATTCGATCCTACAACGATATCAAGTTCATTACGCAATAGGTTTTCAGAAAAACCTGTCGTAGCCCTCCGTCATTTCAGATAAGTAGTAGTTAGTATTCGTGCTACGTTTGTTGGCCTGCGTCAAGGCGTAGTGTGCGGTAGCTAACTGGTGCTTATCTGCATAAGCATATGATGTGATTGGATTAGGGTAGTCGTGCGACTTTGTTGGCCTGCGTCAAGGGTCGTGCGGGTGGGTTTAATTCAATCAGGAAATGACGGGTTGAACTTGACTAGCGGACTATGGTTTGTTGGCCTGCGTCAAGGTCATAGGACGCTAGGGGCAAAATATTATCGGGAATTTCAAGTGTTGAGATTTGCAATGAGATTGCATACCTTCTATGAGATAGTTGGATCTCGATACCCGCTGCGAGTAAGTGTTACTCCTGGGAGAGTTTTATACATTACAATTAGCCGATCAAGTAGGTGTCTAGAAAGGTGTTAACGGGGTTACGCCTCTGGGAAAACGAGGTTTACATTAATTAGGTTCGTGCGAAAGCACGGGGGACCTCCCTCAAAGTACCGACACTGGCCTGGCTGAAAGATTGGCGAACTTGTAGTGTGTAATTAATCCCGGCTAGTCTTTCCTTTTAGGGTTTGAAGGAAGATTTGATAAAAAGCAGTGGGAGCCATCCTGATTAGATAAAATAAAAACCAATCTATTCTTGACAGAGCGCACGCTGAGTGTTTTCTTCTCTCTCTCTCCTGGTAGCGACCATATCACGCCTTAATCAAGATAATAATACGGAATATTGACCGAACCCGCTTGTTATACTGAGCTGGGGAACGTTGGTCCCACTCCAACTTATAATTGTTATAAGACAGAGCAGGAAATTGGGGATTACCAGAATTCCCGTGCCGCCCAAACGAAGAGAGTGCATGCTGATGCATCATCTTCGGGTGTGTTCATTATACAGAACTGTTTCTCAGTAACCTCTACGTCCTAGGTATGTGATACCGGAACAGGATCCCAGATATGTAATCTGTTACATAGGGCTACAGATAGGTAGAGAACTGAGAACGGGTGATAAGTTTCATGAGGCAGAAACCGGGGCAAGTGTTGCAGCCAAGTCTGTCGGTCACTGTCACCCTGTACTACCAATACATTGATTCTGAACGAATGTTGTTAGATACCGAACCTGATATACAAAATCATATCAGTCTCTTTATTAGTAAAGAAAGGATATAATTTTGTATTGTTGGATAATGTTTTGAACATGTCCTATATCAAAAGTTGATCGGTTCAGGCACGTTATCTAAAAGCATTGATGTTCTAAATCAAACTACAGTTCTTAGTATACGGATCACACATAAGAGGAAGAGTTCAGATATGAACAGATTCTTCTTAAGGTATTGTAGACTAGGTCAGATCAATGTGACCCGACTAGCTAGAGTTACATATAGATGCATATTTAAATCAGTTTGAATTTACATCTTGTGAAACTCGCCAGTCATGTCACAAAGATAAGATGACCAGTGGGAGCGAGGATTGCATCATGAGATGATGACCCAACTAGTTTCGAGCTGGCCATCAGGAGTAAGACTCTGCAAGAATGGCTGGATGCTTAGTGATCTGAGATGGAATCCATATACACCAACAAAGTATGGACTTTGGTTGCTATATCTGAAGGGTTAAATCCCCATCAGGAGCAAGTATATCTTGAGAAGATTACTTGGTGTAGATGGAAAAGTTGAGACTTTCAAAGCTAGGCTTGTTAAAGCTTTTCGTCATCGACCAGGCGTGGATAATGATGAAACCTTTTCAAGTGACTATGCTTAAGTCCATCCAGATCCTACTTGCCACGGCTACATACCATGACTACGATATCTGGTGGTTGGGTGTCATGACTGCTTTTCTAAATGATGTTTTAGAAGAGAACGTCTAAAAGTACACAGCCAGAGGGCTTCGTAGACAGTGGGAGCAGCGGAAACGTGTGCAAGATGCTTTATAGGATAAAGCAGGCATCGCGGAGTTGGAACATCTGTTTTGATGGATAAGTCAAAGAAGTTGACATCATCAAAATGGTAGATGAACCTTGTATAAACAAGAAGGTAGTAGTGAGTATGGTGACGATCCTCGTAGAGTACGTGGATAACATACTCTTGATAGGGAAGTAGTTTCCTATGCTACGCTCGGTCAATCTCCGCTTATCACAAAGATTCTCCATATAGGATTAAAGTGATACCTACTAAATCCTGGATTTTGGATCTATGAGATAGATCTAAATGGATGTTAGGATACTCACTAGATGTAGTGAGATGGTATCAACCGATCCTGGGGAGAATCATAGGAAGTGTTCCAGGGTGATAAAGACGACTGAATGTCAGTCGCAGGCATTGTCTTTACCCTCAGTAAAGGGACGGTATGTTGGAAGAGTTCCAAGCTAGATACCGTGACATACTAGACGATAAAGGCTGGATACATCGCTACTTAAGATGCTACCAAAGAGGCTGTTTGGGTGTATATTGGTTCATGAGATGAACTATGTTCCTCCCATTGTGTGACAATGGAGTTGTGGCTTATGCCAAGGAACGTCCGTCCCATCAGTGATCCAGACATATTCTAAGGCAGTATCACCTGATCATGGAGATGGTTGATCTCCAGGGAGATCGAGGTTAGAAGAGTAGACTCAAAGGACAACACAGCGGATCCACTCACAAAGGCCTGTTCCCAGAGAGAGACTTTCATGGGATGGTTGAGTATGAGATACTGCAACCACTGCTACAGATGGCCCTAGTGCAAGTGGGAGATTGTTAGTTATATGTATGCCCTAGAGGCCATTACTGTACATAGGATGTATATTGTAGTGGATGCTGGGACATATATAGGGAGGACTTTCTTGCTCGACATGATAGTATGCTATCTGGTTACTCTTTACCTTAACGTGTATGCTGATTGTCTCTCTGTTACATGTTGGTAAAGCCCTTAGGATCTGTACTTGACTACCTGGACTGTGATGCGGATCATACTAGTGGGGACATGGTAGTCTATAAGTACATCCTTCAAAGTCCCTAGTCGAGGGTGTATCGAGACGGGGCATCGATACACCAGAGTAGACTAGCGTATACCTTCTCGACCCATACAGATGGGCGATGGATGATCCCATATCCATTGGTGTTTGACATCGGAGATGATATACGGGTGCTCAGTAGAGACTGGGTACACTGGACGGACTCGCCGAGAACTCCCAGATGGTATTATACCTCACGTCAGATGGCAGTTCTCTGGTGACACTGGTACAGAGTAGTCTGTTGACCCGAGATCGTCATAGAGTCTTGTGTGGTTCCCACTGTGCTTTGATTTCCATCTTACCACGTCCAAGAGGGCGTGCAAAACGGTGGTTTTTGGGTACAGTCCCGAGTCACATGGAGGCAATGAACGATAGGAGGGGATTCGTCTCTCCCGGTATAGGGAGTTGATGTTGCGCTGTGTTCGATTGGCTATAACAGAAAATCCCTGGCCAGGGTTGCTGAGATTTACTGGTAAGTGTTACCAGTAGTTTCTCGAACAGTTATAGACCTCATATCGACACGACTTATCGAGCTATTGGGGTCTGACGTTTACCACCCCTAGGCGAGATATGCGACATATCAGACGATCAGACCGGACTGTACGGTAGTGTTACTGGTCGGATTCACTGGAGTGTGAGCGGGCTTGCTCGTCGATCTTCAGATCGCTCAATATCCGGGTGGCCGTTACGTTTGGCAGACCGCTTGCGGCTTGTGGGTGTTTGATATGATCATCACCTGCTGCCGGCGTATTGACGAGTCTTTAGAGTCCTACACAGAGGTTTCCTGGCTCAAGCAAAACGAAATAGGAGCGCATATGAGATATGTGCGGGACCGAGAATAATGCGTGTATGTGATACCGTATTCTATTCTCGCGATAAATATATCGAATGGTTGTATGCGATATAACCTAGATATCGATTCAAGCGTTGATTCGATAAGCCGATATATTGTATACTAGTCGGTTGTGTGCGACATAACCGGGTCATTGAATCAAGTGTTGATTTAATGATTTAATGTATAATTATATATTTGATATATTACTTTGCATTAACTAGTATTGGTTTACTTAAGATGGATTTTCTCACTCGGATTGTGCGCATTACATATGCGATATGATTTTGTGCACTTGATTGTATCATGTTTGATGATACATGATTACTTGGTTAAGTGCAAAGAATAAACCATGGTTAAAAGAATGATTAGGGTTTCATTTCCTTTATTTATTCATTTATTTAATTATCCTTTTATTTTTGATAAATGAATAAAAAGAAAAGAGAAAAGAATGGTTGCTAGATTTGGAGTTTAGTTGAAGCTTCATGAAGCTTTGATAAAGTCAACCATACTTATCTCATCCTTAACCCTAACCATTCACACTAACCATGATTCATTCTCTACACTTGACCATGGTTAGAATTATGATAAGAATTCATTTTCTTTTCTTTTTCTATTAACTTATCATAATATCTTTCTTCTTCTTCTTCATTCTTCAAGTGAAGAAAAGCAAGGTCCATCAATGGTGATTGTTGGAAAAGAGTGAGAAATCCAAATCTAAAGTTAACCCACTTCCTATTTCTTCATCCTCTACCTCTTGCCAAGTAGTAGAGTGTGTTTCCTTCACAAGTCATCATGGTTTGGTGAAGGTGGAGCTTGATTCATCGATGCCTCGACGTAGATCATCTTCGGCATGGACATCGACGACCTAGCTTGCCCATTCTCCGACGAAGCCGACTCTAGAGCCCGGATTTGATTTGGACAGCGGAGACGACATCGTTGCGGAGCCGTGGAGGTGGAGCACCGGATCTACAAAGGTTGTATTTCCGTATTCTCTTTAGCTAAGTTGTTAGCTAGCTTTCTTTTCGCCTAGACATCTAGTTATCGATCCGTACACTAGGGTTTGTAGGCACCATAATTTTGAAATTGCCATGGTTGATGGCTTGGGAGACCTCACTAGCGTGCCTAGGAACCCTGCAATCTGTAGTGCCTAGAGTTGTAATGAGTTGCTCTAAGTGTACATTGATCTATCTTCTATCCTTGATTCTCAACACATGAGATGTAACATTTCAGAAAAATAAAATATTATTTTTTGAGTTTAAATAATTAAAATAATAAATTTTATGGATATTGTAAAAGTATGGAGATTAGTTTTAATGAAATAGTATGATTATATACTTATAGTTTGGAAAATAATTTGGAAAATTAATATGAATTAATGATTTTGAAAGAATTTATGTGATTTTGACATTTTATAAAGTATTATATAATTAATTGCATACAAGTTAATACAAAATTTGATTAATATGTCGCTAATTATGCATTAATCTTGTTTATGTACATGACATGCAATATAATATGTTGCAAACACTTATTACATGTTTTTGAACCATGCTTCAATTGCATTTACAAGGTTTTTGTTTTGTTTTTAAATAAAAAGGAAAAAGAATAAGAAAAGATAATTAGAGAAAGGGTGGCATGGAGATAAGGGGGTATGGCAAGGGAGGGAGGGAGAGAGAGAGTGTGGGAAGATTCTAGCAAGCCATCACCGTATTTTCCCCTTTCCTCATCTCTCTTCTTCATTTTCATCTTCTCCTCCTCCATCTCTCTCATCCTCCACTTCCTCTACCACCCTCAAACACCCTCCAAAACACCACAAAACACCATGCTCCCTTCACAAAAATCACTCCAAACCTCACTACAAACCCCATAGGTAGATCAAGTTGGGACTTTGAGGCACTTGGGCAACCCTAGAATTTTCTTGAGTTGCCAAATGAGATAATCCCTACACTTCTAGTTAAGTTTTTAGTTTTCCTAATATCCTATAGTGGTTTAGAATTAAAAATAGTGCATGTTTGTGATGTTAGAAATTTCCAAGTTGAGGTCTAGAAAATTTTATGATTTGAAAAGGTGTAATTAAGGTGTAATTAGTGACATCAACCCCTATAGTGTTAGAATTACAGACTAAACCCCAAACCAGGAACTTGGGAATCTCCGATATCGGGTTTTGTGGATATAGTGATGATATATAGAGATCTGCTATAACTTGGGAGCCCTGAAAAATATTTAGCAAACACAACGAGACGTGTAGGTGACCTAGAATCTACCCCTGAGACCCGAGCCCTAAATCCATTAACATGGCCGCAGATTTAACCTAATTGGCCGCAATTTGGGCCTGGGTATTGCTTTTGTGCCTCGTGCTTGGTTCATGGCTCACTTAGATGTTAATTTTACCTATCCTATATGCAAAATATCCTAATTTCATCTGAGGCAGAATCTGGAAGTGTTTTTTAAAGTTTCTGATTTCGTTTTGCGAGTTTTGTTAACTTGAATTTTGGTAATTGGATTTTGACTCGGTCGTTTGACATTTGTACGTCAGCGTCGAGGGTTGTTTGGCTATTCTTGCATGCGTGGACCATAGGTTCTAATCTATGTGTGTTTCGTGTGCCGCTTTGGTTTTCATATTCGATTCGTGTTTACGATACGACGTGTTTAAACTGTAGGTACCTTCGCATGGACTTCGGGACGACAAGGGAGAGCAAAGCGTCATCGACTTCGGCAAGGAGAGGATTATATGTGAGTATATGTATGTCTACGGGGAAAGTCGGGTGGATGGTGTTGGATATATGTATGCCCCAGAGGCCATTATATGATAATGGATGTATTTATACATGTATATATATATATATATAGGACTTTCTTTCTCGACATGATAGTATGCTATCTGGTTACTCTTTATCTGACATGTTCACTTGATCATGCTTTTATTCATTTGTACATGTTGATAAAGCCCTGAGGATATTTGCTTGACTATTGTGATTATGATGCAGATCATACTAGTGGGACATGTGTAGTTCATAAGCATATCCTGAAATATCCCTAGTCGTGGGTATATTGAGACGGGGCATCGATATTCCAGAGTAGACTAGCGTATATGATACTAGACCCATATGATGGGCAATGGATGTTCCCATATCCATTGATATTTGACATCAAGATCGTATGCGGGTGCTCGGTGGAGACTGGGTACACTGGACAGACTCACCGAGAACTCCTATATGGTATTATATCTATCGTCGGAAAGCAGTTCTCAGGTGACACTAGTACAGGTTAGTCTGTAAACCCGAGATCGTCATAGAGTCTCACGTGTTCTCCCACTGTACTTTGGTTTCCACCCTACCACGGCTCTGCTGAGTCATGCAAACAGGTTGCTTTTGGGTACAGTCCCGAGACATGTGGAGGCAATGAGCGATAGGACGGGTTTCATCTCTCCTGGTTTTGGAGGTTGATATTGCGTTGTGCTCGATTGGCTATATCAGTAAGTCCCTGGTCAGGGCTGTTGAGATTTACTGATAAGTGTTATCAGTAGTTTCTCGGTATGATTATAGGCCATACATCGGCATGACTTATTGAGTTATTGGATTCGACGATGCCATCCCTAGACTTAATATGCAGCATATCTGACGAAAAGACCGGACTGTACGGTAGTGTTGCCGGTTGGCTCGACGGGAGTTTTGACAGGTTCGCTTGTTTTCTTCTAATCGCTCAATACTCGGGTGGTCGTTACGTTTAGCTGAACTCTTGCGGCTTGGGAGTGCTTGATATGATCATCACCCACTGCCAGCGTATTGACGAGTCTTAGAGTCCCACAAAGTCGTTTCCTAGCCCAGGCGAAACGATGTGGTGTGCATATGTGATATGCACGGGGACCCGATTAAATGCGAGTATGTGATACCATATATTAATCGGGCGATTTTCTATTGGTCGGGTCTTATGTGATATAGCCGGTTTGTTAAATCAAGTGTTTATTTGACATTGACTTAATAGCTCACTTTATTTAAACCCTTTTTCTTTATTGCATGCATGCATGTAAGCATATGTTTATGTTGATGCAAATGTTGATGTGCATGCACACATACATGCATACGCTTGTATGTATCATGGTTGTTGATACACGAGTGGTGGCAATGCAAGACTCACATGGAAGTATTTATCTAAATATTTATTTTTTGAGTTAATGTTAAATAGGATTAATTCATGGTTGATAATTATCCTTCATCTTTGACTTAACCTTGAATTAACCATGAGTTAATTTTCTATGGCTCTCTTTTCTCCAAAGTAAATATCTAGATATTTATTAACCCATGGTTTGAGATGAGAGTGGAATATATATATATATATATATATATATATATATTCTCATTTTCATTTGATTATCTTTTTATAACTTGAGGTCTTGAGCTGCCTTCATCTTCTTCCTCCTCTCTCTTGCTCTCTAGATTTTGTTAGTGAGTGAGATAGTGATAAAGTTAGGGTTTTGAAGTAAGAAAACAAACCACATCATCATTCTACACTAGTCTAGCCAATTAGTTTAGAGTGTTAGCTTCATCTTCATCCTTTGATCAAGTGGAGCTTGGACAAAGAGGACTCCGGGTGGATCATCGTGGACTCGGAAGATCACAAGCAAGCCCGTTCCAACTCTCAAGTAGCCAAGGAGTCAAGCAAAGGGAACTACAAAGGTTGTATTCTCTTTACTTTGTGTTAAGTTACTTGTAGTATGAGATACTACTTCACTTGTTACTTTAAATTTCTAGTTTTGATCCTAGGTTAGTTTGCTTAGCACCCCAAAAATTTAAATTGTAGCATGTTTGATGCAACCCAAACCCTTGTGAGGTGCTAAGTAAATGTAGGGTTCCTAGGCACTCTAATGAGGTCTCACAAGGCATCAACCATGCCAATTTCAAATCTTACGGGTGCCGAGAAACCCTAATACGGATCGTTAACTAGAAGTCTAGGCGAACACAAGCAACTAGTTAACAAATTAACTAAAAGAACGGAAATACAACCTTTGTAGATCCGTTCCTCCACCTCCATAGCTCCGCAATGAAGTCTCCTCGCTGTCCAAATGGAAACCCGGGCTCTAGCGTCGGCTTCATCGGAGAAATGGGCGGGCAAGGTCGTCGGCTTCGTGCCGAAGATGATCTACGTCGAAGCATCACAAGATCAAGCTCCCATTTCACCAAGTCATGAAACTTGTGAAGAGAACACCCTATACTACTTGGCAAGAGGTAGAGGATGAAGAAATAGGAGGTAGGTTCACTTTAGAATTGGATTTCTCACTCATTTTCACAAGTTGTCATTGTTGATAGCAAGCTTTTTCTTGAAGTGAAGAAGAAGAAGAAGAAGCAAGAATATGATAAGTCTTTTTTTTAAATAGAAAATAAATCAATTCTTATCATATCATGAACCATGGTCAAGTGTAGAGAACTAACTAAGGTTCAAGTGAATGGTTAGGGTTAAGCATGAGACAAAATGGTCACTTTAGTCAAAGCTTCATGAAGCTTCAAAGATAAAACAAAACTAGCAACCATTTTTCTCTTTATGCTTTTCCAAAATGAATAAACAAATAAATAAATGAATAAGCTAAACCCTAATCATCAACTTAACCATGGTTTAATTCTTTACACTTAACCAAATAAGCATGCATCATCAAACATGATACAAACATGTGCACAAAAGTATATCACATATACAACTTGCACATCCAAGTGAGAAAATCCATTTAAAGTGAACCAATACTAGTTAATGCAAAGTAATATATCAAATATATAATTATACATTAAATCATTAAATCAACACTTGATTTAACGATCCGGTCATATCGCATATAACCGACTAGTATCCTATGTATCGGCTTATCGAACCAATCCTTGATTCGATAACTAGGTTATATCGCATATAACCAATCGATACATTTATCGCGAGAATGGAATACGGTATCACATACACGCATTATTCTCGGTCCCGCACATATCTCATATGCGCTCCTATTTCGTTTCGCTTGAGCCAGGAAACCTCTGTGTAGGACTCTAAAGACTCGTCAATACGCCGGCAGCAGATGATGATCATATCAAACACCCACAAGCCGCAAGCGGTCTGCTAAACGTAACGGCCACCCGGGTATTGAGCGATCAGAAGATCGACGAGCAAGCCCGCTCACACACCTGTGAATCCAACCAATAACACTTACCGTACAGTCCGGTCTGATCGTCTGATATATCGCATATCTCGCCTAGGGGTGGTAAACGTCAGACCCCAATAGCTCGATAAGTCGTATCGATATGAGGTCTATAACAGTTCGAGAAACTACTGGTAACACTTACCAGTAAATCTCAGCAACCCTGGCCAGGGATTTCCGGTTATAGCCAATCGAACACAGCGCAACATCAACTCCCTATACCGGGAGAGACGAATCCCCTCCTATCGCTCATTGCCTCCATGTGATTCGGGACTGTACCCAAAAACCACCATTTTGCACGCCCTCTTGGACGTGGTAAGGTGGAAATCAAAGCACAGTGGGAACCACACAAGACTCTATGACGATCTCGGGTCAACAGACTACTCTGTACCAGTGTCACCAGAGAACTGCCATCTGACGTAAGGTATAATACCATCTGGGAGTTCTCGGCGAGTCCGTCCAGTGTACCCAGTCTCCACTGAGCACCCGTATATCATCTCTGATGTCAAACACCAATGGATATGGGATCATCCATCGCCCATCTGTATGGGTCGAGAAGGTATACGCTAGTCTACTCTGGTATATCGATGCCCCGTCTCGATACACCTACGACTAGGGACCTTAAAGGATGTACTTATAGACTACCATGTCCCCACTAGTATGATCCGCATCATAGTCCAGGTAGTCAAGTACACATCCTAAGGGCTTTACCAACATGTAACAGAGAGACAATCAGTGTACACGTTAAGGTAAAGTGTAACCAGATAGCATACTATCATGTCGAGCGAGAAAGTCCTCCCTATATATGTCCAAGCATCCACTACAATATACATCCTATGTATAGTAATGGCCTCTAGGGCATACGTATAACTAACAATCTCCTACTTGCACTAGGGCCATCTGATAGCAGTGGTTGTAGTATCTCATACTCAACCATCCCATAAAAGTCTCTCTCTGGGAAAAGGCCTTTGTGAGTGGATCCGCCGTGTTGTCCTCTGAGTCTACTCTCCTAACCTTGATCTCCTTGGAGATCAACCATCTCCTTGATCAGGTGATACTGCCTTAGAATATATCTGGATCACTGATGGGACGGACGTTCCTTGGCATAAGCCACAACTCTATTGTCACACAATGGGAGGAACTAAGTTCATCTCATGAACAAATATACATCCAGACTGCCTCTTTGGTAGCATCTTAAGTAGCGATGTATCGAGCCTTTATCGTCTAGTATGCCACGGTATCTAGCTTGGAACTCTTCCAATATACCGTCCCTTTACTGAGGGTAAAGACAATGCATGTGACTGACTTTCAGTCGTCCTTATCACCCTGGAACCCTTCCAGTGATTCTCCCCAGGATCGATTGATACCATCTCACTACAACTAGTGAGAATCCTGACATCCAATTAGATCTATCGCATAGATCCAAAATCCAGGATTTAGGAGGTATCACTTTGATCCTATTATGGAGAATTCTTGTGATAACCGGAGATTGACCGAGCGTAGCATAGGAAACTCTTTTCTTATCAAGAGTATGTCATCCACGTACTCTACGAGGATCACTACCATACTCCCTACTACCTTCTTGTATATACAAGGTTCATCTACCATTTTGATGAAGTCAAACTATTTGTCTTCCACATCAAAACAGATGTTCCAACTCCGCGATGCCTGCTTTAACCTATAAAGCATCTTGTACACGTTTCCGCTGCTCCCACTGTCTACGAAGCCCTCTGGCTGTGTACTTATAGACGTTCTCTTCTAAAACATCATTTAGAAAAGCAGTCATGGCACCCAACCGCCAGATATCGTAGTCATGGTATGTAGCCATGGCAAGTAGGATCTGGATGGACTTAAGCATAGGCACTGAAAAAGGTTTCATCATTATCCACGCCTGGTTGATGACATAAACCTTTAACAAGTCTAGCTTTGAAAGTCTCAACTTTTCCATCTACACCAAGTAATCTTCTCAAGATTTACTTGCTCCTGATGGGGATTTAACCCTTCAGATATAGCAACCAAAGTCCATACTTTGTTGGTGTATAAGGATTCCATCTCAGATCGCTAAGCATCCAGCCATTCTTACAGAGTCCCACTCCTGATGGCCTGTTCGAAACTAGTTAGGTCATCATCTCATGATGCAATCCTCGCTCCTACTGTCATAGAGTAACCGAAGTATCTCTCAGGTGGGTGAGAAAACCTACTAGATCGGCGGAGAGGCTGAGGTTCGTTGGTAACTATTGAATCTTTTGGTTTTATCAAATCATCTGCTGTAGTTTGTATAGCTGGAACATTTCCAGTTCTACATAACAGATCTTGCCTCGAGCTTGTCCGGATTTTGCTTTTAGACATAGGCCGGACAATCCCAAATCTTAGCTAACTTAAGATATGGGCTCTTTCCATTCCATATCACATATGAAGTGGTAGGCAACTGATTTGATTCGAACCCTATTCAATAGGTATGCAGCTTCTCAAGCGCATAACTCCCAAAAGGAAATAGGAAACTCAGTAGTACTCGTCATAGAGCACACCATATCAAATAGGGTGCTATTGCTCCGCCCCGATATACCAACGTGTTGTGGTGTATACGGAGGAGTAATGCTGAGAGAGAATCTTATTCTCCTTTAGAATAGTCCAGGAATTCCGTGCTCAAGTATTCTCCTCCTTGATCACATCAAAGGACATAATACTTATACCCGTATTGGTTCTCTACTTCTAACTTATATTCTGTGAATATCTCAAAAGATTCGGACTTGTGTTTCAACAGGAACATATGTCTGAATCTTGAGAGATCATCAGAGAATGTAATGAAGTACAAAGAGCCGGTCTTGGTATATGTAAACAGGGGACTTTCATACATCATAATGTATCAATCCTAAGAGTTCACTAACTCTTTCTCTGTTTCCAATAAACAGAGCTATGGTCATCTTATCTTTGTGACATGACCGGCAAGTTTCATAAGATGTAAATTTAAACTAATTTAAATATGCATCTAAATGTAACTTGGCTAGTCGGGTCGCATTGATATGACCTAGTCTACAATACCTCAAGAAGGATTCGTTCATCTCTGAACTCTTCCTCTCGTGTGTGTTCTGTATACTAAGAACTGTAGTTTGATTTAGAACATCAATGCTTTTAGATAACGTGCCTGAACCGATCAACTTTTGATATAGGAAATGTTCAAAACATTATCCAACTATACAAAATTTTATCATTTCTTTACTAATAAAGAGATAGATATGATTTTGTATATCAGGTTCGGTATCTAATAACATTCGTTCAGAATCAATGTATTTGGAATACAGGGTGACAGTGACCAACAGACTTGGTTGCAACACTTGCCCCGTTTTCTGCCTCATGAAACTTATCACCCGTTCTCAGTTCTCTACCTTTCTGTAGCCCTATGTAACAGATTACATATCTGGGATCCTGATCTGGTATCACATACCCAGGACGTAGAGGATACAGAGAAACAGTTCTTTGTAACGAACACACCCGAAGATGATGCATCAGCATGCACTCTCTTCGTTTGGGCGGCACGGGAATTCTGGTATTCCCCAATTTCCTGCTCTGTCTTATAACAATTATAAGTTAGAGCGGGACCAACGTTCCCCAGCTCAGTATAACAAGCGGGTTCGGTCAATATTCCGTATTATTATCTTGATTAAGGCGTGATATGGTTGCTACCTGGAGAGAGAGAGAGAAGAAAACACTCAGCGTACGCTCTTTCAATAATAGATTGGTTATTATTTTATCTAATCAGGATGGCTCCCACTGCTTTTTATCAAATCTTCCTTCAAACCCTAAAAGGAAAGACTAGCCGGGATTAATTACACACTACAAGTTCGCCAATCTTTTAGCCAGGCCAGTGTCGGTACTTTGAGGAGGTCCCCCGTGCTTTCGCACGAACCTAATTAATGTAAACCTCATTTTCCCAGAGGCGTAACCTCGTTAACACCTTTCTAGACACCTACTTGATCGGCTAATTGTAATGTGTAAAACTCTCCCAGGAGTAACTCTTACTCGCAGCGGGTATCGGGATCCAACTATCTCATAGAAGGTATGCAATCTCATTGCAAATTTCAACACTTGAAATTTCCGATAATATTTTGCCCCTAACGTGCTATGACCTTGACGAAAGCCAACAAACCATAGCCCGCTAGTCAAGTTCAACCCGTACATTTCTTGATTGAATTAAACCCACCCGCACGACCCTTGACGAAAGCCAACAAAGCCGCACGACTACCCTAATCCAATCGCATCGTATGCTGGCAGATAAGCAGCATATAGCTACCGAACACTGCACCTTGACGAAAGCCAACAAATGCAGCACGAATACTATATACAACTTATCTGAAATGACGGAGGGCTACGACAGGTTTTTCTGAAAACCTATTGCGTAATGAACTTGATATCGTTATAGAATCAAATGATTTTGAAATGGAGTGTTTTTGAGGCTTTTCTAGTTTTGCTAAAGGAGTCACTCCCGGTGAAGGGATCGTCGGTCCTTTCCTCGTCGAATGAGGTGCGGGATATATCATATATATCACTGTGCAAAGCAAAAACTCTTAAAAGCAATCAAAAGACGAACCGAGTGTGTAGCATCTGCCAGTTATTGCTAAAGGAGTCACTCCCGGTGAAGGGATCTCGGTCCTTTCCTCATCGAATAAGGTGCAGGATATATCACATATACCGCTGTGCAAAGCAAGAACTGTAGCTACCTGTTTTTATTTTTGAAATTCGATTCTACAACATCTTTAGGTTTCTTTTATTTTCATTAATCTCATTATTGAAGTCCCATCATTTAAATTACCTAAACATCACAGATAAATACGACGTACACTTATGCCATCCGCATTCGCCTCGATGTCCCCTCGTGCACCGTTAGGTTAGGTGACTAACGGCAGAGCGGTGCAGGGATAGCGCGGGTGTAAAACATAAGTAACGCCTATATAATATATCATATATACTATATACAGTATCCATCACAGAACATATCACATGATCACATCACAGATATCGCAGCAGAAGAATCATATGAAATATTGGATATACTAGGACGTCCGTGTTTTCAATACGAGCCAGTATAAAACACGGATTCCACGGTCGTGATGAATAGCCAAACCCACACCCCTAGACCCTTACAAGAGTGGCAAGCAACCCTACCAATTCTGGAGTTAGGAGACCCGGACTCGACTCCTCGAGTTGGTCTCCCACTGGACTCTAGAACCCGGTTACTTGTGCTCCCCTCCTTGGGTCTATCCTAGTGCGGAAAAGTAAAGAATATACAAAGGGTGACATCTTCCGCAACCTGGAAGTACCCCAATAAAAGAATATTACATACAAGTTTTTACATGAATGAAAATGAAAGACACTCATCTCACATAAAGAACCCCGGCTATTCAAACACGACGATCCAATATGACATATCCAGCAACACATAACATCACATGTCATCAACGTAAGTAAATATGCGCATCCCAATTGTCGTTGACATATAGCAATGAAACCGGCGATATCACATATTACACTTACGGTCACAGAAAAGAAAGTGTAAAACTACAACAGTTGGAATCCGCAACCTCTTTAGACATCGCATGCCTAACCAAATGAATTCCTTAGATATCGCATGCCTAACAATTATAAACCCCGCATTTTAGTCTCATCATTGAAAACACTTTTCAATATCAAGTCGGGCAATTCAACAAGATTCCCGATATCCTGATCGAATGCTCGTCGCAAACTTTAGTAGGCGGCCGCACCCCCGACGCCGTCGACGACGTGCACCAAGGAGGAACACTGCTGCCGTGAGCACCCGAACGGATGCCTTCGGCGACGGGGTTCTCCTACAGTCACTTGGTCGGGGCTATGGGGTGAGGCTGTCTATTAAGTTTACCCGGCGAGTATCCGCGTACACTACGTGATTGCGACGGACTTTTGATCACATCAAAATTCCGTGGCAACCGATCAAGTGAGACTAAAGTGCTTGATTTATAACATTCATTCAGTTATCTCATAACTACTTGTGAATTCCAATTATTGTATCCCATTCCAGATAAATAGAAAATGTTAAACTTTCCGATCGAACATTCAAACACCCAAGTTTTCCGAAACAGATCAACACATGAAATAAGTTTAAAAACATCCAGTTCATGCCTCAGTACCAACGGTCCAGCCGTAGAAGGGTCAAGCCAACGCCTCACATGTGGCACGCCGTACCGCCCCAAACCCTAAGGTTCAAAGGGCAGTTCAAGACGGTCACATAATCGAGTTAAGGTTTGTTATCTTCTAGAGGGACCATCGCTTTACTTGCACTACTTAGAACGTTATTAAACTACGGAAAAATCCAACACTTGGAAATTTCCCGGCAGGGGAAAAAGTGGGTATTTATATCCAGTCGAACTTTTTAACAGTTTCTAAAATATCCGGAAAAACATAAACGAAGTTAAATTATCCGATCAAATTAACGAATCCCCAATAAAACCCTAGAAAACTTAACACTTGAGTGGAAATAAAAAATTCACATAAAAAATTGCCAAGAAAGGACCTAAGAATAAATATATGAAATTTGAGGGACTAAGTCCAAATTTGAGCCGCGGAAGCGCCGCCAAACCCCTGGTTTGGCCGCGGTTACGCGGTCGAATTATGGAATTAGGAGCCCAAACTTCACAGTAATTCTTAGTCCAGGCATACTATCATGTCGAGCGAGAAAGTCCTCCCTATATATGTCCAAGCATCCACTACAATATACATCCTATGTATAGTAATGGCCTCTAGGACATACGTATAACTAACAGTAAACCCTACAGTGGTATCAGAGCCAGACTAGAACATTAGAGTAGCCTAAACGACGTTAAAACATTTCGAACGAACATCGATCACCCAAGAAAAACACTCTCTGAAAAATTTTCAAAAAATTAGAATTTTTCACTTTAAAAATATTCAGAAAATCATGCAGGTAATTCTATGGACCCACTAGAAGAACGATACCCTAACTCGATTAAACGACCGCGGAACCGCGACAGAAACTTGCTTTTGGTGGCGGTTCCGCGGCGTCGTTTGTGAGGCACGGGTCGGCCCTTCTACGGTTGGTCCATAGGTACTGTGGCATACTTCTGGGTAATTTTAATTCTGCTCAGGTGTTGAGCTTCTCTGTGGATTTTTGGGTCATTGATCGATTGATCAAATACTTTAACATCGCCTAGTTTATTAGCATATATTGACATGAGATGTTGTATCTTGCTGTGAGATGAAGTATAGGATCGTCGTGATGAATGGCCGAGGGTTTTATTTGAGATGAGAGTTTTATTTTCATTTATGTAAAATTTATTTGTATGTAATATTCTTTTATTGGGGCACATCCGGGTTGAGGGTGATGGTTTCCTTCGATATATATTATTTACTTTTCCGCATTAGTATAGATCCAAGGTGGGGAGCACAAGTGACCGGGTTCTAGAGTCCAGTGTGAGGCCATCTCGAGGAGTCGAGACCGGTTCTTCTAACTCTAGATTGGTAGGGTCGCTTGCCGCTCTCGTAGGGGTCTAGGGCATGGGATTGGCTATTCATCACGACCGTAGAACCCGTATTTCTATCGTTGGCTAAATACAAAATACGGAATTCCTAGTATATCCTATATTTTCATATATGTGCTTCTGCTGTTTATATTCTGTGATGTGATCGCTTGATATATTTGAGACGAATGCAATATTATATATGAGATATATAGTAGGCGTTGCTTATGTTTTGCACCCGAGCTAATCCCGTCCCGGTATGCCGTTAGTTAAATAACCTAACGGTGCATAACGGAACATTGTGGCGAATGCGGATGGCATAAGCGTACGTTGTATTTTCGTTTCTTTTCTGTGTTTGGCATAAAGACTTAAATGATGGGACTACATTAATATGATTAATGTAAGGAAAGATAAACCTAAAAAGATGTTGTAGAATCGAATTTAAAAACCACTCGGCTTTTTGTGAAAAAGCTACTTTTCAAAATTGCGGAGCTTAAGCTACTCCTTTTGAAAATCGTTTGATTCTACAACGATATCAAGTTCAAAGCGTTAAGGGTTTTCTTAAAAACCATCCGCAACCCTCCGTCATTTTATAAAGTAGAGTACTTAGTATTCGTGCTATGTATGTTGATTATAGTCAAGGCGTAGTGTACGGTAGCTAAGTGATGTCTTCCTACAAAACATATGATGTGATTAATTAGGACATTCATGTGATTATGTTGATTATAAACAAGGGTCATGTGGGTGGATCTAATTAATTAAGAAATGACGGCTAGAACTTGACTAGTGCTCATGATATGTTGATTATAGTCAAGGTCATGAGTACTAGGGGTATAAACCACATCGGGAGTTTCAAGAGTTGGAATTTGCAATGAGATTGCATACCTTCCATATGATGGTTGATCCCGATCCCACTGTGAGCAAGAGTTGCTTCCAGGAGAGTTTTGTAGTTTACAATTAGCTAACTCATTAGGCGTCTAGAAAGGTGTTAACGAGGCTACGCCTCTGGGAAAATGAGGTTTACTTTAATTAGGTCCGTGCGAAAGCACGGGGAACGTCCCTCAAGTACCGACACTGGCCTGGTTGAACGGTTAGCGAATTTGTAGAATGTAATTAATCCTGGCTAGTTTTCCTTTTAAAGTTTGAAGGGAAATTTGATAAAAGTAGTGGGAGACATCGATTAGATAAGATAATAACCAATCTGATCTTTGCAAGAGCTTTCGCTGAGTGTGTTCTTTTCTCTCTCTTAATGGCAGATACCAATAACAGGACTCGCGCTTCTACTAGATAAAAATAAACCGAATGGGACCAATTATAAAGATTGGCTGAGGAACATTAATATAGCCTTGACTTATGATAAGGTATCATATGTCCTCACGGCTCCAGCCTCGCCCGTCCCAGGTCCTAAATCTTCAGTCGCGGATAAAGAAATCCGCAAGACATGGGACGCTGACTGTGCTGCGGCCAAATGCCTCGCGCTTGCATCGATGGATAACACACATCAAAAGCAGCACGAGAAGATGGATGTACAATCCATCTTTCTCCATACAAAAGAGTTGTATGGGGAGCAATCTCGTGTCCTACGATACGAAGCGTCTAGAAAGTTGTTTCAGACGCGGATGGCTCCTGGCACACCAGTAGGTGACCATGTTCTGATGATGATAGCTCTTATAGAAGAGTTTAAGGACCTCGGATGGATAATGGACAACGAACAATATAATGATATTATTTTGCAGTCTCTCCCCCCTGCCTTTGCTCAGTTTGTAATTAACTTCAACATGGACAACATGGAGAAGTCACTACCTGAACTCCTCAATATGTTGAGGAGTGCAGAGAGGACGCTGAAGTCGGTGAAGACTCCTGCTTTGACTGTTGGGCCATTTTCCTCCTCTCACCCAAAGGCCAAGGCCAAGGGAAAGATGAAGAAGAAACCCACCAAACCTAGAGGTGGAGTTAAAAGGCTAAGGGGAAAGACAAGTCCACGGCTGGGGAATCGGGGAAAGGGGAATGTTATCACTGCCACAAAGCGGGACACTGGAAGCGCAACTGCATTGAGTACTTGGATCTCAAAAGGAAGAAGCATGGTGATGCTTCCACTTCAAGTGTGTTTGTGACAGAAAACTGTTTTTCTATAAACTCTGCTTCCTGGGTATTAGATACCGGTTCAGGTTCTCACATTTGCAATTCCATGCAGGGGCTGAGAAATAGAAAAGTTTTGAAGACAGGTGACCATGCTCTCCGGGTTGGAAATGGTTCCAATGTACATGCGGTTTCAGTGGGAGAGTATCACCTGGGGTTGCCGTCAGGGTGTATATTGGTTTTGAGCCCATGTTATTATGTACCTAGTATGCTTTGTAATATTGTATCTGTTTCTTTGTTAGACAATGAAGGATATAACTTTGTATTGCAGAATAATGTTATGAACATTAACCTGAATCAAATGTTGGTTGGGTATGGTACACTTAATAACAGGATATACCTCCTAAATCAACACACAGTTTTCAGCATACAACACACTAATAAATAAATAAATTCAGAAATAAATGAAGCTTTTCTTTGGCACTATAGACTTGGTCATATTAACGAAACAAGACTAAACAAGCTACATAAAGGTGTATATTTGAACCCGTTTGAATATAAATCTTATGCAACTTGCAAGTCTTGTATCAAGGGTAAAATGACCAAAACTCCGTTTACAGGACACGGAGAAAGAGCTACTGAGCTCTTAGGCCTCATACATAGTGATGTATGTGGGCCAATGTCTACACAGGCTAGAGGCGGTTTTTCATACTTCATTACTTTCACTGATGATTTCTCAAGATTCGGTCATGTGTTTTTACTAAAGCATAAGTCTGAAGCTTTCGAGAAATTCACTGAGTACAAACTTGAAGTAGAAAAACAAACCGGAATGAGTATCAAAATGCTTCGATCAGATCAAGGTGGGGAGTATCTCAATACAGAGTTTGCAGACTTTCTAAAAGAGAATGGGATTCTCTCTCAGCTCACTCCTCCTTACACACCACAGCACAACGGTGTGTCAGAATGACGGAATCGGACCCTATTAGATATGGTTCGTTCCATGATGAGTGATGCTGAGTTACCTGTCTCATTTTGGGGGCATGCATTATAGACTGCAGCGTTTCTATTGAACAGGGTTCCAACCAAAACTGTGTCTACCACACCATATGAGATATGGTATGGGAAGAGACCATCTCTTAAGCGATTTAAGATTTGGGGTTGTCCAGCCTATGTCAGAAAGCATAATCCGGACAAACTCGAGACACGGTCAGTCATGTGTAAGTTTGTGGGATATCCAAATAATTCTTATGGATATCTTTTCTACCACAAGGAGGAACAAAAGGTTTTTTTTTTCTCGGAATGCCACATTTTTAGAAAATGAGTTTTTTACAGATACAGATGGCTGTGTGGTAGACCTAGAAGAAGTTCTAGAAACACAAGTTACAAATGACGACTTGGTTGAACCAGCTGGTGCAACAGAGACAAATGAACCTCAACCACTCCGTAGATCTGGTAGGACTTCTCGCCCACCGGAGAGGTACTACGGTTTCCTCATTGATGGTGATAGAGAAGATTGCATCATGGAGGATGATGATCCTACCTATTTTCAGCAAGCTATCACGAGTGGAGACTCTGTGAAGTGGCTGGATGCCATGAGATCTGAAATGGAGTCTATGTATACCAACAAAATATTGTCTTTGGACATTGTACCCCCTGGGGTAAAACCTGTGGGGTGCAAATGGATCTTTAAAAGAAAGATTGGTGTAGATAGACAGGTGGAGACCTATAAGGCAAGACTTGTGGCGAAAGGATTTCGTCAAAAACCGGGTCTGGACTATGACGAAACTTTTTCTCCCGTAGCCATGCTTAAATCCATTCGGATCCTACTTGCTATTGCTGCTCACTACGATTATGAAATCTGACAGATGGACGTTAAAACTGCATTTCTAAATGGTGATTTAGAAGAATGCGTTTATATGGATCAGTCAGAGGGCCTCGTTGATAGTGGGAGCAGTGGGAAAGCATGTAGATTGCTTAAATCCATTTATGGATTAAAGCAGGCATCACGGAGTTGGAACATCTGTTTTGATGATATTATCAAAGAGTTTGATTTCATCAAAAATCTAGATGAACCTTGTCTTTATAAGAAGGTTGTAGGGAGAGCTGTCACATTCCTCGTATTGTACGTAGATGACATTCGTCTGATAGGAAATGACATTCCTATGCTGCAGTCGGTCAAATCATTCTTATCATAAAGGTTCTCTATGAAGGACCTGGGTGATGCTACGTACATATTGGGTATTCGGATCTATAGGGATAGATCCAAAAGGTTATTGGGATTGTCCCAAACCAGATACATCAACACCATCCAAAAGAGGTTTAGTATGGAAGACTCCAAGCGGGGTGCCTTGCCCGCTTGCCATGGGGTCACTCTCTCCAAGGACTTTTGCCCAAAGACCGATGAAGAGAGAGCTCGCATGAGCATTATACCCTATGCTTCAGCCGTAGGATCTATAATGTACGTGATGTTATGTACACGCCCTGATGTAGCTTATGCACTAGGTGTAGTAAGCAGTTATCATTCAAACCCAGGGGAGAATCACTGGATAGCTGTGAAGAACATTCTTAAGTACTTGCGAAGGACTAAAGAATTATTCTTAGTGTATGGTAACGGAGATCTCAAAATGGAGGCCTTTACCGATTCGAGCTTCCAGAGTGATAAGGACGATAGCAAATCTATCTCTGGGTTTGTATTTACCCTCAATGGAGGGGCGGTGAGTTAGAAGAGTTCCAAACAGGATACCGTTGCAGACTCTACGATGGAAGCTGAGTACTTTGCTGCAAATGATGCCGCAAAGGAAGAAGTCTGGATGAGGAAGTTCGTCTCGGAGCTAGGAGTAGTTCCAACCATTATTGATCCAAAACCATTGTATTGTGATAATAATGGGGCTATGAGGTTATCCAAGGAGCCCAGGTCCAATCAGCGGTCCATACACATCCTGAGGCGATATCATCTTATCCGGAAGATAGTAGATCGCCGCGAGATCGAGATTCAGAGAGTAGATACAAAGAATAATATTGCGGATCCACTCACCAAGGCCCACCTTCAGCTGCAGCATGAGCGAATTTTTGAGATGTTGGGTATAAGATACGCCAATAACTGGCCTTAGTGTAAGTGGGAGATTATTGGATATATGTATGCCCTAGAGGCCATTATATGATAGTGGATATATTTATACATGTATGTGTGTGTGTGTGTATACACACACACACACACACACAAAGGACTTTCTTGCTCGACATGATAGTATGCTATCTGGTTACACTTTATCTGACATGTTCACTTGATCATGCTTTTATTCATTTGTACATGTTAATAAAGCCCTGAGGATATTTGCTTGACTACTGTGATTATGATGCAGATCATACTAGTAGGACATGTGTAGTTCATAAGCATGTCCTGAAATGTCCTTAGTCGTGGGTATATCGAGACGGGGCATCGATATTCCAGAGTAGACTAGCGTATATGATACTAGACCCATATGATGGGCGATGGATGTTCCCATATCCATTGATGTTTGACATCAAGATCGTATGTGGGTGCTCAGAGGAGACTGGGTACACTGGACGGACTCACCAAGAACTCCTATATGGTATTATATCTATCGTCGGATAGCAGTTCTCAGGTGACACTAGTACATATTAGACTGTAGACCCAAGATCGTCATAGAGACTCATGTGTTCTCCCACTGTACTTTGATTTCCACCCTACCACGGCTCTGCTGAGTCGTGCAAACAGGTGGCTTTTGGGTACAGTCCCGAGACATGTGGAGGCAATGAGCGATAGGAGGGGTTTTGTCTCTCCCAGTATTGGGGGTTGATGTTGCGTTGTGCTCGATTGGCTATATCAGTAAGTCCCTGGCCAGGGATGTTGAGATTTACTGATAAGTGTATCAGTAGTTTCTCGGTCTGATTATAGGCTATACATCGGCATGACTTATTGAGTTATTGGGGTCGACGATGCCATCCCTAGACTTAATATGCATCATATCTGACGAAAAGACCGGACTGTACGATAGTGTTGCCGGTTGGCTCGACGGGAGTTTTGACAGGTTCGCTTGTTTTCTTCTGATCGCTCAATACCCGGGTGGCCGTTACGTTTAGCTGACCTCTTGCGGCTTGGGGGTGCTTGATATGATCATCACCCATTGTCGGCGTATTGACGAGTCTTAGAGTCCCACAAAGGAGTTCCTAGCCCAGGCGAAAGGATGTGTTGTGCATATGCGATATGCACGGGGACCCTATTAAATGCGAGTATGTGATACCGTATATTAATCGGGAGATTTTCTATTGGTCGGGTTGTATGTGATATTGCCGGTTTGTTAAATCAAGTGTCGATTTGACATTGACTTAATAGCTCACTTTATTTAAACCCTTTTTCTTTATTGTATGCATGCATGTATGCATATGTTTATGTTGATGCACATATTGATGTGCATGCACACATACATGCATACACTTGTGTGTATCATGGTTGTTGATACACTAGTGGTGGCAATGCAAGACTCACATGGAAGTATTTATCTAAATATTTATTTTTTGAGTTAATGTTAAATAGGATTAATTCATGGTTGATAATTATCCTTCATCTTTGACTTAACCTTGAATTAACCATGAGTTAATTTTCTATGGCTCTCTTTTCTCTAAAGTAAATATCTAAATATTTATTAACCCATGGTTTGAGATGAGAGTGGAAAATATATATATTTTCTATTCTCATTTTCATTTGATTATCTTTTCATAACTTGTGCTCTTGAGCTGCCTTCATCTCCTTCCTCCTCTCTCTTGCTCTCTAGATTTTGTTAGTGAGTGAGATAGTGATAAAGTTAATGTTTTGAAGTGAGAAAACAAACCACATCATCATTCTACACTAGTCTAGCCAATTAGTTTAGAGTGTTAGCTTCATCTTCATCTTTTGATCAAGTGGAGCTGGGATAGAGGACTCCAGATGGATCATCGTGGACTCGGAAGATCACAAGAAAGCCCGTTCCAACTCTCAAGTAGCCAAGGAGTTCAGCAAAGGGAACTACAAAGGTTGTATTCTCTTTACTTTGTGTTAAGTTACTTGTAGTATGAGATACTACTTCACTTGTTACTTTAAATTTCTAGTTTTGATCCTACGTTAGTTTGCTTAGCACCCTAAAAATTTAAATTGTAGCATGTTTGATGCAACCCAAACCCTTGTGAGGTGCTAGGTAAACCCTACAGATGGTGTATAGCACCCCCGCAACCGTAGAATAGGATATTGTTATATTATATATATGTTGATGTGATATATGGATACTTAGCAAATAGGGTTTCTACGAGATCTTAGGTTAGATTATGCGTACTCATTGGAAGATCTACCCCTAATGTTATTTCCTTAGTCGTGAGCCGTTAGTTTTATTTTGTTGCTCACACACACACTTGATATGATATATGGTATATGTATATATGTATATATATATATGGACATGTGATATATATATATATATATATATATATATATATATATAGTATACATATACGTGTAAGATGAGAATATGATATATTATATGGTTTTGAGTCGATACGATCGAGCAGGATGTCAATAGATTTTGATATATGATTTGAGATGAGACATCATTTATGATGCAATATATTAAACGATCGTTGGGCGTTATATACATAACATGCGATAACATGTGATTTGATGAGATAATAGATTGTACGTGACCTTAGATCCATACCCTTGATTATGATATTGTACGACGAATGATACCATATGAACTATATGATATATATGCTATTTGACCCATACCCTCGATTTTGAGGATGTCGTACGACGGATTTTATTGTACGAGGTATATTTATATGATGATTGATCCGCACTCTTGACTTGAGGATGCTGTACGATGTACTATACGTTACGTGATGCAATGAGGCTGGATCGCCGACTACTAGATATATCGACTCGGGAAATGTTATAGATTTCTTATCACTTTCGACTCGGTTCTTAGTTTAGACTTTTAGTTGCTTAGGTAGATATTAGAATAGACTCGAGTCATACCTATTTTCAAAACTAACGAATCGTAGGTATTTTCAAAAGGCAAGTAGTATTGTTTAGTATTTATGATATCATATGCTAGTTTAGACTTGTATTTCTTATTTAGATGCCACATGCATTCACATACATACATTCTAGTTATGCACTAATCATTTGGCTTTATACCGGTATTCATTATCTCATTATATACTCATGATTATGAGATTTCGGTTTTTCATGAGATTTCTGGATTTGGGAAACCGTATATGAATTTGAAAACTTATGCTCAATTTTAAAAGAAAATGCGGTTTCTCATGATATGATGTGTAGCGTCCACCATGAGATTTCTCGGTTCTGAGCATATATGTTTAACCCAATTCGAAGAGCAATGAGACACCGTCTGCGGGTATATGGTGGACCCGGTGCGGTATCCCGGGGTAAGAAGATCGTATAGAGAGACGTTGAGCCTGGCAGGAGAGCACAACCGACCGATGATAGTGGGGGCTGGGTAATCTATAAGCACATCCTTATGCAGGTCCCTAGTCGCAGGACTATCGAGACAGGGCATCGATACTCCGGAGTAGACTAGCGTATGCGCTTCTCATCCCAGTGTGGGAGATGGTCTGTCCCACAGCCATCAGTACGTCGTACTGGAGATAGTATACGGGTGCTCGTTAGGTTACGAGTACACTGGACAGGACTCGTCGGGAACTGATCAGTTGGTATTATACCTATCGTCAGTTATCAGTTCTTAGGTGACATGAGTACAGCTTAGTCCGCTGACTTGACACTGGCACTTCGCCTCGAGTGTGTTCCCACTGCACTTTGATCACTACCCTACCACGGCTCAAAGGAGTCGTGCAAACAGGTAGTAGTTGGGTGCAGTCCCGAAGCACTTGGAGGTAGTGACGGTTAGATAGGATTCGTCTCTCCCGGTATTGGGGGTTGACATCGCGCTGTGTCTAGGAGAGCCATTACACGAGTAGTCCCTGGCCAGGGCAAGCGAGATATACTGGTAGGCTTCCAGTGTTATCTCAGGGTGTTTTGGGCTTCACTCCGACACGACTTGTACCGCTATTAGGGGACTGACATTTACCGCCCCCTAGGCCCGCCATGCGATGTATCAGACGAACAGACCGGACTGTACGGAGAATGTCACATTCAGACTCAGTAGGAGTTCAGATGGGTTTTACCTCGTCATTCTTCTTATCGGCATCTACCTGGGGACCGTTACGCACAGCTAGTGCCGCTTGCGGTCTGTGGTTAAACCCACTGCCAGCGTAGTGTCGAGTCTTTAGAGTCCCACACAGAGGGCTATTCGCCTCTGGGCAAAACAGAGTAGAGGTCGCATGGTTTTGCGACAGGGTTCGTTCTCATCCGCGCACTTGTGCACGTTTGGAGTCCGGACGGATATTACTGGCTGGCTCTGGTTTGAGTCAGATACTGGTATATGTTTTGGGGTTGCTTTTATCTCTCAGTATTCTTGTTCCTCGGAACGAGAATGCAGGTGTGTATGCACAGTTGTTTGAGGCGGAGGAAGAGATTTTTCATTAGGGTTTCGGAACGGGTGCGTATGCACAGTTGACAGTCGTCTTTTTCCAAACCCTAATGGATTTATGAAATATCAATTAATAATAGTAATTAAATGAAATTGTGTCATGGTTGGTTTTGTTGACTTGTTGACCATGGTTGACTTGTTGACCATGGTTGAATGTTTGACCATCATCATCACTTTGCAAGGATACTCCTTGATTCTAGCTTACATTCATTTAATGAAGTGATGATAGTGGTCATTCCAAAAACAACCATCAACTATTTCATTTTGAATTATTATTATTAATTAGATAATTCTTTTTCCTTTTGTTATGGTTGCAAAAGGAAAATGAGCTCATTCTATCATATTGATTCTCTCTCCTCACTTCATCTTCTTCTTCCTCAAGCTCAAGGAGAATCCTTCTCATGTGTTGAGAATCCCTCTCCTTGAAAGAGAAACACCCCATAGATAATCTCTACTCTCTCTAGGGTTCAAGGTTTAGCAAGCCGGAGATCCTAGTTCACTCTAAGTTCGAGAAAGAGCCCGAAGGTTGAACCCTCAGGTGGATCCATCTTTGACGGAAGAAGGCTACGAGGAAAAAACCATCAACCTCTACTAGGTTTCAAGAAGAAGGAGTTCAAGTTAGGTATAACCACTTTGCCGAGTAGTTAACTCTCCTTTGCATGTTTGCTAGTTTAGTTTAGAAAAGATCCCGACCTTGTTTAGTCCATGTTGCCCCATGCGCTAAAAATTTGATTTTTATACCGTTTCTGCCTCCCCGTAAGAACCGGGGGTCGCAACGTGGACTTACACACCCCCGTTGTGCCACAGTTTTCTTGCAGGTTTAACCGCACAGATCCAGCACCGGCTCGCTGGTACACCTTTTTCTTTAGAGTGATTGCATTGATAGGTGGGATTCACTCGCATCGTGTCCATCATTGTACTTGTAAATTTATTTCAGTTGTATCTAGTTAAAAGCTCCATCAACTCGACTTATATATTTAGTAGACTTAGAATCGCAGTTGTATATTCTTTCGGATTTAGAGTCACGCTCTTGTACTTATTCATTATTGTTTTGGTTTCTTGATGATGCTTTAGCTTCTTTGCTTTCTTTCTGTGTTTGATCCTCGCCTTCAGCGTTGTATATTTATATCTTTGTTTGGTTGTTTCCGCCAATTGGCGAAGAGCTAGCTCCTACTTGGGGATGCCTATTATTATTATGTTGTATTGTTTTCGGGTTAAAAGTTACAAAGGAGGTGCTCCCGAAATTTCAAACGTCGAAGACTGTTTTCAAGATAGATATAAACATTACATTTTCATATGATTTTTACTTGTACTTGTAAAAAAAGAACTTTATTTTACTATACCGTTATTTCAAAACTTCACCTCCACTATTTTCCCTAAAAAGGTTTAGATTTCTGGGCTTTTGACATACTTAAATTAGGTGGGGTTCTATAGACTTCACATGATTCAAGTGCCAGTCACGTGTCTTTTCCGGGTCATGACAGAGATGGTAGAGTAGAAGATGAAGAAGAAGAAGGAAGAACTCAAGAAAGGTAACTGAGGAGAGATAACCAAAATGGTGAGAATGAGAAATCCCATGGGAGAGAAAAAGATGAAACATGGTTTTGTGAAACATATTTTCCAAATAAACATTTAGCAAACATACTTAAATAGTTTTCCAAATAAACATTTAGCAAACAATTCATTTGTCAACACTATTCAAGCATGGTTCTCACCATTCTCTCTTCTTTATCTTTATACCTCATTACCATTTAATTTAATAAATGGATAAACCAAAATGAGGTTTCCACCTTCTAGAATGTTTTCTGTATAAATACGGATTACACTCAACTGTATATACATACTCGTATTCGTACCAAAAATATGAATACCCAAAGAGATAGAATAACATAGAAAACATAATACTAGAATATACATATCGAAATACATATAGGTAAATTATTAAATCAATACCCGATTTAATAATCCGGCTCAAACCCGAGCCGGCTAGTATTATCAAACGTCCGATTGAAAGTCCGGGTAACTAGTACAATCATTCAATCGGAGCTCTGGACATATCAAAATATGGCTACTACATCATTTCTCCTGAACCAGGGAAACCCTCTGCGTAGGACTCTAAAGACTCGTCAATACGCTAGCAGTGGGTTTAACCACAAGCACGTCTGCAAAACTAGCTATACGTAATGGCTACCCAGGTGTTGAGCAAAAGGAAGACCGATGAGCAAACTCATCCGAACCCCTACTGAGCCTGTCTGTGACAATCTTCATACAGTCCGGTTTATTCATCTAAGAGTATCGCATATTAGGTCTAGGAGGTGGATAAAGTCAGACCCCTAATAACGCGATATTTCGTGTCGGTGTGAAGCCCATCACCCACTGAGAAACTACTGATCCAAATCAGTAATTCTCGTCAACCTTGGCCAAGGATTTCTGGTGATGTCCACCCATGCACAGCGCGACATCAACTCCAAATACTGGGAGAGACGAATCCCCGATAATCCGCTCACTGCCTCCATGTAGCTCGGGACTGTACCCAATTAAAACCTGTTTGCACGACTCCTTTAAGCCGTGGTAGGGTAGTAATCAAAGCACAGTGGGAACTCACATAAGACAAATGACGATCTCAGGTCGACGGACTAACCTGTACTCATATCACCTGAGAACAGCCATCTGACAATAGGTATAATACCATCTAGCATATTCCCGGCAAGTCCGTCCAGTGTAACTCATAACCCAATAAGCATCTGTATACTATCTTAGGTAACTAACCGACACCAATGGCTTGTGAGACCGGCCACCGCCCCTCGTCGGGGTCTCGAAAATTATACACTAGTCTACTCCGGAGTATCGATGGCCAGTCTCGATACTCTCTCGACTAAAGACATTTAAGGATGTGCTTATAGACCACCCAGCTCCTATATATATGATCGCCATCATAATGCTGGTAGTCAAGAAAGAATCCTATGGGCTCTATCAACATATAATAGTGATCTGTAATACCATATAAAATATGTACATGATAATAGAGACAAACCAGATAGCATACTATCATCTCGAATTAGACCGTTCTACCCGTATAGGTCCTCCCTCAATCATCACAATCGCGGGCCTGCGATTACAATAATTGACTTGAGGGCACTATATCCAATAATCTCCCACTTGCACTTAAGGCTAATTATTACGGTGTCGCATACTTACAGCCCGTGTGATATAGAACACCCAACTTCCCTACTAATTAGTCTCGCAAAGCTTTTTTGCAAAACTATTGTGTTCGAGAAATAGCTTCAGTGAGTGGATCCGCTCCAATGTTTCTATCTTTATCTCTCTATATCTCAATTTCGTAGAGAAAGACTATCTCCCAAAACGAGCGATACATGTCTTAGAATTTGTCTGGATATCTAATGGGACCTAGTTCATAAATCAATTCCAAATCCAACAAACTTCTTAGACCGTATCATCCTCTGAATTTAATCAGTATCTTGCGCCATGCCTTCCTCAGTATCCGCTTGGACTACCTGTCCAACATACTGCCCCTCAAAAGAGGGAAAACTATAGCTCTGACAGTCACTCTGTCATCCAGGTCACCTTGGAAGCCTGAAAGGATAACCGCCTCCTGAAGGAGGCTGCCGTCACCATATACCAAGAACATCCACTTATGTTCATAACTGCTTCCCAATGTTTTTCCAGGATTGGATTAATATATGCTTATTGCAGCTAGTGCAAAAGCAATATCTCGTGTGGTACTTGATATTTCATGATTGATTCAATTGCCTAAGCAAAAGATATACCAATCATGCAAATCTCTCCCCTCATCTGTCTAGAAGACATCTCTTTAGAGAGGGTGACTCCCTCACATGCGGGTACATCACCACACCAGGAGTCGGCCATTCTAAAACACTTTAGAATAGTGTCAAGTACCCGAATTGGGACACTTCCCAAATCTAGATTTAAAACCATATATCTAGTTACCAGAATCCCTGATATTTTTATCCAGATCCTATGTGGAGAAACAAATTGTCACAATCACAGTATAACCGATTGTAGTATACGAAGATCACTTCCTATCAAGAACATGTCATCCAAATACCAGGACATCAGTCCCTACTACCTCCTTACCAGTTCTATATGTTGTTCTGATGAAGTCAAACTCTATGACTGTCATATCAAAACTAGATGATTTATCTCCGTTGTACTTACCTTAGTCTATAAATAGACATAAGCTACTTGCCCACCATGCTTCCGCTGCTCCCATTGACTACAACAACCCTCTGGCAGAGTCATATACACGTGCACTTCTAAAGCTAATTTAAAACGACATTATACTCATCCACCTGCCAGATCTCATAGTCTAGAACAGCAGTAGCGGCAAGCTTGGGTCATCAAAAACCACCATGTCACTGTCTTTGAGGAGACCGAAGTAACTTTCGGGTGGCTGAGGTTACCCACCAAATTTGCGGAGTGGCTAATGGATTGTCGAAACCAACTGAATTCTCAGGTTCTACTAAATTTTCAGTAACCGTTTATGGTTATGGAATGACTTCCAGTTCTACCATACTCCCACAAATGTTTTCTGAAAAGAATTCATTTTACTAAAGAGGTGGCGAGTCAAGAACAATATAACTATTGATCCTCCAAACGATAGAAAGTTAACCCCCGTCAAAGCCTGGGATAACCCACAAACTGCCATTACTGAAATGTTCCTTGAGTTTATCCAGATTCTGGTTTTAAGCACAAACTGGACTACTCCATATGCCTTAACATCGTTAAGATATGAATCCATTCTATATCCAATATAGAAACAAATGCACTAATTTAATTGGAACCAGATTCAAAATCAAGCAGTTGTTTCCAGTGCATATCGACTAAATAGAAGAAGGCCCAACAGCATTAGTCATCAAGGAGCGAACTCACGGATGAGTAACCTGAAAGATAAGCAAGTTGTAAAATATATTACTTACGACGGAATACCTAGCACAAGTATTTACAACTTCGATCACCTTGAAGAATCCTGATACTTGCAACATATAGTTCTCTACTTTATTCTTATTCCTATAACTTCTCAAAATTTGGATCTTGTATTTCAACAAAATACTTGTTTAAAACCAGAGAAGTCATGAGTAAACGGAATATAGTACTAGTACCAACCCATTTGTCCTAATGGACATCGGGCAACATACAATACTTTGTATAAATCTACCGAGTTTAATAACTCAAAACCCTGTGCGTCGTAGATTGAAAACTGTGTCATGGTTAAGAAGAATTACACCGTTGTTGAATGCACCTTACCTAACTTTCAACTGATATAAGTAAATGTTATAAACATAATTTCAAAAAGTTATATCTCACTTTATAAAATAAACGTACTGATATATCAGTTTGAAATTGGTGCATAACAACGGATATTCAAAACCAAATATTTGTCATTGGGCAAAACCCAGGTGATTTCTTCAAATATCACCAATTACAAAAAATTCTGATATATATTGAGGATCTAATCACCCAATTCCCAATATCTTACTCCCACTCAGCATTTGTAACGTCATACAGATGTGAGAATCAAGTCTGGTAAATACATACCCTGGAGTCAGAATCTAATTGGAAAAACAGTTTTCAATTACACCGCACAGTAAAACTGAAACATGAAAATGTTTCGAAGAGGTGGCCAGGTATTCCTCGTAATGCCTCTTCCACTATCCAGATTCATGACAGTAACCGTATATTTTCTTGCCCTCACTCCAATCCCTTTATATGTATTTACTTCTTACCTTCTGTACACCATAATTAGGCTAATTGATTTTCATCCTTTTCTACCCTTCGGCACCAGCCTAAGGTTTGGAAGAAGACTATCCAATAAGCGTAATAGGTGCACTCTCCTAATACTTGGAGCTCTCGCACCTGAGAGAAGGTAAAGTGAAAAGACAACCGAATAATCCTATTCAATTTCTCCCGAACCGGAAACCATCCTCGAACTAAAACAAGTTCTTTCGAGTTCGTATGTAACTATATGATGGCACATCTAAGCAATATATATCTTCATAGTGATACAGAGTGTTCTAGAGAAAAGCAAAGTGGAAGTAGAAGTGGCAGGGATATACGCGGCTTCGTCGTGAATGATAGTAGTCGCAATTTCCTATGCCCTCACTCTAATCCCTTTTTATGTCTTTACATATTACCTTCTGTACACTACACTTAGACTAATTGGTTTTCTTCCTTCCTTACCTTTCGGCACCGGCCTATGGTTTGGAAGAAGGCTATCCAATAAGCGTAATAGGTGTACTCTCCTAATACTAGGAGCTCTCGCAACCTGAGAGAAGGGAAAAAGAAAAGACAACCGAATAATCTTATTCAATTTCTCTAGAATCGGAATCAATCCTCGAACAGAAATAAGTTTCTTCGAGTTCGTATGTAATTATACGATGGAATACCCAAGTAATATGGATCTTTGCAGTGATACGGAGTGTTCTGGAGAAATGCAAAGGGGAAGTAGGAGCAGCAAGGATATATACGACTTCATCATGAATAATGACAATCCAAAGCCAAAATGTGTAAGAAGATTCGGTTAACTTGGTTCATGAGTTTTAGTTTAAGGTCGGGTCATGGTCGTTGCCACACAGAGAGAGAAAAGAAACACTCAGCGTACACTCTAACCTAGATTAAATTGGTTAATCACTTTATCTAATTAGGATGGCTCCCTCTTTTTCCTCGAATTCTCCATCAAACCCTAAAAGGAGAATTGGGATCATCTGAAAATCACCCGAGGTGTAACACCTACTCATCAGTAGGAATCGGGACCCAACTATCATTGCATGATAACTTGATGGAAGCCACTCAAGTCACCACACTCTAAAAGGTATGCGCATACATGGCAAGTTTCCTGTATATTTGAAACTCCCGATATAGTTTTTACCCCTAGGACCCAAGTTACCTTGACACAGTCAACAAATCAAAAGGCCATATTCAAGTTCAACCCGTCATTATTTTGGTTACATTAAACCCACCAGCACGAGCCCTTGACACAGTCAACAAGGCCGCACGGCTGTTCTAATCAATCGCATCGCATGCTACAAACAAACACTACTTAGCTACCGCACACTACGCTTTGACACAGTCAACAAACGCAGCACGAATACTAAGTACTACTCGTAGGAAATGATGGAGGGCTACGGCTGGTTTTTGGCAAAAAACCTTTAACGTAATGAACTTGATATCGTTGAAGAAACCTGAGTAGTTTTACTAATATATATAATGGCGTAAACTTTAGCTAAAGAGGTCACTCCCTGTGAAGGGATCTAGACTCTTTCCTCGTCGAGTGAGATGCAGGATATTCCTGACTGAATACCGCGATGCAAAACAAAAGAATCGACTATAGTGAAGTTATTACAATGACGCAAACTTTTGCCCAAGTGTGTTAGTGTATATGCCCTAGAGGCCATTACTGTATCATACTAGTTTGTATATTACTTAATGGAAGCTTGGGATATTCACAGTTGTATATATAATCTTGCTCGAAATGGTAGTATGCTACTTGGTTTGTCTCTGCTTTAATATGTGCATGTATTTCTTTTAGCATATCGCTGATATACATATTAGTAGAGCCCTTAGGATCTTTGCTTGATTACCAGCGTTGTGATGGCGCTCACACTCGTGGGAGCTGGGTGATCTATAAGCACATCCTTATACAGGTCCCTAGTAGTTGGACTATCGAGACAGGGCATCGATACTCCGGAGTAGACTAGCGTATGCGCTTCTCATCCCAGTGTGGGAGACGGTCTATCCCACAGCCGTCAGTACGTCGTACTTGAGATAGTATGCGGGTGCTCGTTAGGTTACGAGTACACTGGACAGGACTCGTCGGGAACTGTTGGTTGGTATTATACCTATCGTCAGTTATCAGTTCCCAGGTGACATGAGTACAGCTTAGTCCGCTGACTTGACACTGTCACTTCGCCTCGAGTGTGTTCCCACAGCACTTTGATTGCTACCCTACCACGGCTCAAAGGAGTCATGCAAACAGGTAGTTTTTGGGTACAGTCCCGAAGCACTTGGAGGCAGTGACGGTTAGACAGGATTCGTCTCTCCCGGTATTGGGGGTTGATATCGCGCTGTGTCCAGGAGAGCCATTACACGAGTAGTCCCTGGCCAGGGCAAGCGAGATATACTGGTAGGTTTCCAGTGTTATCTCAGGGTGTTCTGGGCTACACTCCGACACGACTTGTACCGCTATTAGGGGACTGACGTTCACCGCCCCCTAGGCCCGCCATGCGATGTATCAGACGAACAGACCAGACTGTACGTAGATTGTCACATACAGGCTCAGTAGGAGTTCAGATGGGGTTCACCTCGTCAGTCTTCTTGTCGACATCTACCTGGGGACCGTTACGTACAGCTAGTGCCGCTTGCGGTCTGTGGTTAAACCCACTGCCAGCGTAGTGTCGAGTCTTTAGAGTCCCACACAGAGAGCTATTCGCCTTTAGGCAAAATGAGTAGAGGTCGTATGGTTTTGCGACAGGGTTCGTTCACATCCACGCACTTGTGCACGTTTGCTGTCCAGACAGCTTATACTAGCGGGCTTTGGTTTAAGCCGGATCCTAGTATATGATTTGGGATTGGTTTTTCTCATTGTATTCGTGTTCCTCGGATCACGAATACGGGTGCGTATGCACAATTGCTTGAAACAGAGGGAGAGGACTTTGATTAGGGTTAATGACTATTGTCATTTGTATTAACCCTAATGATTATGTGTGTATTATAGTTAATTGGTATTAGTTTAATAATTGTGCATGGTTATGGTTGTTGACCATTTGACCCACCTTGACTTGTTGACCTTGTTGACACTTTGACCATCATCATTTCATTTGGAAGATGCTTTTTGATCCTTGCAATTTGCATTAAAAATGAAATGATAATGGTCATGTCTTGATTAACCATGACAATTATCTAGCTAATTATCTAATTACAATAATTCACACATATATGTGAGAATGGTTTATTTTTATTCTCATTCTATCATTTACATTCTCTCTCTTGTTCTTCCTCTCCCATAAGCTCTCCCCTCTCATGTGTTGAGAAACACTTGAGCTTGAGAAAAACCCTTTCTTGATAATCTCTACTCTTATCTAGGGTTCAAGTATTAGCACTTCTTGCACCCTAGTTACTTCTAGCTTGGAGTTGAAGCCAAAGGTCGAGGCTTTCGAGTGGATCTTTCTTCGACGTGAGAAGACGACTAAGGTGACCTCCTTCCACCACTCCAAGGAGCAAGGAGAGAAGGACATAAAGCCCAAGGTATAACCTTTCTAGCACTTAGCTAGTTTCAAGTTAGCTTTAGCTTGTTTTTGTTTAGCAAAGATCCTTCTTTGTTTAGTCCATGTTGCCTAAGCTCATAAAAATTCGATTTTTATTCCGTTTTCCGCCTTCCCGCAAGTACCGGGGTGGGCAACGTGGACTTACAGTGGTATCAGAGCCTAACTAAACATAAACTAGCTAGGTAGCAGAGTGTATCGAAGTTCGAATCGGAAAAATCGAAAAACCGAGTTTTCAAAACCCTAAGTTTCTGTTAAATTTTTTTCTGTTCAAAACAAAATAAATTGTACTCCAAAAATCATCTCAGGGTTTTGTGAAGAAAGCCACCAAAAACGATCCAAAGATTCGACCAAAGAGCCGCGGTTCCGCGGCAATAGCAAGCTATTGCCGCGCAACCGCGGCCATCTTGGCTCTTCTCTGGGTCGAGTTTGGTGCAGTGTATTTCTGGCTTGGTTTTAGGATTTTTAAGATGGTTTATATGTGCCCAGATTTTCCAGAATAGAAATTTGTTTTTGGGGGCCTATAAATCCGTATTTTTTCCGAACTTCAAAACACTTTGACTAAAAGGTTATATCTATGATGTTTATATGTATTGAACGTCGGCTAATCGCTATATGTTGATTAGTCGGGGTTATACATATCTGTGATCTGTGATTGGTGATGGTATGTGTATATGAATGGGTTGGATTGTCACGGATGAATAGCCGGGGTGGATGTGAGATGAGTGTTGCTTCTTCTTTCATTCATTGTAATATGTAAATTGATGTAATATTATTATTTGTTTGGCCGCACAACCGGGTCGGGGTTGTAGCCGTCATTGTATAATTCTTTTTACTGTTTTTGCTCCTAGGATAGACCCATGGAGGGGGTGCACAAACTACCGGGTATCTCGAAGTGCCGAGTGGCCTACTCACGGTGGTGAGGGAGGTTGCTTCGCTTCGGGTACTTGGCGGGTAGTTTGCCGCACCCGTAGGGGTCTTGGGTGGGGTATTGGCTATTCACCGCGACCGTGTAATCCGCTTTTCGTTGCAGGCTCGAACGGGTTGCGGATTCCTAGTATATCCAATGTATTCATCTGTGATCTGTAATGTCTATCATTGCTATATATTTATATATGATAACTATTTAGACGTTGCTTATGTTTTACAGCCGCGCTAGCCCAGCCCCCGCTCTGTCGTTAGTTAAGTAACCTAACGGGTGATGACGGGGCCCCGTGGCGAATGCGAATGGCATAAGCGTACGTCATATTTTGGTTGTTTTCTGCAATGGTAGGGTTAAATGATGGGACGCATTAAAAGAACTAATGCAAGAAAATAAACCAAGTATAAGTCGATTGGAACACTTTGAAAACCACTCGGTTCTTTTCAAAACTAAACTTTTAAACGCGGAGCTTGAACCACTCCTTTTAAAAGCTATCTCGTTCCATCGATTATATCAAGTTCACTACGTTCACGGTTTCGCCAAAACCATCCGTAGCCCTCCATCATTTCAGTTAAATATTCGCTAGTATTCAAGCTATGTATTTTGACCTCACGCCAAGGCATAGTGATTGGTAGCTGCCGGATATTTATCTGTTGCATAGATAGAATGCGTTGGTTTGAGACAGTCGTACTGCCATTTTGGCCTACGTCAAGGGTAGGTACGGGTGGGTTCAAATTAACCAGGATAATGATGGGAAGAACTTGACATGTGACTTATGACATTTTGACCTCACGCCAAGGTCATAAGAGCATGGGGCAAAAATCCACATCGGGAGTTTCATAAGTACTGAAACTTGCTAGCGCTGCATACCATTTGGAGTGTGATAATTCTGGTAGGATTCCTTCGGTTTTATCACGCGATGATATTTGGATCCCGATCCTACTGTGAGTATATGCTACTCCTCGGGAAAACTCTCACTTAACGATCAATGCTATAAACTTAGTAGGTGTCTAGAAAGGTGTTAGCGGGGCTATGCCCACAGGGAAAAGAGGTTACTTAATTAAGGAACTTCGCGAAAGCGTTGGAAAACCTCCCTCGAAGTACCGACACTGGCCTGGCTAAACGGTTAAGCAAGTATTGTACGGTGAGATTGATCCTGACTAATCCTTTCTTTACGGTTTGAGAAGGGATTCGAGAGACAGTGGGAGCCATCCAGTTTAGACAAATTAAAAACCACTCTAAACTTGCAAGAGCATCATGCAAAAGTGTTTCTTTTCTCTCTCCTAATTGCAGCGACCATTCAACATGACCGGACTTAAGTTATTACTAGATAAAAATATATTGACAGGGCCAAACTACAAAGATTGGCTCAGGAATGTCAAGATGGCAATCACTTATGACAAGTTAGGGTATGTCCTTACCACCAAAGCTCCCCCTGTCCCAGGTCCCAAAACCAGTATCGTAGATAGGGAAATCTACAAGACCTGGGAAATAGATTGCGCGAAGGCCAGATGCCTCGTACTAGCCTCAATGGACAACGAACATCAGAGGAGGCACGAGAATATGGACCTAGAGTCCATATTTCTTCATACAAAAGAACTGTATGGAGAGCAGTCTCGTATCGCAAGATACGAAGTGTCGAAGAAGTTGTTTTCGGCAAGGTTGGCCATCGGATCATCGGTAGCGGAACACGTGCTTAAGATGATTGGCTACATAGAGGAGCTCGCGGACCTTGGGACCACGTTGGAGAATGAACTCTATACTGATTTGATTCTCCAGTCCCTTCCTTCCACTTACGCCCAGTTTATTCTTAACTTCAACATGCAAGGAAAGGAGGTTGAACTTTCCGAACTTCTGAACATGTTGAGGAGTGCTGAGGGCACCTTACAGAAGGGTAGGGAGACATCCACTTTGTTTGTAGGAGGATCTTCCTCTTCTCGGTCCAGGGCGAAAGCCAAGGGCAAGAAGAAGAAAGCCCCCGCCAAACCAAGAGGCGGTGTCGGTAAAGTGGATACGAAGGGAAAAGGAAAAGCAACAAAGATAGCGGGAAAGCTGGTGGGGAAGGAAGAATGCTTCTATTGTCACAAAGTGGTCACTGGAAACAGGATTGCAAGGCTTGGAAGGCCAGAACACAGGATTTGAAGCGAGTTGCAGCTTCAGCTTCAGGTGTGTATGTTATTGAAAACTATCTATCAATAAACTCTACATCCTGGGTATTGGATACCGGATCAGGATCTCATATCTGTAATTCTTTGTAGGCGTTAAGAAAGCGTAGAGTTTTGAAGGCAGGTGACATGACCCTCAGAGTTGCAAACGGTGCTAGCATGGATGCTGAGGCCGTAGGGGACTATCACCTGGGATTGTCGGATGGACACTTTTTGGTTTTACGTAGTTGTTATTATGTACCAAATGCAACCTGTAATATCATTTCTGTATCTTTATTATCTAAAGAAGGTTATGAATTTGCATTTGTAAGTAATGTAGTGAACATTCACCTTGATCAAGTTTTGATTGGGTCAGGTACATTGAACAACGGTATATACGTATTAAACCAGCCACAGATTTTCAATGTCCAGAATACACACAAAAGAAAGTCTCCAGAAATCGATAAAACTTTCTTATGGCATTGTAGACTGGGTCACATCAATGAGAGAAGGTTGACTAAGTTACATGCAGAAGGATATTTGGATTCGTTCGAATATCAATCGTATGCAACTTGTCAATCCTGTCTCAAAGGAAAGATGACAAAGACTCCGTTCACTGGACACGGAGTGAGAGCGAGCGAGCTCTTGGGACTCGTACACAGTGACGTGTGCGGTCCAATGTCTACACATGCGCGAAGCGGTTATTCTTACTTCATTACTTTTACGGATGATTTCTCAAGGTTCGGACATGTCTTCTTAATGAAGCATAAATCCGAAACTTTTGAAAAGTTCCAGGAATATAAGAATGAAATAGAAAAACAAACAGGCAAAAGTATCAAGGCACTGAGATCTGATCGAGGTGGTGAATACTTGAGTGCCGAGTTCCTGGGTTACTTAAAAGAGAATGGAATTCTCTCTCAGCTTACTCCTCCATACACTCCGCAACATAACGGTGTATCGGAAAGACGGAACCGAACCCTATTGGATATGGTACGGTCCATGATGAGTAACGCTGAGTTGCCGCGATCGTTCTGGGGATATGCACTAGAATCAGCTGCATACCTTTTGAACCGAGTTCCCACTAAGACTGTGCCTACCACACCATATGAGTTATGGAGTGGGAAGAAACCCTATCTTCAATACCTAAAGATTTGGGGATGTCCAGCTTATGTCAAAAAGCAGCATACGGACAAGCTCGAGGCACGCTCAGTACTGTGCAAGTTTGTGGGATACCCAAAGAACTCCAGGGGGTATCTTTTCTATTACGCAGAGGAACAAAAAATCCTTGTTTCTCGTAATGCCCATTTTCTGGAACATCAGTTCTTAGAAAAAGAAATAAGTGGGAGCGCAATAGAACTGGAAGAAATTTCAGAACCACAAGCTATTACTGAAAGCTTAGTAGAACCAGAGGGTTCGAAAGATCGGGACATTCCCACGCCACTCCGCAGGAGTAGTAGGCAGTCTCATCCGCCCGAGAGATACTACGGTTTTCTCATTGACGGGGATAGAGAGGATTGCATCATAGACTTTGATGAGCCTACTAGCTTCCAGCAAGCCATTCAGAGCGTCGACTGTGTAAAATGGCTGGATGCAATGCGGACCGAAATGGAGTCCATGTACACCAACAAAGTATGGACGTTGGACATTACTCCAGATGGGGTAAAACCCGTAGGATGCAAGTGGATCTTCAAAAGGAAGATTGGTGTAGATGGACAGGTTGAGACCTATAAAGCTAGACTGGTAGCAAAGGGTTTTCGTCAGCGACCTGGTTTGGACTATGAAGAAACCTTTTCTCCAGTAGCTATGCTAAAATCCATTCGGATCCTTCTTGCCATTGCTGCCTTCCACGATTATGAGATTTGGCAGATGGACGTAAAGACAGCTTTTCTAAATGGACATTTAGAGGAGTGTGTCTATATGGATCAGCCAGAGGGTTTCATTCAAAGTGGGAGCAGCGGAAAGGTGTGCAAGTTGCTTAAGTCCATTTATGGAGTAAAGCAGGCATCGCGGAGTTGGAACATCTGTTTTGATGAGACGGTCAAGGAATTTGGCTTTATCAAAAATCAAGATGAACCATGCATCTATTGTAGATTTGTAGCGAGAACTGTAGTATTCCTCGTTTTATACGTGGATGACATTCTCTTAATAGGAAATGACATTCCTATGCTACAATCTGTCAAGGGGTTCTTGTCACACAGGTTCTCCATGAAAGACCTGGGTGATGCCTCATACATTCTGGGTATCCGGATCTACCGTGACAGATCCAAGAGGATATTAGGACTTTCGCAGTCCAGGTACATCGACACCATACTGAAGAGATTCAGTATGAAAGATTCCAAGCGCGGTAATCTACCGGCTTGTCACGGGATCACCCTCTCCAAAGAGATGTCTCCCAAGACTGATTTGGATAGGGATCGCATGTCTATTATACCCTATGCTTCTGCGGTAGGCTCTATAATGTATGCGATGTTGTGTACCAGACCGGATGTGGCTTATGCACTGAGTGTGGTAAGCAGGTATCAGTCAAACCCTGGGGAGAAACATTGGATAGCAGTAAAGAACATTCTCAAGTACCTGAGAAGGACTAAGGAGATGTTCTTGGTGTATGGCGGAAAAGACCTGCAGATTGAGGCATTTGCTGACTCCAGCTTCCAGAGTGACAAGGATGATTCCAAGTCCATGTCGGGTTTTGTCTTCACCCTCAATGGAGGGGCGGTGTGTTGGAAGAGCTCCAAACAGGAAACCGTTGCTGACTCGACTATGGAAGCGGAATACATCGCTGCATCTGATGCCGCAAAAGAAGCTGTCTGGATGAGGAAGTTCTTGAAAGAACTTCAGGTGGTTCCGTCCATTGTTGACCCAATACCTCTGTATTGCGACAACAATGGGGCTATAGCTTTAGCGAAGGAACCCAGGTCCCATAAGAAATCCAGACACATCTTGAGGCGGTATCACCTGATCAGGGAGATCGTGGATCGCCAGGAAATCGAGGTTCGGAGGGTTGCTTCAGAAGATAACATAGCAGATCCATTCACCAAGGCCTTGCCCCAGACTCAGTTCGAGCGGCTGATCGAGATGATAGGTCTTCGATACGCCAGTACATGGCCTTAGTGCAAGTGGGAGATTGTTAGTGTATATGCCCTAGAGGCCATTACTGTATCATACTAGTTTGTATATTACTTAATGGAAGCTTGGGATATTCACAGTTGTATATACAATCTTGCTCGAAATGGTAGTATGCTACTTGGTTTGTCTCTGCTTTAATATGTGCATGTGTTTCTTTTAGCATATCGCTGATATACATATTAGTAGAGCCCTTAGGATCTTTGCTTGATTACCAGCGTTGTGATGGCGCTCACACTCGTGGGAGCTGGGTGATCTATAAGCACATCCTTATACAGGTCCCTAGTCGTTGGACTATCGAGACAGGGCATCGATACTCCGGAGTAGACTAGCGTATGCGCTTCTCATCCCAGTGTGGGAGACGGTCTGTCCCACAGCCGTCAGTACGTCGTACTTGAGATAGTATGCGGGTGCTCGTTAGGTTACGAGTACACTGGACAGGACTCGTCGGGAACTTTTGGTTGGTATTATACCTATCGTCAGTTATCAGTTCCCAGGTGACATGAGTACAGCTTAGTCCGCTGACTTGATACTGTCACTTCGCCTCGAGTGTGTTCCCACTGCACTTTGATTGCTACCCTACCACGGCTCAAAGGAGTTGTGCAAACAGGTAGTTTTTGGGTACAGTCCCGAAGCACTTGGAGGCAGTGACGGTTAGACAGGATTCGTCTCTCCCGGTATTGGGGGTTGACATCGCGCTGTGTCCAGGAGAGCCATTACACGAGTAGTCCCTGGCCAGGGCAAGCGAGATATACTGGTAGGTTTCTAGTGTTATCTCAGGGTGTTCTGGGCTACACTCCGACACGACTTGTACCGCTATTAGGGGACTGACGTTCACCGCCCCCCTAGGCCCGCCATGCGATGTATCAGACGAACAGACCGGACTGTACGTAGATTGTCACATACAGGCTCAGTAGGAGTTCAGATGGGGTTCACCTCGTCAGTCTTCTTGTCGACATCTACCTGGGGACCGTTACGTACAGCTAGTGCCGCTTGCGGTCTGTGGTTAAACCCACTGCCAGCGTAGTGTCGAGTCTTTAGAGTCCCACACAGAGAGCTATTCGTCTTTAGGCAAAATGAGTAGAGGTCGCATGGTTTTGCGACAGGGTTCGTTCACATCCGCGCACTTGTGCACGTTTGCTGTCCGGACAGCTTATACTAGCGGGCTTTGGTTTAAGCCGGATCCTAGTATATGATTTGGGATTGGTTTTTCTCATTGTATTCGTGTTCCTCGGATCACGAATACGGGTGCGTATGCACAGTTGCTTGAGACAGAGGGAGAGGACTTTGATTAGGGTTAATGACTATTGTCATTTGTATTAACCCTAATGATTATGTGTGTATTATGGTTAATTGGTATTAGTTTAATAATTGTGCATGGTTATGGTTGTTGACCATTTGACCCACCTTGACTTGTTGACCTTGTTGACACTTTGACCATCATCATTTCATTTGGAAGATGCTTTTTGATCCTTGCAATTTGCATTAAAAATGAAATGATAATGGTCATGTCTTGATTAACCATGACAATTATCTAGCTAATTATCTAATTACAATAATTCACACATATATGTGAGAATGGTTTATTTTTATTCTCATTCTATCATTTACTTTCTCTCTCTTGTTCTTCCTCTCCCTCAAGCTTTCCCCTCTCATGTGTTGAGAAACACTTGAGCTTGAGAAAAACCCTTTCTTGATAATCTCTACTCTCATCTAGGGTTCAAGTATTAGCACTTCTTGCACCCTAGTTATTTCTAGCATGGAGTTGAAGCCAAAGGTCGAGGCTTTCGAGTGGATCTTTCTTCGACGTGAGAAGACGACTAAGGTGACCTCCTTCCACCACTCCAAGGAGCAAGGAGAGAAGGACATAAAGCCCAAGGTATAACCTTTCTAGCACTTAGCTAGTTTCTAGTTAGCTTTAGCTTGTTTTTGTTTAGCAAAGATCCTTCTTTGTTTAGTCCATGTTGCCTAAGCTCATAAAAATTCGATTTTTATTCCGTTTTCCGCCACCCCGCAAGTACCGGGGTGGGCAACGTGGACTTACAAAGTGGTCACTCCCCATAAAAAGATCTCGGCTCTTGCCTCGTCGAATGAGGTGCTGGATATTCATAACCGAATGCCGCTGTGCAAAGCAAAAAGAAACGTCTGTAATAGCAGTTTTCAAAAATTGGTTCCAACAACATCATTTAGGTTTATTTTTCCTTGTATTAATCAAAATAAACGCAATCCTATCAATTAATCCATATCACACCAGAAAAGAACGAAAATACAATGTACGTATATGCCATCTGCATTCGCCACGGGGCCACGTCAAGCACCGTTAGGTTACTTAACTAACGGCGGAGCAAGGGCTGGACTAGCGTAGAAGCAAAACATATACAACATCTACTAGTGTGTGTGTGTGTGTGTGTGCGTGTGTGTGTGTATAACGTTCATCCCAGGCATGATATAAGCAACATCTCAGAAAAGCGACAAGCAACACAAAATAACGGATAATCTAGGAGCCCCGGGTTTCATTTGAGCTGCAAATGAAACCCAATGTTCCCTGGTCGTGTGGATAGCATGTGCAATGTATAACCAAGACCCCCTACGAGTGCGGCAAGTTACCCACCAATCCCAGAAGTGAGGCAACTCCAATCAATAAAGTGGGTGGGCCATCCAGCACTTCACGGAATCCGGTAACTTGAGCACCCCTCCATGGGTACTATACCCCCTATGAGTGCGGCGAATAGCCTTCCAATTCTATAGTAGGTCCCCCTCCGTCTAAACGCCTTGAGATGCGGGCCCGTTGCCCTCTAGAGCCCGGCTACTCGAGCACTCCACCGCAGGGTAATCCTAGTATAGAAAAGAAAAGTATATATACAATGGCGACATTGACCTCAACCCGGTCGTGCCTTAATAAAAGAATATACAATCTGGCAGAAACGGCAGTCCACATGTCGGACGCTCACCCAGCAATAATGAATATACAAATGAATATGAACTGTACTACAACCATTGAACTATAGGCTATCCAACACGACAATCCATCCACAATATCAGCACAACACAGAACATCAACATGAATTTCATGTTCGCAAACCCATCTAATTGAACATGTAGCAATTAGTCGGGTTATACCACTCAATGATATTCACGGTCGCAGAAACAAATGATGAGAAAACAAAAATTTAAAATTTCAATCGATTAAAACTTTCCGCATTAGCCCCCAAAGTACAAACCGGTACACAAACAAATCTGGGCCAAAACAAATATCCCAAAAATCATATTTCCATGAACTAGTGACCCAGAAAAAATTTGGGGCGCTGTAGCATAAAAAGGGCCGCGGTTCAGTCGCCGAATATGCTATTTTCTTCTGTTCCGCAGCCGTTTCTTGGGATTATATGCCCAAATTTTTTTTCTTAGATCTAGTTTTACATGCACATAATTTTAATACAACCAAAAAAAATTTTTGAACTTAGAAATTCGAACAGAAGGCAACAGTTTTGGAAATACGATTCGGAAAATTCCGTCGATCGATATTTTAAACTTATGAAAACTAGCTAGTAAAGGTTTATAGGGTGGCTCTGATACCATGTTGGGGTTTTCTAGCATCCTAGCCATCTACTGCGGCCGTTGCGGAATAAAATTTAGGGTTTAAAAAACCGGCGCTAAAAAACCCATCCTAGAATCGAACCATAAACCTAAACTAACTAACAAAAGGAGATCTAGCTACTGAGTTAGAATTGTTTTACCAAATGATCCAGGTCTTTCGGTCTTCTACTCTCTTCCTTAACTTCTTGAGGTCACCTTGATCGAGCTTGATCGCCGGTCTTCCTCCGTCGAAGATGATCCACCTGAAGGATGTGGCTCATGGCTCTAGCTCCACACTAAGAATCTAGTGGAGCAATTAGGGACTCTAGATTGCTAATATGGAGTGTCTAGGGATGTAGTGAGTTGCTCTAAGTGTATATCTATCTCTCTTCTACCCTTAATTCTCAACACATAAGATGATAGAACAGGAGAAGAAGAGGAGGAGGAGCTCAAGAAAGGCAAGTGAGGAGAGATAACCAAAATGGTGAGAATGAGAAATCCCATGAGAGATAAAAATATGAAGCATGGTTTTATAAAACATATTTTCCAAATAAACATTTAGCAACCATACTTGAATAGTTTGCACAAATGAATTAACAATTCATTTGTCAACACTATTCAAGCATGGTTCTCACCATTCTCTCTTTTTTACTTTTACACCTCATTTCCATTCAATTTAATAAATGCATAGACCAAAATGAGGTGTCCGCCTTTTAGAATGTTTTCCGTATAAATATATATTACACTCAACTGTATATACATATCCGTATTCGTACCAAAAATACGAATACCCTAAGAGATAGAATAACACAAAGAATATAATACTAGAATATACATATCGAAATACATATACGTAAATTATTAAATGAATACCTGATTTAATAATCTGGCTAAAACTGAGCCGGCTAATATTATCAACCGTCCGATCGAAAGTCCGGGTAACTAATACAATCATTCGATCAGAGCCCTGCACGTATTAAAACACGGCTATTACATCATTTCGCTTGAACCAGGGAAACCCTCTATGTTGGCCTCTAAAGAATCATCAATACGCTGGCAGAGGGTTTAACCACAAGCACGTTAGCGGCATTGTAACATTTCAAAATAATAAAATATTATTTTTGGGAAATTTATAATTTAATATTATTTTATTGAATATTTTAATAATTCGGTATAATTAAATACAAATAAATAGGGGGAAATTTTGGAAAATTATGGAAAATTCTAAAATAGGGTAATTTAGAGAATTATGCCATTTCTAAGTTTTTTTTTTATTAGTTATATGATAATTTAGTGCTAATCGCGATTAAAAATCGCTAATCGGTTTTTTTGGCATTTTGTGCAAAACATGCACATATCATCTTTTCTTACACTTGTGCATTTTTCCACCATGTTTCTTTTGGGGTTACTATTCTAGTGAAAAGGGTTTAGAGAGGAAAGAAAAGGAAAAGAAAAGGAAATGGAAAATGATTTTTATATTGAGGTTTGGTGAGAAAAAGAGGTATGGCCTTCTTTGACCCAAGGACTTGGTCATTTTTTTCCCTCACTTCACTCATTTCTCTCCCTCTCCTCTTCATCTCCTGCGGCTGCTGCTTCCTCCCCCTTCCTCCACCTTCAAGCCCTCATTTCACCTCTAAAGCATCACCAAAACTCTACCCCCCATTGCATTAAATATGTGCACAAGCTCAAGATCTACACATTGGACTATAGAAGCAAGGATTTTGGCCACTAGGGGAAACTCAAGAAAATTCTTGAGTTGCCAAATGAGGTATTTTCTGAACCCTTAGCTTAGTTTTAGTGTTACTTATACCCCATGTTTAGATTGAACCGATATTGTTTGATTTTATGGACTTGAGGAAAACCTAGTTAGGGTTTGAGGAAATTTTGTGTTGTAATATGAAATTGAGCACAGTAGAGGTTATATAAATACCCTAGTGCATGAATTGAGACCCAAACCTGAGACTTATGGCCCGGAATACGGATTTAGAAACCGATATCGGAAAGTTTGTGGAATCTGTGAGGGTTATCTGGGATCTGCTATCAACCCGAGACTCTGAAAATTATTTTGAGTGGACAGTGAAGTGTGCAGGCACCCAGGAAGCTAACCCTAAGACCCTAGCCCCTAACTCCTTGACCCGGCCGCAGATTTATCCTGTCTGGCCGCAATTTGCGGCCAGACCTACCCCATTTTGGTTCGTCTTGGTTTTGGTGTTCCCTCATCAGTAGATTAGGCCCCTGGTATGTGTAGATTTGTCTAGTTTGACCTAGGGTGAAATCTGGAGCCTATTCCCTTAGTTGTTGTTTTGGATTCATGTTTCCGTATTCCGTATTTTTAGTTCTGAAATTGTGTATTGTGTTTTACCTCGACTATTTGGCGTTTATACGACGATATTGAGGATTGATTGATGGTTTTGAAGGCGTGCCCATAGGTTCTAACCTATAGGCCCCTTATCGTATCGTTTTGGGTTTCATGTGCCGTTTTAGCTTTGATTTGGTTTTAATACGCATTACGATACTTTGACGTGTAGGTACCCCATGAAGACTTCGGGATGACAAGCAATGCGCGTGGTGACGTCGACAAATGAAGACGCAAGGTGAGTAGATTATATCTACTGGAGGAAGTCAGGTGGATGGCGTATAGCACCCCCGCAGTCTGTGGTTGATACTATATATTATGTTTGATAGTTATAGTGTGTCATGGATATGGTGTTAGGTGTATTATGGATAGCTTAGGGTTAGAAGTAAACTAGTATAGTTCATAGTCGCGAACCCTAGAATAGGTTTACACCCACACGCGCACCCTTGCATATTCACTATACTTACACTGTGTTGATGATGATATTGGATGACATTGGAGATGAGTCGATGATTTTGGGCATTATGCCGTGAGATCGGTGATGTGATGTGATTCGTACTTGCGATACGACATGTGATCTTAGCGGGCCGTTGGGCATGTGTTTTACCCCCGCTTTCATACTTATATAGATGGTATTGATTTGTACTAGACTTAGATCTGTACCCCAGATTATGTGATATGATGATAATGATACCTGATATTTGATGAGAGGAATGTGATACTGACCTGTACCCAGCTATTGGGATGTCGTACGACGATTTACCGTACGAGATTTATATTGATGATAGATCCGTACTCATGACTTAAGGATGTCATATGATATACTGTATCGTACGCGATACTATTGAGGCAGGATCACCGACTATTATATCTATATATCGACTCAGATTTAGGTGGTTTCCATACTCCTCCCGATTGACTTGATACTTAGATCTGTAGTTTGCATAGTAGATGTTAGACTAGACCCGAGTCATACCTATTTCAAAACTATGAATCGGGAATATCTTAAAAACACCGTAGCCCTTATTTTTAGTAAAAATCCTGATTCGTCTTATTTTAAATGGACATATACATATGGGTGTAGATTCTTTACTGTTACGTTGATTATTCGATTTCCGCATATTCATGCTATTCATATAGCTTTGCATATGTTTATTTCTATATTACTATCATGTTGCTAGGGCACCAGCACCATTATCGATGATGCGTATATTTCACGTACACTTGCTTGCCGGCTCACACACTTCATCATCGATAATTGCCATGTCACTACACGGTAGCATTATTGCATCAGGATATGACCTTGTATGTGCATACTATTATTTCCATACTGCATGATATACTGTTATACTTGCATTTCATTTATATGTCACATACCCATACTTGTACACATACATCATATATTTATATCTTCATACATGCGCACATGCACACTGTATATTCATACCAGTGCACACATATATTGATATCTCCATACCTGCGCACATGCACAATGTATATTCATACCAGTGCACACATATATTGATATCTTCATACCTGCGCACATGCACACTGTATATTCATACCAGTGCACACATATATTGATATCTTCATACCTGCGCACATGCACACTGTATATTCATACCAGTGCATACATACATTGATATCTTCATACCTGCGCACATGCACACTGTATATTCATACCAGTGCACACATATATTGATATCTTCATACCTGCGCACATGCACACTGTATATTCATACCAGTGCACACATACATTGATATCTTCATACTTGCTTAGATTACGCATTGAGATATGTTGTTTCCATGTTAATTCTGGATTTGGGGAACCATGGATATTTCAAAAGAGAATAGTTAATTATTTAAAAACCCGGTTTCCCTTGATATGATATTTCGGTACGTCCACCATGTGTTTTCTCGGTGCTAGAGTGATATATGTGAACCCGAATCGAGGAGTTGGATGAGGCCGATTACGGGTACATGGTAGACCCGGTATGGTACCCCGGGGCGAGAACGGATCACTGTGCAGTAGACGGTGAGCCTGGCAGAGGGACTACTACCTACTGGTGAATTGGTTGGACCTGGCGGTTATCCGGAGGATACTGACCAGAGTCGATAGATGGATATGGGCGTACTGCCGGGGCCGAGGGCCGATTCCACAAACATAGCCCGTGGGCTGATCCGGACTGACGGAGCCCGATAGATGAGTATTTTACGTGTCGATGCTAGGCACAGGTTTCATGATGATCTCCATGATTTTGATTATATCCTCATATTTGCATGTATGATGCTTATTGACATTGGGTGACAAGTGGACGGGATCCACGTATATATATACAGACATTGATTACATACAGACTTGACTACATTGATCATACTTCATTTTTATATATAACAGGGTACGAGGGCGCTGTTATATATACCCTTACACCAATATTAGTGGAATGGGACGCTAATATATGTGTATTGATATCCATTTGATACTTCATCATGTTTACTTCATGCAGACATACCTTACATTTATGACAAGTTATTATCTGAGGCACTGACACGAGTACTTGGCACTACCTACATGATTAGATGTTACACTGCCACTTTTTCATGCTTCAGACTTACTCTTGAGGGTTATATTATATACTGATCGTATTGACCTAGGATTATGTCTTGCATTCGATTTCTGCTTGTAGATATTTTCTATTCACGAGTTGGCAACTCACCCCCGTTGTGCCATAGTTCTTGCAGGGTTTTGCCGTACAGGTTCCGTAGCGGCATTTCTGGCATACTGCTTCCATATGGGGCACTTGCTTGGGTTGGTGGGTTCTTTTGTATCAGGACCACCCTTGTTGATGTATTATTCTTTTGTATCTAGAAATTCCATCAACCAAAACTTGTATATATTGTTTCAGACTCAGACACTGGTGATGTATTATTTCGACCTTAGAGTCGCGCTTAGTAGTGTTACAGTTTTCATGCTTATCTGGGTTTCTTTTAAATTTTGATCCTCGCCATTCGGCGTTGTATAGTATTTTGCTTGTATGTTTATTTATTCTTAGAATGGTTTTAGATTTCTGGGATTTTGGCTTACTTGGATCAGATGGAGTCTTATAGACTTCATATGGTTCAAGGGCCAGTCACGAGCTTTTTCGGGTCATGACAGGCACTAGCGTACGTAATGGTTACCCAGGTATTGAACGAAAGGAAGGCTGATGAGCAAACTCATCCGAACCCTTACTGAGCATGTCTGTGACAATCTCTATACAGTCCGGTCTGTTCGTCTAAGAGTATCGCATATCGAGTCTATGGGGGTGGATAAAGTCAGACCCCTAATAACGCGATATTTCGTGTCGGTGTGAAGCCCATCACCCACTGAGAAACTACTGATCCAAATCAGTAATTCTCGTCTAACTTGGCCAAGGATTTCTGGTGATGTCCACCCGTGCACAGCGCGACATCAACACCAAATACCGGGAGAGACGAATCCCTGATAATCCGCTCACTACCTCCATATGGCTTAGGACTGTACCCAACTAAAACCTATTTGCACGAATCCTTTGAGCCGTGGTAGGGTAATAATCAAAGCACAGTAGGAACTCACACAAGACAAATGACGATCTCATGTTGACGGACTAACCTGTACTTATGTCACCTGAGAACTGCTATCTGACAATAGGTATAATACCATCTAGCATGTTCCTGGCGAGTCCATCCATTGTAAATCATAACCCAATGAGCACTTGTATACTATTTTAGGTGACTAACTGACACCAATGGCTTGTGAGACCGGCCACCGCCCCTTGTCGGGGTCTCGAAAAGTATACACTAGTCTACTCCGGAGTACTGATGGCCAGTCTCGATACTCCCTCGACTATAGACATTTAAGGATGTGCTTACAGACCACCCAGCTCCCATGTATATGATCGTCATCATAATGATGGTAGTCAAGCAGGAATCTTATGGGCTCTATCAATATGTAATAGTGATCTGTAATACCACATAAAGTATGTACATGATGATAGAGACAAACCAGATATCATACTATCATCTCGAGTAAGACCGTTCTACCTGTATAGGTCCTCCCTCAACCATCACAATCTTGTGCCTGCGATTACAATAATTGACTTGAGGGCACTATATCCAACAGTATTTACTTCTTACCTTATGTACACCATACTTAGGCTAATTGGTTTACTTCCTTCCCTACCTTTTGACACCTGCCTAAGGTTTTGAAGAAGACTATCCAATGAGCGTAATGGGTGTACTCTCCTAATACTAGGAGCCCTCGAAACCTGAGAGAAGGTAAAGAGAAAAGACAACCGAATAATTTATTCAATTTCTCCAGAACCAGAATCCATCTTCGAACAGAAACAAGTTTCTTCGAGTTCGTATGTAACTATACGATGGCATCCCCAAGTAATATGGATTTTCGTAGTGATACAGAGTGTTCTGGAGAAATGCAAAGGGGAAGTAGGAGTGGCAGGGATATATGTGGCTTCGTTGTGAATCATGACAATAGTCGCAATTTCTTTTGCCCTCACTCAAATCCCTTTATATGTCTCTACTTCTTACCTTTTGTACACCACACTTAGGCTAATTGGTTTTCTACTTCTCTACCTTTCGGCACCTGCCTAAGATATGGAAGAAGACTATCCAATAAGCGTAATAGGTGTACTCTCCTAATACTAGGAGCCCTCGCAACCTGAGAGAAGGTAAAGAGAAAAGACAACTGAATAATTTATTCAATTTCTCCAGAACCAAAATCCATCCCCGAACAAAAACAAGTTTATTGAGTTCGTATGTAACTATACGATAGCATACCCAAGAAATATGGATATTCGTAGTGATACAGAGTGTTCTGGAGAAATGCAAAAGGGGAAATAGGAGCGGCAGTGATATTTGTGACTTTTTCGTGAACCGTGACAATCCAAAAGCCAAAGTGTTTAAGAAGATTTGATTAACTTGGTTCATGAGTTTTAGTTTAAGGTCGGGTCATGGTCGCTACCAAAGAGAGAAAGAGAAGAAACACTCTCTAACCTAGATTAGATTGGTTAATAGTTTATCTAATCAGGATGTCTCCCACTATTTTCTCGAATTCTCTTTCAAACCTTAAAAGGAAAACTAGCTGGGATCATTGATACCATACAAGTTCGCTAACCGTTCAGCCAGGTTGGTGTTGGTACTCCGGGGGAGGTTTCCCGTGCTCTCGCATGGACCTAATTAAAATAAACCTCGTTTTCACATAGGCGTAGCCCCGCTAACACCTTTCTAGACACCTAATAGGTCAGCTAATTGTGAAGGGAAAAATATCTCCCTAGAGTAATTCTACTCATCAGTGGGATCGGGAACCAACTATTATCACGTGATAAACTAGATGGAAGCCACTCTAGTCACCACACTCCAAAAGTTATGCAACGCTAGCAAGTTTCCAGTATATTTGAAACTTCCGATGTGGTTTTTGCCCCTAACTCTTATGACCTTGACGTAGGCCAAAATATCATAAGTCATTAGTCAAGCTCAACCAGTCATTGTCCAGGATTAATTTAGACCCACCAGTACAAGTTCTTGAAGTAGGCCAAAATAACTGTACGACCGTCCTAAATAATCACTTATCTATGCAGAAAACAAGAATTACCCTGCTACCATTCACTATTCCTTGACGTAGGCCAACATACAGAGCATGAATACTAGATGATACTTGTAAGAAATGACGGAGGGCTACGGCTGGGTTTTTGGCGAAAAACCCTTTAACGTAATGAACTAGATATCGTTGAAAGAACCGAGTAGTTTTGAAAAGGAGAGGTTTAGGCTCCGCTTTTAAAAAATAGTGGTTTTGAAGAAAACCAAGTAATCTACAGTAACATAATTTTTTTCTCAAGAGGCCACTCCCCGTGGAGGGTTCTAGCCTCTTACCTTCTCGAATGAGGTGCTGGATATTCCTAAACGAATACCAATATGCAAAGTAAAAGAATACAACTATAGTTTTTCAAAATTTGTTCCGACAACATATTTTAGGTTTATTTTCCTTTCATTAATCAAAATTAATGTGGTCCCATCAATTAATCCCTATCACACCAGAAAAGAATGAAAATACAATGTACGTATATGCCATCCGCATTCGCCACGGGGCCCCGTCATGCACCATTAGGTTGCTTAACTAATGGCAGAGCGGGGGCTGGACTAGCGTGAATGAAAAAAATATACAACATCTACTAATATATATAAATATATATATAACATTCTTCCCAGGCATGATATAAGCAATATCACAGAAAAGCAATAAGCAACACAGAATAACGGATAATCTAGGAGCCCCGGGTTTCATTTGAGCTGCAAATGAAACCCGACATTCCTCGGTCATGTGGATAGCCTGTGCAATGTATAACCAATACCCCTACGAGTGCGGCAAGTTACCCGCCTATCCAAGACGTAAGGCAACCCCAATCAACAAAGTTAGTGGGTCACCTAGCATTTCACGGAATCCGGTAACTTGAGCACCCCTCCGTGGGTCATCCTATACCCCTTACGAGTGCTGCGAATAGCCCGCCAATTCTAGAGTAAAGCCCCCTCCGTCTTAACGCCATGAGATGCGGGCCCATTTCCCTACAGAATCTGGCTATTCGATCACTCCTCCACGGGGTAATCCTAGTATAGAAAAGAAAAACATATATACGATGGTGGTATCGATCTCAACCCGGTCATGCCCCAATAAAAGAATATACAAACTGAAGGAAACGGCAGTCCACAAGTCGGACGCTCGCCCCGCAATAATGAATATACAAATGAGTCTAAACTGTACAACTTCCATTGCACTAGAGGCTATCCGACACGACAATCCGAACATTCCATCATAGATATCAACATCACAGCAGTATAAGCAAGTATGTGCAATCCTGTCTAAATGACATATAGCAAATAGATGACGTTTGAAAAACACATACACCACATCACAGATATAAACGATGCAAAATTTCAAGTTTTGAAATTTTCCATGTTTCCCCCAAAGCAAAGATAACACTAAGTGAAATCTGAGGAAATCAAACAAGAGCAAAAATACCTATTTACAAAACCCAAGACACTGGATGAATACGAGGCCCAGAAGTGAATAGTAAAAAGGCACAAATGGGAATTTTGGGGTTTTGGCTGGCCAAACTTTGAGGGAATGGGCTCGTTTCATCGTGTATCACATACATGTCAAGACTAAGTCTCTGCACTTGTTCAGAAAAATTTCAGAGACCAAAAAATTTCAGAACAGAAAGTAGGTTTTGAAATCGGAATTTTTCGGTTTTGAAATCGGAATTTTTCGGTTTTGAAACCAATGCATCGTCTACTACCAGTTTCTAATGATTGGGTGGCTCTGATACTATGTTGGGGTTCCTAGCACTCTGGTCATCGACCGCAGCCATTGTGGAACGAAAAATTTTGGTGTTTAAAAACTTTGGCGCTAGAAACAACTATCTAGAAACCAAATATGAAACTAGCAAGCTAAAAGAGGTTCTAGCTACTGTGATAGAATGTTTTACCAAAAGATCCATGTCTTTCGGTCTTCTACCCTCTTTCTTAGCTCCTTGAGATCTCTTTGATCGAGCTTGACCGCTGATCTTCCTCCGTCGAAGATGATCCACCGGAGAGATGTGGTTCATGGCTCTAGTTCCATACTAAAACTCTAGTGGAGCAACTAGGGACTCTAGATTGCTAATCCAGAGTGTCTAGTGATGTAGTGAGTTGTTCTTAGTGTATTTGTATCTCTCATCAACTCTTAATTCTCAACACATGAGATGGGAGGGTGGAAGATCAAGAAGAAGAAGGATGGGATCAAGAAAGGCTAGTGAGGAGAGATAACAAAATGTGAGAATGATTTCATCAAGTGGGAGAAAGTTATGAAGCATGGTTTTGTATAAAACCATTTTCCAATAAAAATAAAGCAACCATACTTGAATAGGTTGCACAAATGAATTTACAATTCATTTATCAACACTATTCAAGCATGGTTCTTACCATTCTCACATCACTACCTTTACACCCCATTTCCATTTAAATTAATAAATGGATAAAACAAAATGAGGTGTCCGCCTTCTAAAATGTTTTCTGTATAAATACGGAATACACTCAACTGTATATACACACCCGTATTTGTATCAAAATACAAATACCCAAAGATATAGAATAACACAAAGAACATAATACTAGAATATACATATCGAAATACATACATATAAATTATTAAATCAATACCTGATTTAATAATCCGGCTCAATCCTAAGCCGGCTAGTATTATCAATCGTCCGATCAAATGTCTGGATAACTAGTACAATCATTCGATCGGAACCCTGCACGTATCAAAATGCGGCTACTATATCATTTCGCCTGAATCAGGGAAACCCTCTGTGTGGGACTCTAAAGACTCAAAATTACGCCGACAGTGAGTTACTGGATAAATCCATAACCACAAGCATGTCAGTGGCACTAGCTGTACATAACGGCTACCCGGATACCTGTCGAAAAGAAAGGCCGACGAGCAAACTCATTCGGATCCCTACTGAGCCTATCTGTGACAATCTCCGTATAGTTCGATCTCTTCATCTAAGAGTATTGCATATCGGGTCTAGAGGGTGGATAAAGTTAGACCCCTAATAACGTGATATTTCATGTCAATATGAAGCCCATCACCCACTGAGAAACTACTGATCCAAATCATTAATTCTTGTCCATCTTGGCTAAGGATTTCTGGTGATGGCCACCCGTGCTCAGCGCGACATCAACCCCCAATACCCGGAGAGACGAATCCCCGACGATCCACTCACCGCCTCCATGTGGCCCGGGACTGTACCCAACTAAAACCTGTTTGCACGACTCCTTTGAGCCGTGGTAGGGTAATAATCAAAGCACGGTGGGAACTCACATGAGACAAATGACGATCTCGGGTCGAAGGACTAACCTGTACTCATGTCACCTGAGAACTGCTATCTGACAATAGGTATAATACCAACTAGTATGTTCTCGGCGAGTCCGTCTAGTGTACTCACCCCTAGTGAGCACCTGTATACGATCTTAGATGCAAAAGACCAATGGCTGTGGGACCAACCATCGCCCATCGTCGGGGTTTAGAAATGTATACACCAGTCTATTCTGGAATATCGATGCCCAGTCTCGATACTCCCACGACTAGGGACATTTAAGAATGTGCTTATGGACTACCCAACCCCCACATGTATGATCGACATCATAACGCTGGTAGTCAAGCAATAATCCTACGGGCTTTATCAATATGTAATAGTGATCTATATTACCACTTAATGAATGTACATAATGATAAAGACAAACCAGATAATATACTATCATCTCCAGTAAGACTATTCTACCTGTATAGGTCCTCCCTCAATCATTATAATCACCCCCCTGCAATTACAATAATTGACTTTAAGGCACTATATCCAACACGGTATACAATTTGTCCCTGTACTAAACTGCAGTACACCTCGACGGTTTAAAATGAAAATAAAATATCAAACGACAGTAAAATCGAACGAAACCACCACCAATAGTTATCTATCAGAATTATCTTCAAAACAGTATAGGGTTCCGCATATTTTCATTTTCATACAGCGCTACACATTTATTTAAAGTCAGGTGTCAATTTGGGATGCTGCTCTGGACTGCAGTCCAGAGCCGCATTCCAAGTCAGTTTTCGTTATTGATATATATCAGTAGTAAATAATAGGGGGTCCTATATTATCGAGTCTGCTTCGATATGAGCCATTAAACATTACATTCTAGTACGTATCAAAATTAATATCAATTTAACACCACGACGCGTACAGCAAAACAGATTTGACGTTGCCTCTTTGGGACGCTGTTACACGTGCGATACTTCGTTTTTTTGAGTTCGGTTTTCTACACGATATTCATAAGTAGCAAAAGGGAATATTGGTAAAAGCTTTGAGCATGATCGGGGTTTTGGTTTAGTTCACCACATTGAACTATTAGCATACAATATCGAGAACCATCGAATTAAAGTTGGTTTTGCCTAACACATGAAAATGGTATCAAATGTTTACAATTCCACATGGTATTAACATGATGTTCAGATCTAATTACGCTCAAACTAATCATCCTAGAATTACTATGGGTTTTCATGAAGGTACGATGACGACTTACAAATTATATGTGATAGTAAACTAACACGGATTTGTAATAATCTAACTAGTATAAGGTTAACATGAATCTATAGATATATGTACGTAGCATGTTAAAGCAAGTGGGGTTTCACTTGCCTGTGACGACGGCAAAACGACGGCGATTGCATGGACATGAACACGGCCACACCAGCAGCAGCAACACGGCGATGGCAAGGGCAGCAATGGCTATTGGCATCGGGAAGAAGCTCATTTTGAGAAGGAGCTTGGGCTGTGGTGGAGAGGTGATTTCGTGGGGGTGTCGTCGAAGGTGTTGCAGGCAGCTAGGTTCGGCGGCAGATGTAGCAACGGCGGTGTTGAGGCCCTGGCGTCAGAAGGGTGGTCGAGGAGGCGGCGACTGACGGAGGAGGCGATGTGCAGTGGGTATCTCGAGTGTTGGGAGTTAGGCTGTGAGGGAAGTGAGGGTTTGAGGATTTAGAAGAGGTCGCTGGTGGTCGGCGGCGATGAGGGTACATCGGAGAGGTGGTGTGAAGTGGGTGTTTGGGTTGCGGATAGAGCTTTGGTGTTGATGGAGGGGCTTGGTGGAGGTGTGGTGAAGGTGGTGGTGCTGAGTTGAGGTGAAGGGGACGAGGATGTCGCAGAGAAGGCTTGTCAGTGAGGTATAGCAGCGATGGGTGTTTGAGAGCAAGTTAAAGAAATAGAGAGATAGAGATCTTGAAAGGGAGTGAGGGAGATAGATAGGATAGAGAAGTTGAGAGATTATAGGATAGGATGAAGCGTGGATCTCGGAAGTTGTTGGGGGCGAGCTTAGTCGTCGTGGGAGCGGTTAGCATGGGGGTTGAGGCGAGGAAGGAGGAGAGAGCCATTGGGGCTCATTTTAAATGAAAAGGAAGAGAAGAAGAGAAAGATAGGGTGATGGGAAACGGGTCAGGTGAGGGAATGGTTTGGTGGGTTTGGGCCGGCTTGGGCTCAGGCTGAAGAAAGGGCTTAGGATAAGAATCTGGTTAGGGTTTAAAAATAAAGAAGAAAAATAAAAAATAAAATAAATAATGGAAAATAATTTGGGATTTAAACGAAAATTTATCAGGACCAAAATTTTAAATACAGGAAGTACAATAAAACTGGGGGTTTACATGAGTAGTTTTCTTTGCTAAGGTGAAGGTAAAGTAGGATGATGAATGGTAAATCCTTCTATCATTTTCTCTTAATTTATTGTGTGCTTAAAACTAAATGTCAAGTTTAGGATTACAAAGTGTTTGTGAAAATTCTTGATAAGATATGATGCCTGTATGTAATGGTTCTACTTTCTTAGCATATATCTTATACTTGCAACACACTCTTTGCAATGTTAAAGTTGAGATTTAGCATATTTGTTTATTGTTTAGTGTTAAACTTTCTAGGTATTTGATAAAATATTTGATAGAGTATATAGTTTAAAATGATGGATTGATACCCCCCTAGAGCATATACTCTATACTTACTTAACTCACACTTAACAAGTTTAAGGCTAAACCACTAGTTCTCTTCTCGTTTTATAATTTGTTTATTTGTTGATGTTGTTGTTCTCCGCCGAAAAGATGCGACCGGGACGTCTGGCCTGAATTTTGGGGGACAGATGCTATTTGGTTTTATTCGTCTAGCTCTCCGAAGATACCAAGTTGATTTATGGCACCGTATATCGGAGGTTCAGGCAGATGCGGCCGTTGTAGCAGACTTCGTCAGATTCCCCCTCGTTGTGAGGGGTTTTTGATTGTGGGGACGCTCTTCCCTGCAGGCGCAAGCCCCTGCAGTTAATTACGTTACCGCGTAGCGATAACCACTTTCTCCTACTTCAGAAGGTCATTTCGTGTCGTGTGTGTTTGTTTTATTTTTGGTTGCCCATGGATTGTATACGGAGACTAATTTATGTTGTCGCTCGTAGGGCGTGGATTAGTCCAAATCCGTATTTTCTTAGATTTGGGTTTGGGTTGGTTTAAAGACCGTTAGTCTTATTTTAGACTAAGGTCAACTCAAACATTTGTTGAGGATAAGTTAGTCTAATTTTAAACTAAGATCTACTCAACAAGGTTTTGGGATCATTTAGATCCAACGAGAGAGTATTTGGACTCTATCGTTTTAGTTTAGGGACATTGCGGTCTATAAGTTTAAGGAAATTATAGTCCATGGAGTTTAAAGACATCATAGTCTGTGGAGTTTAGTTTAGAGACGTTGCGGTCCATAATTTTAAGGACATCATAGTCCATGGAATGTCTAGTTGTCGGGACCCGCCACCTCTCTGAAGAAGTTGAAGAATTCCGACACATATCAGAGGAATGAAGAGATGTACTCTTGAACCAGTGTTGGTTGGGAGATCTATAGTCAGGTTTGGGACCAAGACCAATTAAAAAGATTATGAGCACATGGGCTCAGTTGATCTGAATTAGGGACTTGTAGTCAACTTGGGCTTAGCCAACTCAGTTTTAATTAAAATGTTGAACATTTGTTTGGATGTTTGAACTTTTGTATCGGCTCAGTCCCTTTTTGTTCAGTAATACTGAGCATTAACTTGGGTTCTGACACCCCTCTTTCTTTTTGTCTTTTATTGAGTGTTGAACACTCTTTATGGCGCAGAGCGCTTTATGTACAGAGCATTTTATGTACAGAACGCTTGGCGCTGAACGCCCAACTTGGAGCGTTAAGGCGCTTCTTCTGAAATAACTCCCACATGGGGAGCACGTGGAGCGCTTGGCGCTGAGCGCCAGACTTGGAGCGCTAAGATACTTCTTATAAAATAGCGCCCACATGAGGTGCACATGGCGCGCTTGGCGTTGAGCGCCAGGCTTAGGGCGCTAAAGTGCTTCTTTTAAAATAGCGCTTGGAGCGCTGAGCGTCAGACTTGGAGCGCTAAGGCGCTTCTCTTTAAATTGGAGCGCTAAGGCTCTTCTCTGGTAGCTCTGATCAGTTCTGTGCTATGAGAATTAAATTCTCGTTTTATAAGAGAGTTTGTCTCATGAATCTAAGAACTGAGTTTTTCTTTTTGTGAGGAGATAGTTTGATCTCTTCTGTTTTTTATGAAAGACTTGGTCTTATAGATCTGTGATCTTACAAAAGAACTAAGTTCTTTAGATGTGAGAGTTAAACTCTCAAAAATCAAGGAGATGTTATGATCTCACTTATTATCATTTACCTTGAAGAAATTTTCTGAGATCTTAGAGCTTGCTCTTCTCCTTATCTTTTCTGAGAACTTGAAGTTTATGGGGGGTTCCTCTCTCCTATACTTGAAGTCTTGGGTCCTTTATATAGGGGAGGCTGATTTGTTGAATCAGTTAGGGAAATCTCTCATTGAGAGATTTCTGATTGATTTGGGGAATGTTTCCCACCGTTAGATCTTTGATCCAAGGGCTTCTGTTTTACAGAAGATAGTTTTCTTGTTTTTAACAAGATTGGAAAAATATTTTCCCGTACAGAACTTATTCTGTATCTTGGTGATTTTTAATCACCATTGGAACTTTGATCCAACGGTGCTCTGATTTACAGAGCACAATCTTTCTTATTTGGAAAGATTTGAAGAGTATTTCCTCAACAGAATTGAATTCTGTAATTTGATGATTTATTCATCTCAGTTGGATCTTTGATCCAATGGTGGAGAACATTTAGTTCTAGCACTTGGCGCTCTCGTGTTTTGCACGTAAGCGCTGCCTTAGAGTCTTTGACTCTTAGCGATGGCGCTCCTGGCGCTAGTGCTCTTGTGCTTTGCATGTGAGGCGCTGTCTCAGAGTCTTTGACTCTTAGCGTTGGCGCTCCTGGCGCCAGCGCTCTCGTGCTTTGCACGTGAGGCGCTGCATCAGAGTCTTTATCTCTTAACGCTGGCGCTCCTGGCACTGGCGATTCTGGTGCTGGCGCTCTCGTGCTTTGCACGTGAGGCGCTGCCTCAAAGTCTTTGACTCTTAGCGCTAGCGCTCTTGGCGCGAGCGCTCTCGTGCCTTGCACATGAGGCGCTGCCTCAAAGTGTTTGACTCTTAGCGCTGGCGCTCCTGACGCTAGCGCTTTCGTGCTTTGCACGTGTGGCGCTGCCTCAGAGTCTTCGACTCTTAGCGCTGGCGCTCTTGGTGCTAGCGCTCTCGTGGTTTGCACGTGAGGCGCTGCCTCAGTTTAAATTTCAAATTTTGAACAGAGTTTTGCTCTGATTGGGGGAAACAAATGCCCCCCCTCCACCGTTGCGCTCATGTGGTCTACACGTGAGTGCAGCGGTGGCAGCCTTTCCACCGTTAGATCAACTTGGAAGTTGGATCGACTTCCCCTTCCTATAAATAGGGCCTTTATCCCTTTGAGATGACCGTTGTTCATCTTCTTGCTTTCCTGTTTTCTGATAATCTTATTCTCTCTTCAGAGCTAAGCTCTCTGTCTTAAGAACTCTCTTAGAGTCAGAACCCTGTCGAAAATTTTAGGTAAAGATCAAATCTTTGAAGGAATTATTTTATAATTTAGGGTTTCACCCATTAATAGAGCCTTGCTCTTCTCAGATCATAGATCTAAAAACAATGTTTTAGGGTTTTACCCATTAACAGAGCCTTACTCTTCTCAGATCATAGATCTGTTCATCTTCCATGAAGAACTCTAAGAGTTTGTTCATAGATCTTGAAGATCTTGGAGTTTTCACTCTACAAAAGCTTTGCTTTTTTAGGGTTTTGATGGATGATTCCATCGGCTTCACAGAGCATAGCTCTTAAAATTTTTAAGGAATTTTATTCCTCTCATGATTAGAGCTGACTAATGTCACTCTGTCTGCAGAGCATTGCTCTCAAGGGAGTTTAACTCCTTGGCCCGAAGGGCCTCTCATTAAATGAGAATACTTTTAGGATTTCTTATTTAATGAGCGTCTGTCTCATCAATGATGAGTCGTCATCTTGATTTTGTGGGTCCTCTTTGGTCCCTTTCCACTACATTGCAGTGCGGTACGAATTTAAAGTACCAAGTGCCAAAACTTAAACTGTAGCATTGACGGCTAACTCTTGTTCTTTTTCGTGCAGGTACTATGTCTTTCGAAACTTCTTTCCCGTTTGTTCGTTCGGAAAGCGGATTCCCTGAAGCGCCTGTGGATAAGGAAGTCTTCGCGTTGATCAAAGATCATGACCCGGAGCAAAAGAATCTTCATTTATGGGGGCGTGGTACAATCAAATCATCCGAGGTCGACGTAGCTTTTCTTGTGCGGTGCCTTCGGAACCCATTTCGGCGATCTCCTACGCCGACTCACCCCCAGTGAACCATGCCGTAGAGGAGGTCAACTGGACTTCGGAGGGTTGCGTTCAGCCCTCTATGGCCATGATACTCGTACAGTCGCCGATGGCTTTAGATACTCTGGGGCGTCGTATCTGTCAAGGCAAGTCGCGCCCTTGGTGACAGCCGTATATGATAGGCTTGACTCCTCGCCATCCAGCTGGATATTTATCATGGGCCCAGTAAATTTTGTCGGCCAAGAAATCGCAGCTGCTGAAGCTCGGGTTGTACCCCGCGATTTATGTGTCTCTCTTCCAGTTTCCATGCCCCCTGTATGGTGGGTCAAAGCTTTTATGGAGCAATGGAATATTCTGACCCACACCTTCCTTCTATCGGATCGGGAAGTTTCAATTTCTTTGGAGGAGTTCGCAGAGATCTCCGGCTTACCCGTCAGGGAGAACACTACAAGGAGTTACTTCCTCCGGACGAATACATCTTTGCCACCAAATCAGTGGTAATGGGCCTTACCCCAAAGAACGCCATTCAACACCGATTCCCGAGCTTGATCAAGGTGTTGAATATCTACGAAAGTCTATTTCTAGAGTCCGGAGGGGACGGAGTCAACTACGCAGACTTCATCGCTCGCTTTCTTCGTCCAGAAGTCTTATCGAAGCAAGCTGCGCTGTTCTCCAAGGTTGATGATCCGTTTGGTTTTGGTTTGGATAACCAACCGACGGCGGAGGCGGATTTAAAAAACTTCTTTATTCCGGATTCCCCTGTCCTTCCTTTCGCAGAGCTTGATGCTTCGGACGTCGATGAAGAGACGTTCTTGCTAGGATTTATTGGCTTATGGCTAAACTGGTTCGTGCTTCCGATGCACCCTCGTTATATGAGGCCATCAGTCTTTTGCCCGGCCCATCGTATGGTTGCGGGAACTCGAGTGGCCATCGGGATCGCAAGGTTGGCACACCTGTATCATGGTTTCAGCTTAGCGGCGGACACTACTCAGCCAGGCGTGCAGCCCGTTGCTTTCCCGCTGCACTATTTTACGTCATGGATCGAGCTGCACGTGCTTTGCGCTTTTGGAGCCCACAAACGGCCTCGTTTCTACTACAGTTATAACTTCCCTCAGATTATGCGGCTAGTTGACGCTTCCGTTTTAAATCCGACATAGCGGGATGCTGGGGGTGTGGTCCTTCGTCCGCATACGGTCGGAGATGGCATGACCTTTGTCGATAAGGTTTTAACTATCGGTAAAGAGTCCTCTAAGACGGTGCAGCCGCTGCGGGACACCTTCAAAGACGGGGCTTCTACATTGAAGGCCCGGGAGATTCTGCACCTGTACTCAATCTGGCCAGGCTTTTTGGTGTTCAGGAAGAATGATTCAACATTGTTTATGAGGTATAACCCGCATCGGTTCGCTCAACAATCGAGCTACGATCAGGGTGTTCCGCTAGAGGCTTTCCTAGTTGAGCAGGCTACTACAGAGGAGGGTATTCGTAGCGCACTGCGCCATTTTATGCGGCTTAACACCGGGTCCAGCTTTTTTATCAGTGAGCCGAGCTGCGTTCCAAGGGTCTTAAACATATATGTGGCGTGGTACCAGCATTCGATGGGCACCGTTATTAGGGAAGAAAAAAGGCTTTTGCTCGCAAAGGTGCGGTCCCCGCCGACAATCCAGCTATTCCTTGAAAGCAACGGACTATTGTTGGTCCTACTTTAAGAGAAGCTATTGTGGCTGTTGTCCCGCTTGCTTTTCCTGATAAGCCTCTGCCTCGTGTGCCTGTAGAAGCGGTGGCTGTAGCGTCTCCGGATTCTGGGGTGGGTTCGGAGATCGGGACTCGTCGCCCAAAAGTACCCGCCAAGCGCAAGCTCGTGTTATCGGCTGCCGGCACCCGCTCACAGAAAAAAAGAAATCTCTCTTCTCTATGGACGTTGTACTTGGTCAGGAGCCCCATGCTCCTTATAGCGAAGGCTTATCCAAGTACGGGACCAATGAGGGTCTATTTATTGCGCCCGCAGATGATACTGATCTTCAAGCTGCCCTTGTAGCTTCCGAGCAACTGGCTCGCGATGAAGCAGCATTGATCACCATCGTACAGTCATGTATACTTCAGTTATATTTTTCCGCGTTCATTCCTTCCTTGCTTTTACTAAATTCCTTTTCTTCAACAGGTATCTCTGCCGAAGAGGCTCTCGCGGCTTCCCTCAAAACGTTTAAAGAGGAAGAGAGACTCCGTGCTTCTTTAGGCCTTGGTATAATTCGGCTCATCATGCCTTCATTCCATTTTTATTTATACGTAGTCTAAACCTCTCCTTTATTTTGTTGCAGGGACTACCTTACCGCGGGTTATCCCAAGTGCAGTGCTGCTCCCGAGTGGTGATGCGGCGACGCTTCCAGAGCCGGCTATTGTGGCCCCAGCTCCCCCGTTAGTATCGCAAGAGGTTTCACTTAAACAGCCGATGACGGAAGCCGTAGCGTCTCCAGAGGAAGAACTTGGTTTGGACGATGACGTCCCTTTGACGGAAGTCTTGCGGAGATCGCTTCTTACCGTTCAAACTGAAAGGAAGCATAGGAAACGTGCGGTAAGGGAATGTGATGCCAGCTTGGCTGTGGGTGCAGGTTCAAGCACTACCCCATCTATCGCTATACTTCCAGAGGATGCTCCAGCTACCCTGTCTACCGCTTATACACAGGTCGTGCGCGCGGCTCCGGAGGCAACTGAGAATCTATCGCCAGGTACTGTAATGCCCGGTTTTTTCATTTATACTCGATCCGCAAATTCTGATATACTATATCTTGCAGGGCCAAGCATTGGCGATGAGGCGGCAAGTGAGAAGACGGTGACCACAGAGCCCGAAACTGCTACTTTCTCTCGGGAGTCCAGGACTACCCAAACCGCCGCTCTTTCTCCTTGTGGTTCCCTGCTATTGGTGGGCATCGTGAGTGTCACGACAGCCCTCAAAGAATCAGGGGATGAAGCCACTGGCGCTGAAACCATTCCACTGAAGGAGAGCAAAGAAACCGCAATGCCCAGTGATGCTTCCGTCGCAATTTTGGCTAATGACCCATCAGGTAGGTCTCGAGTCCCTGTTTACTTTTTGTTTCGCAATCCCTCTCAGTCCCTTCTGATGACATTTCGTTTGTTTCGAATGTAGGTGTGGTGAGAGCTGAGGTTGTGCCATCTGGAGAAGCATCACCAGTTGCTGCTCTGACGGTCGCCGTCCCTTCGCCTTCTCTTGTGTCCTCTCAAATGCTGGAAGGTATGGGTTTGCGATTTATCTAATTTAAATTGTGGATACCATCTTCCTTTTACTGACGATGCATCGTCGCAACCTTGCAGGAGTTCTCTTTGATCATATGTATCAGGTGCTGAACCCGCATTTCTCCTTCCAGTCGAAAGTCAATCTGCCTGCTGATATCGGCGAGTATAGTTTTTAACCGACATCCTTTCCTTCCTTTTACGGGCGACCATGTCGTTTTTAATTCTTCTTTGAATTGATTATAGCATTACAAATTGAAGGAGGGGACGAGAGAATAGTCGCGCCACCGGTACTCCCAACTTTTCCACCTGTCGCAGCCGGTATAGTAGACTCCATTGCTCATGCATTTTCTTTATCTCTTAAGCCTACTTTTGACCATAACTTGTCTTGCAGCAATCGCACCAGCTCCATCGCCCTTCGAGTCTCGCATCCTGATGCCGGTAGGGCCCTTTTCTAGACCTCCATCTTCCAAGGGCGCTGCGACCAGCCTGCGTATGCTGAATGAATCCATCGAGGAGCTTGACGCGGAGGCCCCTGCATTCCCTGCAGATTTTGCTGCTGAGGTTAATCCCATGCTGGCGACGCTCGTGCACTTCCATAGCGAAGGCGTCGTTGAGTCTTGGGTTAATCACTGCAGGAAGATTGAGGTCTGTCTGTATGAGATTGAGCTCAGGCGTCCCGCTCCGGAAGTGTTGTCTTTGAACACCCAGCGGGCTGCATGGGTTGAGCAGAGCGTTTCTTTCCTTCGCCATTTTGAACAAGAGGCGGCCTTGTGGCGGAAGGAACGCGAGGAGGCTTCAAGCGAATCTGCTCGGCTGCATGCCGAGGTCAAAGTGAATGCTGCGCAACTGAGAACCGTCTTTGATAATCTACAACGATGCATTTCGGACGGGCTGGCACTGAGGCAGAAGCTTAACTTCATTGATCGGGTTACGCAAAGTCACGAAGCTGCCCAGCGGGAAATCGATGAGAAGGTTTCATCCTGTTTGCAGCAACGGGCTCGAGTCGAAGCGGAGCTGGCCGCGGCGGCTGATCATGAAAAGGAGTTGAGAGGAGTGCGCGAAAGGCTTGCCGACTTGTTGAAAACACCTCCTTCCCAATAATCGTCTTTGTATCGATTGAAAATTTGTAACTTATGAATAACATGTATTCATTTCATTTTTTTTATTCCATTCATTTTTTTTATATGATGTATCTTGTATTCAATTAAATTCATGAATAAATGACACATTTCTTTTCTATTTTGTACTATCGCCTTCTTTTCTTTGCTGTGTTGTTGTCATGTTACTCTAGTAAGTGTAGCCTGTAGATAACAGCTCATCTTGAACTCTTTGTAGGGTAGTGATGGCTTAGAAAACAGGTTCAGATCTGCCGCCTGAGACTTTTCAATTTTATGAGCCGTGAGGGTCTCATAAAGATTTTTCTCCCTACGAGTCGTGAGGATCTCGTAGGTGTATTTTCTCCTTAGGAGTCGTGAGGATTCCTAAGTGCGTTTTCTCTTGAGAGTCGTAAGGATCTCACAATAGAGTTTTTTTTCCCTTACAAGTCGAGAGGACTCGTAAGTGATTGGTGAGTTGACTTGTTTCTAAATTGAAGCATTGCTCCAATGGGGAGGTCAAGGGTTGACTTTCTCCGTTTTCTACGGTGTCGGGGTCGACTTTCTCCGCTTTCTATGGTGTCGGGGTCGACTTTCTCCGTTTTCTACGGTGTCGGGATCGACTTTCTCCGTTTTCTACGGTGTCGGGATCGACTTTCTCCGTTTTCTACGGTGTCGGGATCGACTTTCTCCGTTTTCTACGGTATCGGGGTCGACTTTCTCCGTTTTCTACGGTGTCGGGATCGACTTTCTCCGTTTTCTACGGTTTCGGGGTCGACTTTCTCCGTTTTCTACGGTGTCGGGATCGACTTTCTCCGTTTTCTACGGTGTCATGGTCGACTTTCTCCGTTTTCTATGGTGTCGGGGTCGACTTTCTCCGTTTTCTAAGGTGTCGGGATCGACTTTCTCTGTTTTCTACGGTGTCGGGGTCGACTTTCTCCGTTCTCTACGGTGTCGGGGTTGACTCCAGGTTGTCTGTGAACCGCAGAGTCTTGGAACTGGGGACTTTGCCGTGGCTCCGATTGTTAGTGTCGCATCCGTGTCCTACTGGCATGAGGAGGAACGTTGTTGCTGTTCTTCTGTGATGCAGATATTGCCGCTGAGACCTGACTCTCCCTTCGATAGAGTTTGTTGGGACATGTGGTTCCCTTTTCGTTTATACCCATGGATTGTATACAGGGGTCAGTTTGGACTTACCTGCAAGGCAAAAGTTTCATTTTTATCTGTATTTTTTGTTTTCTTTCCGCGATGCTCTATCATTTCAGCTTTTTGTATTGCGAGAGTCGCGATTGCCCGATCATTTCGGCTATTTTTCGCGGTGCCCAATCATTTCGGCTATTTTTGTATGCATATATTTTACTTGCTGATTCTGTTGCAAGTTGCCCCATCATTTCGGCTATTTCATATGCTTCTTTTTTTTTCGAGTATGGAACTCAAGATCTGATACCAATCTTAGCATCAGCATCGCTGCGACTGGAATATTGCCAGGAGCGAATCATTATTTGCCGTGAAAGGACTTGGAATTTGATACCGATTTAGGCATCAGTATCGCTACAACTGGGATATTGTCAGGAGCGAATCATCATTTACCTTTGTCAATTTAAACTAAGATGTCTTAGCAAACATGATTAGAATCCTGTCGACTAAGGCTTTTGACTTCATGAGCCGTAAGGGTCTCATAAAGGTGTTTCTCCCTACGAGTCGTGAGGATCTCGTAAGTGCGTTTTCTCCTTAAGAATTGTGAGGATTCTTAAGTGTATGGTCTCTTATAAGTCGTAAGGATCTCATAAGAGTATTTTCTCCTTCCAAGTTGAGAGGACCTACAAGTGTTTGTTCACCAAATGAGGACATTCCTCGTCGTTGGTAGGACTTGATGGTAGAGACGTTTATTTATGCCCGTGGATTGTATACAAGGATCAATATTGAACCGTTTGTAGGGCATTCTGGGAAATGTGATGGCTTAAGAACGGGTTCAGATCCCTATAGCTTAAGGCTTTCGAATCTTATGAGCCATGAGAGTCTCACAAGAGGATTCTCCTTACGAGTCGTGAGGATCTCGTAAGTGTAATTTCTCCTTAGGAATCGTGGGGATCTCGTAAGTGTAATTTCTCCTTAGGAATCGTGGGGATCTCTAAGTGTGTTGATCCCTTGTGAGTCGTAAGGATCTCACGCAGGTGTTTTCTCCTTACAAGGTCGATAGGACCTCGCAAGTGTGCACAAATTTTTTTTTACGAGCCTGCGCCCTCTCGGGTTTTCACAAACTCGCTGGTAACCCTGCTGTTTTTACTCATGGAGCCCTTTCGGGTTTTCATCCGTGCCCATTTTGCTTATGGACGTACCATTTTTTTATTTTATTTTATTTATTTATTTATTTATTTATTTTATTATTATTATTATTATTTTGCCGCCTTACCCTAAGGATGCTGCGGTTCATAGTAGTTTAAGGACGTTACGGTCCGCAGTTAGTTTAGGGACATTTCGGTCCATAGCTAGTTTCAGAACATCTCGGTCCCTTGTTAGTTTAGGGACGTTTCGGTCCATATCTAGTTTCAGGACATCTCGGTTCCTTGTTAATTTAAGGACGTTTCGGTCCATAGCTAGTTTCAGGACATCTCGGTCCCTTGTTAGTTTAAGGACGTTTCGGTCCGTAGCTAGTTTCAGGACATCTCGGTCCCTTATTAGTTTAGGGACATTTTGGTCCGCAGTTTTCCGTGTTTGGGATGAAGTATCGTTGGATACTATTTTTAGAGTCTGGACTCAAGAAGATAGCGAGCGGACATAAGCATCGTCATCTATCATTAACCTGGTTCGTGACTCGTCAAGCATAGTACTCCTTAAGGAATCGGCCGTTTATTGTTCAGAAGGGTCTTTCGCCATGTATATCCATGTGCAAGTAAGCCCCACCTTGATAGACTTTGTCTATGATGTACGGACCTTCATAGTTTGGCTCGAATTTCCCCTGTTTGGCACGATTGGGGATCATAGGTCTCTTGACCACTAGCACGAGTTCGCCTTGGCGGAATGTTCTCGGCCTAGTCAATCTCTCGTATGAGCATGTCATTTTTGCTTTGTAAGTCTCCAAGTTTTGTCGTGCCATGAGCCGGGTTTCGTCAGGGGCGTCGAGCTCCTCAAGCCGAAGATGAGCATTCTTTTCGTCTGTTAGCTCGTAATGAACCGCCACTCGTAGGGAAGGTAGCTCTATCTCTAAGAGGAATACTGCTTCAGTCATGAATACCAATGCATACGGCGTTGTGTTTTTGGTCGTTTTGAACGTGGTCCGATACGCCCAGAGAGCTTCATGCAGTCTCTCGTGCCAGTCCTTCTTATTTTTAGACACCGTCTTCTTCATGATCTTTGTCAAGGTCTTGTTGAAAGACTCAGCCAGACCGTTACCTCGGGGATTGTAGACCGAAGAGTATCTCTAGTCTATATTATGCTGTTGTACGAAATGGCTGATTCTGTGACTTCTATAGGTCGTCCCGTTATCAGAGATAATCCATTGCGGAGTGCCGAATCGATAGATGACGTGTCTTGAAGAAATGGAAAATATTCCCCGTCTTCACTTCTCTTAGCGGTATTGCTTCTGCCCACTTGGAGAAGTAATCAGTTGTCTCCAGTATGACCCGATGTCCTTTGGACGATACTGGTTCTATGGGCCCAATTATGTCGGTTCCCCACATCTCAAACGGCCAACTAGTCACAGTTGGGTGTAGCGCGTTTGGATGCTGGTGGATGAAGTCCCCGTGAATTTGGCACAAGTGGCATTGTTTCGCGTATTCGAGGCAATCCTGAATCATCATGGGCCAATAGTAGCCCATCCTTTTGATCTCCAGCTTCATCTTTAGCCCAGCTTGATGAGAACCGCAGAGTCCGTCTTGAGTTTCTTGGATAACTCTCTTTGCTTCTTCCGGTCCCAGGCATCTCAGCCATAAAGAGTCGAACGATCTCTTATACAGCGTGTCATTGACGAAGGCGAAAGACAGAGCTCGTTTAATGAGCTGATGTCTTGAGCACGCATCTTCAGGTGTTCGACGGGATTTGAAGTAGTCTATAAAGACTTCTCTCCAATCCTTAGCCTTTTCCTGGTTTTTTATTTATAGGGCCGTTTGCTTGGTCTCTCCCTTTTCTTTGGACGACTCCGGATATATTTCTTCCGGTGCTAGAACCCGACGGCTTTGCACAACGATCCTTACGTCATTGAGGTTTTCGTCAGCCAGTTCTTTAGCGAGTTTGGCTAACGCATCAGCTTTGCTATTTTCCGTACGTGGTATGCTTTCCAGAACGTAGGAAGGAATTTGAGTCAGCAATTGTTTTACTCTCTCGTCGTACTTTACCAACTCTGGTTTGCACGTTTGATAGTTGTCGTTTACTTGACTAACGACCAACTGGGAGTCTACGTATATGAGGAGGTTTTTGATTCCCATGTCGACGGCGATCTCAAGACCTGCTTTCAAAGCTTCATATTCGGCTTCATTGTTTGTTCTCGGCTCTGTTAAGAAAAAGGAAAAGCGCATTATCCCTCTTTGTGGAGTCATGAAGATAAGGTCTACCCCAGATTTGATTATGGGGGAGCTGTGCTTTCTCTTCTTCATGGAAAATGCCCCGTCAAAGTAGAGTTCCCATCGGGTATCACTCCCTCCTCTCTCCCTGTCGATCGTTTCAAACGCATGTTCGTCTGGCAATTCGCAATTTAGGGGTGAATCGGCAGGTATCGGATGCTCAGCGAGAAAGGCAGCGATGGCCTGGCCTTTCACTGCCTTGAGAGGTCGATATGTTATCAAGAATTCCATTAAGAGGAGTGCCCATTTAGCGAGCATTCCCATTAGTATGGCTCTTGACATCAAATATTTGAGAGGATCCACTTTTGATATGTGATGGACTTCATGTGCCAACGCATAGTGTCTGAGCTTCGTTACTGCGAAGATTAACGCCTGGCAGTGTTTTTCGATAGGGGAGTAGTTGTTTTGTGCCCCCAGGAGAACTCGAATCAAATAGTAGAGGGCTCTTTCTTTCCCTTGGTCATTCTCCTGTGCCCATAGCTCGCCCAAGGAACCTTCAAGGGCTGTTGTGTACAAGATGAGGGGTTTTCCTTTGACCGGGGCGGTCAGTACCGACAGATTCTGCAGGTATTGCTTGATTTCGTCCAGTGCGCTTTGGCATTTGCGATCCCAGACGAACGAGGTCCCCTTCTTCATTAGATGACTGTAGGGGTGGCATTTTCCAGAGAGATTGGCTATGAACCGCCGGATATAAGCGAGCTTTCCTTGGAGAGACCGCAATTGCTTGAGAGTTCTTGGCGGAGGCATTTCCATGATCGCCTTGATCTTCGACGGGTCTATCTCGATGCCCCGGTGTCGTACGATGAATCCTAGGAATTTACCTGAGGAGACTCCGAACGTGCATTTGAGAGGGTTCATCTTCAAGTTATATTTCCGAAGGTGCTGAAACACGATTTTCAGATGCTCCCAATGTTCCTCGTACAATTTGCTTTTAATCACGAGGTCATCGATATAGCATTCGACGATTTCATGTATGAGGTCATCGAAAATCTTCGTCATGGCCCTCTGATAGGTGGCGCCGGCATTCTTCAGACCGAAAGGCATCACTCTGTAGCAGAATATGCCCAGTGGGGTCCGGAAAGCGGTATGCTTCTGGTCTTCGGGATGCATCTGTATTTGATTATACCCTGATGATCCATCCATGAAGGAGAAGACTTCGTGAGTGGACGTGTTGTCTATCATCAGCTCGGTGACCGGGATGGGAAAGTCATCCTTCGGGCAAGCTTTGTTGAGGTCCCGAAAGTCTACGCAGATGCGCACCGTCCCATTTTTCTTCATCACTGGGACAATGTTGGCTATCCAGTCGGGGTATTGAACTTCTTGAATGAAGACAGAGTCGATTAGCTTCTTGACTTCGGCGTTGATGCTCATCTCAAGCTCGAGCCGCATTCTTCTTGGTGCTTGTTTGACTGGCTTGACGTCCGGGGATGTTGCCAATTTATGTACAGCTATTTCCAGATCTAGCCCCGGCATCTCGAAATAGTTCCATGAGAAGCAGTCCTTATACTGCATGAGCATGTCTTTTAGCATAGCTACCTGTTCTTTAAACAGCAGCTTACTGACGAACATTGGCCGCGGGTCGTTTGCTGTCCCCAAGTCGATTTTCCTTAGGTAGTCTGCGGTAGTATGTATTCCATCTTCCAACTCTTTTGGCGTCGGTGGAAATTCTGAGATCAACTCATCTTCATCCTCATTTTATAAGCACCAAGAGAGGTCATCCATATTCTCGGGCACTCCTTCTGACAGCGTTATCATGTGACAGGTACGAGATCGTTTCCAAGACCGATGTTGATCTGGTTCTACTCTCGCTGTGTGCGTTGCTTTTGGAATATGCTTCTGTGGTGGGGTTACCCTCCAACTGTTGGATAGAGCGAACCTGCCTTACTGATACTGGTCTTCTACCCAGTTTTTGAATGTGAAGCATTCTTTGAGAGGATGTCCTATCGCTCGATGATAGGAGCAATAATCCGGGTAAGATACCTCGTCAGCTTGTTTGGGGTGTTTGGACTCTGGGAGCGTAATCATTTGATGTTTCATGACAAGATCGAATATCTTCCTTGTCTTGTCTTGGGAAAAAGAATATGCTCGACCCACCTTCTTTACAAGAGACGGACCCCGGCTGCTCAATTCTCGATCGCGTGGCTTCTTGGACCCGTTTCGCCGTGGTCGAACGTTTTAGCCATTCTTTAACTTGTTTTTGCCTTCGTGTCGGGCCTTTTTCTTGCCTTGGGAATGCATGGCGGGCTGACGGTGAAGGGCATCGTCATCCCGCGTGGCCTGCTGAAGGATACGTTGCATCCTAGCTTTCTTGTAGATGGTCATTTCGCGGTTGTGGTCATTCCGAACCTTTTGACTCGCTTCCCATACTAGCCTGTCCATCTGTTCTTCAAACAACGGGCTCGGCATTTTTATGGCAGGATCTCGTTCTGGTTCATCGTCGTCGTCTTTTAAAAGAGCATCTTCTTCTTCATCAAGGTCATGTATAACGTAGCAGCCATGGAATCGCTCCCGTTTCTTGGATTGAACATATCCAAGCCCGATCGTTTCCATTCTCCCCTTGGGCAATTTTCGCTGAGTTCCGGGGACGTTCCAGATCCTATTGTAGAACTGAGGTTGTTGAGCAGTCTGTTTGAAGGGTACGCCTTGGCGCCTCAACAGCCTTTTTAAACCTTCTGTGTAGTATCTGGGCAGACGGATGGGCTGGAGCCTGTTAAGCGTAGAATCGGCACCATGCCAGATTTCTCTTTCGATTTTAGTCTCCATGGATCGATAGAATAGGATCGCCTTTTCACCTCTTTGCCTGGGAGGGACGTAGAATATCTGCAGCTCTTGCACACTATATATCTCCAGCGCATCAAGCTCTCTATAGTGCTGCCGCGGAACCATAGCGATTTGCAAATTCTGATCATCTCGAGCGAAGGCCTGCATCGATAGGCGGACCGAGAACACTGCGTTGACCTCGTCTTCAGAGTTACTGCCAAAGACCAGAATAGGGGTAGACGGTCCCGGTTTGTTGCATTGGGGCGGTCCTGAATAGATTATCTCTTCCTCCTCCTCGGTATCGCTTCCGAAGACCGGAATAATGGTGATAGCTTTTTGCTTATTCTCCGGCTTATGGTATCTTTCCGTGTCTTCAAAGTCTGGTAAGAAATATTTTGCATCTTCATACTTTCGGACTTCATTCATGGAGAATGGGTTCAGCTCCCCTGTCACGGTATACTTGAGACTATCTTTTAAGTACTTCATACACTGATGTTGTGTAGAAGGGATGATATTGTATTCGTGTAACCAAGGCCTGCCGAGCAAAGCGTTGTAGCAATTCTTGGCGTCAATGACATGAAACTTGATGTCAGTGACGAGCAGCCCAAAGCGTAAAGTCAGTATCACAGACCCGAGCGTCCGTAATGACTGGGAGTCGAACCCAGACATGGTGATTTTATCCCGAGCGTGGTGCTGGACGCTCATGCAGATTTCTTTTAACACCCTCACATTTAGGAGGTTGACAGAGGACCCGTTATCAACTAAGATCTTCCCTATCTTGATGTCATGGCAGTATCCGATGACATACAGGGGGCGGTTGTGCTCGTACGTCCCGAGGAGGAGGTCTTCATCGCTGAAAGTGACGTCAGCAGTGTGCACTTCTTCCAGCTCGTCCTTCATCTTTTCTTCGGCAAGGAAAGCTTGATACTGTTCGGGCTCTTGTAGTGCCTTGATCAAAGAATCTCTCATCTCTTTAGATAGCAGAAGGGCATCGAGAATGGTCAGATGTGAGGGTATCTTTCTCAGGTGTGCCAGAACGTTGTAATCCACCTTGTCTTTCTTTGGCGGGTCCTTGGCTGCTAGCTATTCAACGACTCGATCATCGAGGGCGATATCCTCAAGGACCTTTTCCTTCCCCTTATCTTTTCTGTTCGATCTATTGTTTGTGGGTCTGAGATACTTTTCGGGTAACGTGCGATTACGCAGCTGAATGTTCTCACAGGTCTTTATCTCTTCTGTTTCGGAGATGGATTCCTTGAAGAGAGGGTCGAGGGCTATTTCTTCATCAAAATCGCTCCCGAAGGTGAGAACTTGCGATCCTCCAGAACCAACCATGTGACAGTCGCCGGTAGTTCTTTTGCGCTCATCTGTCGTGCTTCTTTGCTCTCGACAAGTTTTGCGCTTCATCCTCTTGAAATGCTGTCGATGAGCAACCTATCCCTGCCACCAATTTTTGAAGGCCATGCATTCCTCGGTAGGGTGTGTGATCCTCCGATGGTATAAGTAGTAGTTTGGATGTGCATCTAGTTCGTCGGGGAACGTATTTTATAAAGTGTCTTCTTTGAAAGGTAGCAACTTCATTCCCATCGACAGGGCTTTAGCGAACTGCTTCCTTGTCTTAAACCTGTTTTTGCTGGCGACAAAAGTGCTTCTATCCGGTTGGGGTACTATATGGCTTCTCAATACCGGAGATTCTTCAACGTGACGCCAACGCTTAGCCCTTTCATATATGGCTGTTTCACGCTCTCGATCAGATTTGCTTTTCTGAAGAGCTTCGCTCAGTAGTCTGCCAACCAATTCGTCCGATGGCTCCAGAGATTTTGATTCTGGTTCTGGATCTGCCCCCAGTTTCTCTGCATCGGGAGCTTCTTTGCCATTTATTGATGAGTGAGAGATCATGTGGCAGCTTGCCACATAATCCTCGGGCTCTTCTAAAGAATTGTCTCCTTTATCAGCGTCGTCGGCTTCATTCTTAAAAACATGCTTAAAGAATTCATCCAATGTGATTGGGGTCCGTGCCTTCTGGTTATATTCTTCCAGTGCATCGATGTATTTCTGCAGACCTGTACGGCTGTCTTCGGGTTGGACGGGCTTCTTGGCCTTCTTCTTTTTCTTTAAATACTTTGGAGGCTTGGCCTGAATGTTTTGTCCACCTTCACCAACTTTCAGCGTTGGGCGCGGCTTCAGCATCCCCTCAATAATCTCGGGCACCAGCGGGCTCTTCCACCTAATCTCCGGACATGCTTGGAGATCTTTCAGCATTCTTTTAGTTTTTGTTGAAAGAACAACTTCCCATGGAGCTTCCTCTATAAATGAGCATGATACCCTCGGCGTGTCCATCTTTTTTGGAGCGTGTGGTTGTGGCGGGTTTACCCTCCAGTTTTCAGACAACGCGAATTTGCCTTGCCGGTACTGGTCCTCAATCCAGTTTTTGAAGACAAAACAATCATCGATTGGATGGCCCATTATTCAATGGTAGGGGCAATAGTTGGGACTGTTGACGTCAGCAGGCTGCAGTAGGCGTTTCGGATCCGGCAGGGTGTTGAGCCTATTGTGCACCGCCAGCCCGAACAGTCTTCTAGTTTTATCCCAGGGAAATGAATAAGGGTGCTTTAGCTTCTCATTGAAGAATCGATGTCTATCGTTTTGACGATCAGCCGGTTTTGGACCACTGGGCTGCTGCTGAGCAATAGCGACGAAGGTCGCTTTCCCTATCCCCTTTTCGTTTCGAGGCTCCATTTTCGACAAAAATGGTCTATGGCCCATCTGATCCATTTGGGCCAGCTTGTCAATCAAGGCTTGGAAGGTAGTCAGCTTGAAAAACATAATGAACTGGGATATGGTCGCCTGCGGATCGAGGGTACCTACGAACATGCCTACTGCAGGAGCTTCTTCGATGCGTTGTTCGCATTTCGACCATAAGTTCCACCATCGGATTGCATACTGAACACTTATTTCTCCCTGCTCCACCCTGGCATTGATCAATACCGTGATTGGGGTGCATTCGCTAGCGCTTGCGAAACGCTGGGTGAATAGCAACTCCATTTCTGCAAACGTCTTGACAGAGTCGTTCGGGAGCTCGGAGTACCATTCGAATGCTGTCTCCAACAAGCTGCCAACAAACTGGCAAAGCAGCAGTTTGTTGTCACCATAGTATTACCGCATAGAGCCCTGAACTAAGCGACGTACTGGTGCGGGTTACCCGTCCCTTTATACACGTTGAATTTAGGGATCGTGTATCCCGGCGGGTACTTTATTTGATCGTACCAACCCGGATAGGGTCATCCAGTCTTAACGATTTGGCCAGCCGCTTCGCTCGCCTGATGAGCTCGTATCTGTTGAGCTATATAATCATCGAGCGCTGCTTTCGAGATTGTTTCCTCCTTTGCATCTGAAAAGGCCGGAGGAGGGTTTAATGTCTCCCTTCTATCGTCTTCAATTATTACTGGAGGATCTTCGGCTGGAGGGTCCGTCTGGATCATCACGCCCATCATATCTTGGAATAGAAGCGCCATTTGCTTTATGTTAGCCGCTTGTTCCGCGGCCTCTTTGTCTTTCTTCTTGAGCATTCTTCGGAGGAATTCGGCATCGGTTTCCTGTTCTTGGAGCTGCTCCGACGATATCTCCAGGCTTACTTTTGGCCCAGTGAGTGCGGCCATGGTCATCGGCATCTCCTGGATCTTTTGCTGTTGTTGCTCCTGAGCCTTTGTTATTGATCGGGTGAGTGGTTGATGGCCTGTGGTGATACGGCTATCCTCTTTTCCGGAATACATGTAAATGGTGTGCACCACCATGCCCCCAGACTTGGGGCGTTTGGATTCAGTGCCTTTGAGCTTTGTCGTGGACATGGGGATTTTCTCCGGGCTTCTTCTTTTGTGGGCGGTCGAAGTTGAGGGGGCCATTGCAGTGGGCACCCAAGTAGATGACACCTTCTGTGGTATGAAAGGGTAGTCCTCTTACCGAACCTTCATTTTCTTTGGTCGGCGGGAGTAGTCTTGGTTAACCACAAAGTCTTGGACCCTTTGCCAGACCCTGTGAATTTTGGAGGACAGTCGCTGAGGGGGCTGCTCTAGCTTTGCCTTTGTAGCTTCTCCACAGGTGGAGGAGATCTTTTTAGCACGGCGGTCGGAGAATTCTTGCACACCCTCCTGAGTGGTTTAAAGCTGTTCCCAGTTGGAACAGCAGCATCGACTTCCACCGTTAGAGCCGGCGGAGTCAGTCCAGAAGGGGAACTGCCCCCGGCTTTCCTCACTCGGTGCCAGTAGCGACATCGAGCGCGTCTTGCAGATAGGATCACCCCCGTTGTCATACGTTGACTCTGGAATTTCTTCGTTAGATTTGCGATGGCTCTCGCTGGTCCTCAAGATCCCCTATTGTATTCAAAGAGAAATGGTTTGATCATTCAATGGATCAAGCAAGGTCTTTCTTTCTCTTTTCAATCAAAGAAAGGTTTTCTTCGAAAGCACCAGAGTTAGCCGAGTAGCTCGAGCATGAAGCTGAGAAAGGGAAACCAAACATCGGATGCCGCACGGCGGAAAAAAGAAACGAAATACCTAGGTCGCAAGGCAAGGGAGGACGGGGTGGTGATTCTCCCTCACTGAGAGCCGCTCTTGTGAAAGCTCTTGGAGAAGGAAGAAAGTCTTCTTCAGTACTTCCTCGGTAGCTGTCAAAAGGCGTTATCCTCTTTAAAAAGAAGAATCTTCGTAGAAAAGTGATTTTTCAATCTCGTTTCTTGTAACTTCGCTTCAACTTGACTGGGGTAGCTGCATCGCGCTTCATGCTTTGATGAGAAACTGTTTTTGGTGTCAGCCTGTCAAAGACTGACGTCCGTTGAGAGGGGATGGCCAACCTATCGAAGGCAGACTTTCGAGCAGGGGTAGCAGCCTTGGTGACTTCGCCTGGTGCGGGAGTTGGAACGGCCAATCTCGTGAATACCGACCCCTTAGTAAGAGAAGTCTCTCTGATGACTTCATTTACTGGAGCAGGGATGGCTATCCATTTCGAGATAACCCTTTCAGGTATTGCGGGCTTCTTCACGTGCCCATTGGAGCTTTGGCCCAGTCTGTTAAAGACCGAAGCGTTGAATTCGAGCAATCCATTGAGAGGGGCCGCGGTAGTTGCAAGCCGATCAAAGACCGACTTCTTTCGAGCTTCTTGCGATGGCATTGGGGCGTTGAAGCTTATTGGTGGGAGCATGGTCCCGAAGAATAGTCCATTGGTGGCTTGAGTCACTTGTTCCACTGGCATGGCGAAGATGGAGGCCACTTAGGGCCCATAAGTCACTGCTCCGGCGAGGACGGAGTGGGAGTTGTTGTTGCAGCTGGTGCAGTTGGAAGCCACTTTTTCTGCACGGGAGCAAGACACCAAATCTTAGTATCTCAAATCCAAGGGCAACCTTATCAGACCGTGATTCATTCGCGAACACGACACACAAAGTGTAGAGTGGAAAGAGGAAAAGGTCCCACCGGGCGTGCCAAAATATGTTCTCCGCCGAAAAGACGCGACCGGGACGTCCGGCCTAAATTTGGGGGGGCATATGCTATTTGGTTTTATCCGTCTACCTCTCCGAAAATGCCAAGTTGATTTATGGCACCGTATATCGGAGGTTCAGACGGATGCGGTCGTTGTAGCAAATTTCGTCAGATTCCACCTCGTTGTGAGAGGTTTTTGATTATGGGGACGCTCTTCCCTGCAGGCGCAAGCCCCTGTAGTTAATTACGTTACCGCGTAGCGATAACCACTTTCTCCTACTTCAGAAGGTCACTTCGTGTAATGTGTGTTTATTTTATTTTTGGTTGCCCGTGAATTGTATACGGAGACTAATTTATGTTGTCGCCCCTAGGGCATGGATTAGTCCAAATCCGTATTTTCTTAGATTTGGGTTTGGGTTGGTTTAAGGACCGTTAGTCTTATTTTAGACTTAGGTCAACTCAAACGTTTGTTGAAGATACGTTAGTCTAATTTTAGACTAAGATCTACTCAACAAGGTTTTGAGATCATTTAGATCCAACGAGAGAGTATTTGGACTATATCGTTTTAGTTTAGGGACATTGCGGTCCATAAGTTTAAGGATATCATAGTCCATGGAGTTTAAAGACATCATAGTCTGTGGGGTTTAGTTTAGGAACGTTGCGGTCCACAAGTTTAAGGACATCATAGTCCATGGAATGTCTGGTTGTCGGGACCTACCACCTCTCTGAATACAACGACACATATCAGAGGAATGAAGAGATGTACCCTTGAACCAATGTTGGTTGGGAGATCTATAGTCAGGTTTGGGAACAAGACCAATTAAAAAGATTATGAGCACATGGGCTCAGTTGATCTGAATTAGGGACTTGTAGTCAACTTGGGCTTAGCCCACTCAGTTTTAATTAAAATGTTGAACATTTGTTTGGATGTTTGAACTTTTGTTTCGGCTCAGTCCCTTTTTGTTCAGTAATACTGAGCATTAACTTGGGTTCTGACACCCCTCTTTCTTTTTGTCTTTTATTGAGTGTTGAACACTCTTTATGGCGTAGAGCGCTTTACGTACAGAGCCTTTTATGTACAGAGCGCTTGGCGCTGAACTCCCGACTTGAAGAGCTAAGGTGCTTCTTCTGAAATAGCGCCCACGTGGGAAGCATGTGGAGCGCTTGGCGCTGAGCGCCAGACTTGGAGCGCTAAAGTGATTCTTATAAAATAGCACCCACATGAGAAGTATATGGCGCACTTGATGTTGAGCGCCAGGTTTGAGGCGCTAAAGCGCTTCTTTTAAAATAGCGCTTGGAGGGCTGAGCGCTGAGCGCCAGACTTGGAGCGCTGAGGCGCTTCTCTTTAAATTGGAGCGCTAAGGCTCTTCTCTGGTAGCTCTGATCAGTTCTGTGCTCTGAGAATTAAATTCTCGATTTATAAGAGGCTTTGTCTCATGGATCTAAGAACTGAGTTTTTCTTTTTGTGAGGAGATGCTTTGATCTCTTCTGTTTTTTGTGAAAGACTTGGTCTTATAAATCTGTGATCTAGAAAAAGAACTAAGTTCTTCTAATGTGAGAGTTAAACTCTTAAAAATCGAGGAGATGTTATGATCTCACTTATTATCATTTACCTTGAAGAAATTTTCTGAGCTCTTAGAGCTTGCTCTTCTACTTTTCTTTTCTGAGAACTTGAAGTTTATGGGGGGTTCCTCTCTCCTAGACTTGAAGTCTTGGGTCCTTTATATAGGGGAGGCTGATTTGTTGAATCAGTTAGGGAAATCTCTCATTGAGAGATTTCTAATTGATTTGGGAAATGTTTCCCACCGTTGGATCTTTGATCTAAGGGCTTCTGTTTTAAAGAAGATAGTTCTCTTGTTTTTAACAAGATTAGGAAAATATTTTCCCATACAGAACTTATTCTGTATCTTGGTGATTTTTAATCACCATTGGATCTTTGATCCAATGGTGCTCTGATTTACAGAACACAATCTTTCTTGTTTGGAAAGATTTGAGGAGTATCTCCTCAACAGAATTAAATTCTGTAATTTTATGATTTATTCATCTCAGTTGGATCTTTGATCCAATCGTGGAGAACATTTAGTTCTAGCGTTTGGCGCTCTTGTGTTTTGCATGTGAGCGCTGCCTCAGAGTCTTTGACTCTTAGCGCTGGCACTCCTGGCGCTAGCGCTCTTGTTCTTTGCACGTGAGGCGCTGTCTCAGAGTCTTTGACTCTTAGCGCTGGCGCTCCTGGCCCGAGCGCTCTCGGCGCGAGCGCTCTCATGCTTTGCACGTGAGACACTGCCTCAGAGCCTTTGAGTTTTAGCTCTAGCGCTCTCATGCTTTGCACGTGAGGCGCTGCCTCAGAGTCTTTGACTCTTAGCGCTGGCGCTCCTAGAGCGAGCGCTCTCATGCTTTACACGTAAGGCGCTGCCTCAGAGTCTTTGACTCTTAGCGCTGGCGCTCTTGGCGCGACCGCTCTCGTGCTTTGTACGTGAGGCGCTGTCTCAGTTTAAATTTCAAATTTTGAACAGAGCTTTAATCTGATTGGGGGAAACAGTTGTATACTTGCTAACCATTGTGTTTAGTTTTAATACTTCATATTTGGACTCTCAAAGGGTAAGTGAGAACATAACGAATTCGTTAATCAAGAGAGAGACAATTGAAAGCGTAGCCGCGATTCATTTGACCATGCCGGAGCCAAGGCCTTTTCCCTTTTTCATATTTTCGTAAACATGACAAACAAGAAACCAAATTCTTTTCTTTGAACTCGCATTAACAATTTCTAATCTCCGTCTCTTTGGGTGTAATACCCAGTTCTTTTTGTACTCTTCAAAATCCGTATTTAAATAAATATCTTTTTTCAAATTAATTTCCTTATGTTCTATTTTCATTTCATCTATTTATCTAAACCCAAATTAATATCCTTAGCTAAAATCCTAACCCCGACCCATCCCCACATCATGGCCCTTGCCCAAGCTTTCCTCTTTCTTATTTTTCATTCTCCTTTTAAGGCCCGGCCCACAACCCATACCCCAAACCCAATAACCAAACTGTCACGCCTCGCTTCCCGGCATACGGAGAAGATGACGCGGTATGGACGTGACGTATTTACTCAGAAGTAAACACGTTAAGCGTAAATAAGCAATATAAATGAAATAACATAAGAATAACAAGAGATGTAATGAAAAAACAAATTTTTATTTATATTCATTCTTTACAAACAACTGAAAAGTAAAATACAATGATGGAAAGTGATGGCTAAACAATGGCATAAGAACTGAAAAGAAAAATAAGTACAAGTAAGAACTAGAACTCTGGCTCCTCTGTAAACTGCTCCAAATCGTCCTGGCTGGGCTCGATCTCCTGAGAGTCGGGTCCTCCTGACAACATTCCAAAGAAAGAAGAGACATGAATATAGTCAGTGAACTAGCGCTCGGTAAGTCTCAAGAGATAGAATAGAAATAGACAGGTAAAGAGCATAGAATAGATAAATTAAGTGTTTGTTATGTTAACGTAGTTGTTTGTAGCTTCGTACAAAATGTATCAATGTATACGAGAGGAGTCCAACTATCCCGTGGACTATGAGAAACGGAAAGTACAAGACCCCGTCAAAACCTAAGGGACAACGGCACGGATGTTCATGTAGGTGTCTTTTAATGTCCATCATCGTGCCACTTTTAACACGTTCAATACCAATCTACTCCTTTATAACCTTGTATTGTATATTGTATTGTTTTGTAGTATAAGACTTGCTGAAACCATGGTATAAGTTGTTCATGTAAACAAATAGACCTGTAGTCAAGTTCAAGATATAGCCATGGTTCGGTCAAGTCAAGTCATGTTGCATGTTCGTATTGTTCGGTATTCATGTTCTGGTTCAAGTATATATTGGATTCATATTGGATTGGAGTTATGGTTGGATTCATGTTGTATTGTATTCAGATTAGACTGAGACTCAGATTGAGTCAGACACTTAAACAAATTTGGATCCTGAATTAGGTTCTGGTGTTATCGGTAACTGTTGCACATGGACAGAAGGATTTATGTCTTTTCCCAAGACAATTACCATTGATAACCCCGCACCCACTTTCTCCGGCTCCCTGAGGCTCAAAAGAATCGGTCCCGCTTAAACCTATATTTACTAGAGTCCTTAATATAAATTTAATATAACTTGAGGGGGTTTTATGAAAAAATATTTTAAATATACATTCAAAATAAGCCTCAAGTATTTATTTATATTATTTAAGGTTTTCATGGATGTAACTTTTAAAAGGTAAGGTATTCTAGTGAATATATACCTAACTTGAATAGTTCAAGATATTTTAGTGTAAAGTCAGACTTGTATTAATTCTTGATGGTATTTTCATGAAACATGTAATTTTTTTATATTCTAGAAAACATGGAATTTTATTATATATTAACAATAGATAGTTTGATAATATTTATATAATTATTAAAAATTAATTTTTATTATTAAATAGAAATTCTCGTTTTTTTTAAAAATTGTATTAAAATTCCATCGAGATCGTATGCTCCATGAGGAGGTCTGCATCTCGCTCTACTAGTTCTGAGGATGTGCGATAATCCGCACCATCCCAATCGGGTTCCCCAAAATAAGTTGTAGAGGCATAATCGCAAGGAATATAAAATACTATTTACAAGAAAATGAGTTTTTATATAGTTCGAGGTATTTTATTGGAAAGTCGTATTTTGCCACAAGATATTGGTTTCAACATAATCGTGCTATGTCAAAATGCGTGTATGTGAGAGATAGGTCATTACTTTGTGAGGTTTTCTAAAGGTATGCTAAACAAAAGTATTAAAAGTTATCGTATGTAAACTTCATGGTATTTAACTGTAAAAGCTTAAATAAAGTTGTTTTATATGGAGTTTTAAGGTGAAACTTATTTCAAAACATTAGTTAATGATTAACAAGCAAAATATAGTGCTATGGATAAGTGGTTATTAGGAAAAATTGTAGTTTTCAAGGTTTTAGAAATAAAAGCCGGTATAACTCCACTTACCGACATGTTTTGAAAATATCATTTTAAGATAGGAAGAAAGGAAAAGAGATGGGACTTACTTGCTAGAAGATTAGAGGAGAGATATAGGAAGAAATTGGTAGTTTCGTAGAGTCGTGGGGTCACCGGAAGTGCCTCAAATCCTCGCCGGAAAGTGACCTTGGGCTAACTCCACTTGTACTCTTGTTTGACTTAGAAAATTTTGAAAATTTTTGACAAGAGATTTCAGAATGAAGAGGGTTATGTTATGGAGTTGTATTTATAGGGTAAAATTAAGATTTTGGAATTGAAGAGTGAATTAAAAATACATTAAAAATGGGATTTAAAGCAAATTTTTAATTCTCTGGATAATTGCAGGGAAAATAAACAGAATAGGAGTAGTGAGATAGGCCATGGGGTGTTGTGTGCAAAGCATGAGGGAGCATTACCTACAGATGGCCAGCGTCACCGAGCCTTGGGCCGTTCTCGCCTATTCGATAGGGGCGTTGGGTGCTGGGATTTGAGCCACGTGTCCTAGTCGCTGTTATTAGCATTGTACACATGTTTTTTTTATCTGACTTTTCATTTTTATGTGTATTGCATGTGTAAACTTTTGGGCTTCCAAAAAGTTTAAAATAAAAATTCAGAAAAATAATATATGGCTGAGGGGATTCGAACACGGGAGCTATGTCACAGCAGTGCAAGGCTTTACCAATGAGCTACAAGTGCTTCTTGATATTTTTAAACAAATTAAATTTATAACTTGTGCTCAGGTTAGCAAACTCCATTCTGTACATTAACTTTAAAAATTTTCGTACAGTGAAATTAGAGTCGTTACATAAACCTAATACATAACCCGATAACACGACCCGAAAGTGGCACGTGACCCGCACTTAAATCATGTGACATCTATAAACGTCGACGCGATCCAAGTAAGCTAAAATCCCCGAATCTAAACCTTTTTACGAAAATATTGGAGGTGAAGTTTAAAAATAGTCATTAGATGGAATCGGTTTAAAAATAGTCATTAAAATCTAAATAAGTTTGTTTGAAAAGTATCGATGACGTTTTAAAAAATCGAGCAGCACCTCCTTTGTAAATTTGAATAAAACCTGATACAAGTATAATATATAAAGCATCCCAACGGGTGCTAGCTTCCACACCCAAATGGTGGAGCAACCACGCAGATAATATACGATGCCCAAGGCGAAGAAAAGAAAAGCGAAACAAAACCAACAAGTATAAAATGTCGACTCCAACGAGTGCGACGTCCATAAATACATAAACTCTAAGTCTCATTTCTAAGTCCACAAATATACAAGTTCTGGGGTCGATGGAGTTTTAACTAGATACAAAATAATATATATATATATACAAGTGTGGATACGATACAACAGTAATCCACTTACCAAAGCAATCACCGAAGAAAAGAGTGTGCCGCAAGCCGCTAATGATCCGAGCGGTATATTCTGCAAGAAATTGGGGCACAACGGGGGTGAATTGCCAACTCGGTGAATAAAAGTATATCACAAGGTAGAAATCGAAATGCATAACGATAAATCTAGGTCATAAAGTATAGTACTATCATACCATGTACTAATATATGAATAATGTATAAGTACTATAAATGCATCACTATAAATCGCGTAAACCCGAAAATATATCATCTCATATGCATATAACAGACATCTAGGTATAAGCCTATAAGGTACCCGAAATATGTATATAAAACCATTTTTAAAATGCCACGGAATACGAATGTCGCGGCATAAGACGCAGACGTAATAGTATGAAGTATTATATGTATTTTATTTAAGATATATGTCTTGCTATTTAGAAATGAGTTTTAAGAGGTTTACAGTTTAAAAGATCCTTATATCATCCTAGACACGTCAAAATAATGAGACTATAGCTCGTTTAGAAACCCTTTTTTGTATCACCAGGTAAAAATAGTATTTAGGTACTATACCCCAGATCAGTCCTGATCGGCTAATATATCGCATAAAGTATAACGGCGTATCTTGAATGATCGCGGAACATCAATATCTCTTGTGTCCATCACCGACACGCAACAATCATCAAATCTCTCGTGTCCATCACCGACACGCAAATCCAGATATCGTTGACATTGTCTCATCAGATCGGTCGCCCCTCGATATCCCTAGCTCCTGTCAGTATCCCCTGGATATCCGCCATGCTCACATCTATCTCCGGTATCGAGTTTTCTTGCTAGGCTCCCCACCTCAATTGCAGATTTCTTGTCCCTCGGTCTCGACCGGGTCCACCATGTATCCGACTGTATACTCCTCTACTCAGTACGAATATGTAGCATGTCCGTAACCGTATGGCTCCCCTACTTGGTTCGGAATAAAAATCAAATAAAAAAACATCAAGCTCATGGTGGACGTCAACTTATCGTATCCAGAAAATATCAAGTAAAGAAGAATAATAATTGCATATATCATTATGATGATATAGTCTATATATATAGCAGCGTCACATACCACTGATATATATCATCGAAGGTAAAATATTATAAAACTCATAACAATCAAATACGAATACCCATGGTAATGATATTCACAATTAATCAACAGGTAATAAAAGCATCGTACGTAAATATAGTCAATCGTGCAAACAAACGCAATAGTTTTACTGTGTCATGGCAATATTAATGATGTGTAGTATAGTATACGCGTCCGCGCTCGTCCAGCATGGCAATCATTAGTATTTGTGCAAGTGTTCTATAAGTGTTTATAGCAAAATGTAATTCTATCCCAATCCATAGCATATAAATACAATCCAATTTTCCGAATATAGGGAATTCATAACACATCGTATCGGCATTTATGTAGACATCGTGTGGTATAGCAGCCCTACAGTGTCATGGAAGTACCAATGAGGTGTAGTGTAACTATGACGACTCTAAAATCTCTGTACAAAAATTTTCTGTTAATATACAGAAAAGAGTTTGACAGCCTATGTATGAGCTATAAGTTATTTTTGTTAAATAAAAGCAAGAAGCCACTTGTAATTCACTGGTAAAGCCTTTGCACTGCTGTGACGTAGCCTGTGTGTTCGATTCCCATCAGACACAATTATTTTTCTGATTTTTCTTTTTAAATTTTTGGAAGCCCAAAAGGTTGCACGTGCAATATACACGGAAATGAAAAGTTCAGAAAAAATCAAACATATGAAAAATGGTGTAAACACAGAATTAATCTGGTGGCATGAATCTCGAGGCATTTGCCTCAGATCCGACCGGTGGTTTTTCCGTAGGGGCCGGCGAGGACTGTCATGATGAGCCCAAATTGCTCCGTGCTTTGCACACTCGTCTCTTCAACTCCTCTTAACTTCTCTGCACTATTTAATTTCCCTGCAATCAAACAGAGACCCTTCATTGCACCATTTAAACATCATTTTAATACTTTTTAATCCAAAGTTTTAATTCCCAAACCCTAATTCTCCACTATAAATACCACCCCATACTTTGGCTCATCACCATTCTGAAAATTCTAGCAAAAACTCTCTCAAAAAGTTCCTAAGTGAAAGTGGAGTAAATTGGAGTTAGCGAGCAAGCTTCTTCCATTAAAAATCGAAGCCGATTCCGGAGCTCCCACGACACCATGAAGTTCATCCCCACTTCCGTAACCTCTTCTTGATATATTCAAACCATAAGTCCCTCCCAACTCTCCTCCTTTTCATTGAAATTCATCTTTAAATTTTATATCGGTAAAGTGGAGTTATTACCAATATTCTTTTTCTAACCCCTAGAATCCCCCTTTTTCTTTATAATTTGGTCAATCTAATTTTACCATATTACTTGTAACCTTAAATACCAATGTCTAGATTTAAGTTTAACCAGGAATCTCATGTTAAACAACCATAATTAAAAAATTTCATTAAAATACCTTGAACTTTATTATTACTTCTTTTCGTTTTTGTTAAAACTATACATTTAGGAAAAACTTCACGGGGTAACGACCTACCCCACACGTACACTATGGTTTCATAGCACGATACCTATTTGTATATATATTTGTTTCGAAGAATAATCTTTATAATAAAATATCATATCTTTTAGAAACCGGGTTTCTTTTAAAGCGGTATTTCGTATTCTTTTGCAATTATGCATCTACAACCCTTGTTAGGGGACCCGCTAATAGATGGTGCGGGTTATCACATATCCTGGAGATAGTAGAGCTAGATGCAGTACTCCTCACGGAATATTCGATCTCGAAAGGATATAAAATACGGTTTTTATGAAATGCGAATTTTCTAAATAAAACTAATTTTCTAAAAATTAAAATTACATAAAGTTATAAATCTGTATTTTCATTATATTATGAAACTATATTTTTATAAATGAAAGATTAAAAAAATGTCAATAAAATACCATCAAATTACTAAATTTTCAATAAAATACCATAAAATTTTAAGAGCTAAGTATTTATCATTAAAATATATCAAAACTTAAAACACATGCTCATGAAAACCCTAAATAATATAAATCACCATCGAGATTTTATTTTTAACTATATTAAAAATATTTTTTCTTAAAACCCCATCGAGATATACAAAATAATATTTTAAGGATTCTAGTAAATATGGGTTTAAGTGGGATCAATTCTCTTGAGCCTTAGGGAGCCGGAGAAAGTGAATGCTTGCCTATTCAGGTTAGACAAATAAAGGAGTTATCAATGTCAATTGTCTTGGAAAAAAGACACAAATCATGCCGTCCATATGCAGCAGTTGCCGATAATTCCCGAATCTAAAAATTCAAGAATTAAATCAGTTTATAAGTGTCTGTCTCGGTCTGAGTCCAACCTCAAACCTGAATCCAATATCAAACATAAATACTTGATCAAGAACATGAATACTCGACCTTAAACATCAAATTCAAACATGTATACTTGACTTGACTTGACCGAATCATGGTTATAACTTGACATGACTATTTGAATACATGATTACATTCTGAACATGATCCTGAACATTTTGTATCCATGGTTTCTGCCAAGACTTGTAAACATAATCTATACAATACATTGCGCGGGGATAAAGGGGTAGATTGGTACGGAACGTATATCGTGGCACGAGAGGTCACTTTAAAGACACCTACATGAATTCACGTGTCGTTGTCCCATAGGTTATGACGGGGCCTTGTACTATATATTACCATAGTCCACAGGGTAAGATGAACTCCTCTCGTATACATGAATACCTTCTTTATCAAACTACAAATAACCACGTTAGAATAACTATCTTATACCTGTAATCGGTCATATGCAACTTTACCTGTTCATTTCATTTTATATACTATCTTCTCTTTCTTCTTTTGGGACTTACCGAGCGTTAGTTCGCTGACGGCATTCCTTTTTGTTTCTTTCTTTGGAATGTTCGTCAGGAGTACCGGACTCTGAGGAGATAGAGCCGAGCCAGGAGGACTTGGACCAGCTTACCGCTCAGCCTGACCACTAGTTCCTCTACACTTACTTTTAGTATGTCATTGTTTAGGCATTTGTTTTTTATTATTGTATCTTGTATTTCAAACAGTTGTATGTAAAGTTGAATGTAAATAAAATTATTGTTTCAATTTATTCTTATTCTTTTTCAGTTTTATATATTTCTTAATTATACTTAACGTATTAACTTCATAGTAAATACGTTGTGGCATGCCATGTCGCCGTTTCCATCTATTGAGAAGCGGGGCGTGACAGGTTTTGTTGGCGGCCCATGCAGATCGGTTCTGCATGAAGTCTTAAGCAATATATCACAAGAATTATAAAAGTCGGCAACTCTATATTTCATACATTTCAAATTTCTTAGATCTATCCTAAGCATTACTTTTTCTATCAAGGTAATGGATTCTCCGAACAACACCAGCACGAATGTCAACGGCAATACTCCACCGCCTACTCTAACACCACCACCTACCGTTGTAGCTCCTATCAATGAGCAAACGGTACCGCTTGAGGCTATCAAGAGCCTATTGGAGGGTCAGAAGACTGCTATCCTCATGCACCGCCCCGAAGCTGAGACACCCGGAGTCAAGCAGTTTTAAGTAATGCACCCAAAACATTTGTCGGGAAAAGAGAGCCCACTTGAGGCAAAAGAATGGGCCCAAGAAATTGAAGATGATTTGGCAGCCACTCAAGTGCCAGATATTGCCTGGGTAAGAGTTGCTAAGTTACAACCGACCGACAATGCAAGAATCTGATGGAAGGCTGAGGAAAGCAGGCTCACACAGCCAATTGAGTAGAAGATGTTTCGCGATTTGTTCGATGCGAAGCTCTTCCGTGAGACTGCTCATTTCGAGATGGAACAATAGTTCATCCACCTACAAAAAGATTCTATATGGGTAAAATCGGTGGATGAATATGATGTCGAATTCATCATGCTTAGCAGGTAAAGAATTCGTATCAAAAACAGGTTCGTTAAAACACATCACAATCCTGACATCAACATCTTATCAGATTCGCAGTACATTTGATCCGACTGATGAGTTTCAGGCCAGACGATTCCAACAGGGTTTAGACCCAGAGATTCAGGCGGCATTAGCCACAGGCGACTACCCGACTCATGAACTCGCCTTGAAGGAAGCACATCGCTATGAAGCTATGGTCAAGAAGAAGGGTAAGCCCCAAATAGCTGGAATCAAACGCCCTGCCACACAAATGACAGGAGGAGCCTCTTCTAGGACGACCTTTGCACCCAGGAGACCAGGAGGATCATTTAACCAGTCCAGTCCAGATTTCTGTTTCTACAGCAATAGAAATAGACACCTGGCGAAAGACTGCAGGCGTGCAAATAGCCTGTGTTTGGTTTGTGGCGCATCCACTCACGTTATAGGAGTATGTCCATATCGTTTCAACACATCACCATCACCCAGACCCGCAATCACAGCCCCGCAGCGGCCAGCTGTAACAACCCTAAACTTTCTGTACATTTTTTTCAAAAATACAGAAAGAGGTACTTAAGCATGAGCATAACTTATAAGTTTGTATTGCTTTTGAACAGCAAGAAGGAGTTTGTAGCTCATTGGTAAGACCTTGCACTGCTGAACCAAAGCACCAGAGTTCAAATCCTATCAGCCACGCATTATTTTTATTTTGATTTCTTTTAATCTTTTTAGAAGCCCAAGAGTCTATACGTGCACAACACGTAAACTGAAGAGTCACATATAAAAAAAACGAGTCCACTGCAGTAGACGAAGCGATGGGGACATGTGGCGAGAAGACGCGGCCCGACTCGGCCAACTTGGGTCAGCGGCTCAGTTGACTCGGCCGGCGCCGCCGGTCTGACTCGGTCGAAACCCCGATTTTCTTCAACTCTCTGAAACCTTTGGACTACCCCACTCCCCCTGCACTATTTAAATTCTCTGCAATTAAACAGAGAATTAAAATACCCCCTTTTAATTTTTAAATGCAAAATTAAATACAATTTTATCACACCCTTTCACTACCCTAAATCCTAGATTTTTCCTATAAATACCACCCTCAAATCACCCCTCCTCACTCCCAAATCTCTGCCCAAACTCTCAAGAAAATTCCCAAGACTTTTTGTATGCAAGTGGAGTTAGCAAAGGGCGAAACTCCGACGAACTTCCGACGGCAATTCGAGGAGTTTCCGGCAATGAAACGACGCACCAGTGTTTCCCCAATCTTCCTCTACTCTTGGCCCTAATCCGGTATGTCCCCCTTCTCTCTCTCTTTTTCGATTCTCAAATTCTTAATTCTTAAAACGTGTCGGAAACGGAGTTATCCGGTTTCCGATTCTCTTTTCTTTCAAAAATACAACATTTTCTTAATAACAAACCTACAACTTTTGATATCTTGTTTAATACTCATTAATTAAGACAATAGAACAAGTTTGACATTAAAATAATAACCATAGCCAGTTTTATTTCAATTTTACATTAAAATACCTTTATGTTTCATATCGACATGTTTATACCTTTTAACCATGCTAGCTTTAGAAAACTCACGAGGTAATGACCTACTTCCTTACAACACTCATATGTAACATAGCATGATAATATTTGGGAACATAAATTTAGGGAACATACGATTTTATACATAACTACCTCCGACTTATAAAAACCATTTTTCTACAAGATGTGTATTTTAACAAATCTTTGCAATTGCGCCTCTACAACCCATTTCGAGGAATCCGTTCGGGATGGTGCAGATTATCGCACATTCTCGGGCCTAGTAGAGTGAGATGCAGACCTCCGCAAGGAGCATACGATCTCGGAAGATTTAAAATACAATTTTCTTTAGAAAATGTAATTTCTATTATAAATAAAACTTATATTTTTAATAAATAAATATATATATATATGTAATTAATATCAAATTATCTATTTTTAATATTTATAATATTCCACATTTTCAAAATTCAAGAAAAACATTCCATTTACAAGAAAATAACATACAATTCCAATATTACAAATAAATACCATATATTATGAAATTAGGTTTTATTTACTAGAAATGTCATATTGATCAAATATACATCCATGAAAACTCTAAAGACGATAATAAAATACTTTAGGTGTATTTTGAAAATTATACAAAATTATTTTACATAAAACCCCCTCAAGTTTTGTTAAAATACAATAAGGACCCTAGTAAACATAAGTTTAAGAGGGACCAGTCTCTTGAGCCTCAGGGAGCCGGAGATATGGGTGCTTGCATATTTAAGGTAGAAAACTTAACAAACGGTGTTATCAACACGGTAATCGTCTTTAAAAAAGACACAAATCCTGCCGTCCATGTGCAGCGGTTACCGATAACACCAAACCTAATTCAGGATTAAATTTATTTTTTAATTGTCTGACTCAGACTGAGTCTCAATATAATCAATATGATACTTGAATCTGATTCAAGTATCAAATTTCAATACAATAAGGATCTATGAATCCGTCTATTCAATCTATATCAAATTACATTGACTGAACCGAACCATGGATATACATCCATCTACATGATTCTCCAGTTACATCCATTTACTAATATCATGATTTCGGCTAATCATCCATCTATATACAATATACAATTCAAACAATACATCAATATAATCAAGACATCGCGGGGTTTATAAAGGGTAGACTGGTACGGAACATGTTAAAGGTGGCATGATGTGGTCACTTAAGACGTAATTACATCCATGCCATAATTCCATGGTATTATCGACGGAGCCTTGTACTCCTGATACTTTAGTCTCCGGGGAAAGTGAGACTCCTCTCGTATACACTGGCATCTTCTGTACCAAGCTACAAACAACAGCATTAACATTAAATACAATATTATAACAATATACTCTCTATTCTGTCTATTCCATTCTTTTCTATTTACGGGACTTACCGAGCAATTTGTTCGCTGACGACATTCTCCTTCTTCTTCGGAATGTCGTCAGGTGATTCGGACTCACTGGAGATCGAGCCCACCAGCGAGGATTTAGACCAGCTAGCTTTCGACTCAGAGGTTTAGATTCCTTGTACACATTTACATTCTGTATTTTCCATTTCTGATATGCCATTGTTTAGGCATTGCTTTCCATTTCATGTATTTACTTTTCAGATGTATTGTAAAAAGAATGTTAATAAATAAAGTTTTTGTTCATTTACATCCTGTCTCTTGTGTACATTTACTTTTATATTGCTTAGATACGCCCAGCGTGTTTAGTTCTGAGTAAATACGTAGCGGCCTCGTCGCTTCCTCTGCCCGTATACTTGGAAGCGGGGCGTGACACCAACCATTCTGGCTCCTGTACCCCGCCTAGCTCTCCTTGCACCAGCTCCACGTAGACCACCTGTATAGCCTCAACGTCAATTCCATCAGGCACAGAGAAACGTGCCCCAAGGGCAGAGAAATGTGCCCCAAGGACAAAAGAATGTGCCTCCGGCAAGGAGGAATGTACCAAGACGTCAGGCTTTTACAACGACGGTCGAGGATGCCGAAGCCACAGAAAAAGTCATCACTGGTAATTCCCTCATCCTTTTAAATCTTTTCAATCTTAAAGTATCACTGTAATTTTCCTATATTTAAACCCAACCTCACACAACTTAGGTACTATACCAGTAGCCGTCCTTTCTGCACTCGCACTTTTCGACACTAGAGCTCCACACTGCTTCATGTCCCAACGATTCATGAGAACGCATGCGATTCACGTGAAGCCACTCATTTGAAGCTGGAATGTCAGTTCTAGGAATGGAGTCTTGAAAGAAACTATGGGGTTTGATCAGTGTCCAGTTGTAGTTTGCGGACGAGAATTCTACGCAAATTTCAAAGTACTGGACATTCCAAATTTCGATGTTGTGTTGGGAATGGATTGGCTGGGAGTATTCTATGCTACTATTGACTACCATCAAATGAGGGTAGTATTTGAGATACCAGATCATCCAGTCTTCTATTTCAAAAGTGGAAATATAACTTTGGAGCCAGGAAGATACCATGCTAAACCAAAGAATGCAAAAGTGTTTTCTCTACCAGCAGAAGAAGAAAAGCCCAAGGTAGTTCGAGATTTTGAGGATGTGTTCCCTGAAAACATATCAGGTTTTCCTCAAGATCGAGCTTTTGAGTTTGGTATTGATTTACAACCTGATGCGCAACCTGTAATCAAAGCTCCGTACCGGTTAAGTCCAGAAGGATTGAAGGAGATCCGCATTCAGTTGAACGAACTCCTGAAGAAAGGTTGGATCCGACCCAATACTTCAAGTTAGGGATCTCCGGTATTACTCGTGAAGAAGAAAGAAGGTTCATACAGGATGTGTATGGATTATCGAGCTCTGAATGAAGTGACGATTAAGAACAAGTATCCACTACCACGCATCGATGATCTTTTCGATCAGTTAAGTGGGTCTTGTGTATTTTCAAAACTAGATCTTCGTTTGAGTTATCATCAGGTGAAGGTCAAAGAGTCTGAAATTCCGAAGACGGCGTTTAGGACTCGGTATGGTCATTATGAATATCTCGTAATGCAATTTGGAGTGACCAATGCACCTGCCATTTTTATGAACCTGATGAACCAAGTTTTCCGAGAGTACTTAGACAGGTTCGTTGTCATCTTCATCGATGACATGATGGTGTATTCAAAGGATCAGAAAAAATACGCCGAGCACTTACGGATTGTCCTGGAGATATTGTGACAACATTAGCTCTATGCCAAGTACAGCAAGTGTGAATTTTGGCTAGATCAAGTCGGATTTCTCGGACATGATGTTTCAGGCGAAGGAATCTCAATAGATCCAGCTAATGTGTCAATTGTCAGCGAGTGGCCGACACCAAAGACAGTGAAAGATATACGAAGTTTCTTGGGATTAGCATAATACTACTGACGATTCATTGAAGGCTTCTCAAAGATTGCAGCACCCCTGACCAAGCTCACATATAAAGATGAAGCATCGTGTGGTCAGAAGCATGTGAAATTTTTTTGTAGAACTCCAGTCAAGATTAACCTCTAGTCATATCCTCGTAATACCGGATCAATCCAGAGGATTCGTTGTGCATTTTGATGCTTCCGGTAAAGGATTAGGATGTGTTCTACACCGGCAAAGAAAAGTTGTGGCTTTTGCATCAAGACAACTGAAGGTTCATGAGCGCAACTATCCAACACATGATCTGGAGTTGGCAGCCGTCATCTTCGCACTTAAGATTTGGCGCCATTACCTTTTGGGGGAACGAGTAGATATATACACTGACCACAAGAGTCTGAAGTATGTATTTGCTCAGAAGGTATTAAACATGCAGCAGAGAAGATGGCTAGAACTCATGGCGGACTTCGACATCAACCTACAGTATCATCCTGGGAAAGTGAACGTAGTTCCTGATGCACTTAGTTGCCAGCCATTAGAAATGAATCTCACCACTCAGTGGAAGCTACATCAAGAATTGCACGGATTGGAGATCGAAGTAGTTATGCCAGGTAACGCTTCATATTTGATGAACTTACAAGTCCAATCCACTCTTGTCAATCAGATCAAGGAAGTTCAAGCAAAAGATGCTAAGCTATAAAAGATTCGAGAATAAGTAGAAAGTGGACTTCAAACTAACTTCATCATCCACGAAGATGGATCCTTGCAATATGGAAGTCGATTATGTGTGCCAATTGGCCATGTTTCAGAAAAGTTGATGAAAGAATCTCATAGCTCTCCTTATTCTGTACACCCCGATGGTACGAAAATATACAAGGATCTACGGCAACACTACTGGTAGCGTGGAATGAAGCGCGAAGTAGTAAGGAGCATAGCCAAGTGTTTGGTGTGTCAGCAAGTGAAGGCTGAACATCACAGAACTGCTGGTCTACTTCAGTCGTTACCAATCCCAGAATGGAAATGGTAGCACATTACCATGAACTTCGTGACTGCCCTCCCTCGCAGTACGAAGGGGAACGACGCAATTTGGGTTATTGTGGATCGACTCACCAAGTCGGCTCACTTTATTCCATTTCGAGTTTGCCAATCAACCGAAACATTAGTAAAGAAGTACATGGAGGTGAGTATAAATCTAAAGTAAGATTTAAACCTTTAAGATGTACCATGTTTGATACCTATGAACTCATGCAGGAGATCGTGAGATTACATGGAGTACCTGTTTGCATCGTCTCCGATTGTGATACAAGATTCCAATCACAATTTTGGCAGAGTCTGCAAGCTAGCCTGGGAACGAGTCTGAATTTCAACACGGCGTATCATCCATAAATAGACGGACAGTCTAAGCGAATAATTCAGATTCTGGAAGATATGTTAAGAGTCTGTATGTTAGACTTCGAAGGTTCGTGGGAAGATCACCTACACTTTGTGGAGTTTTCATACAACAACAGCTATCAGGAAAGCATTGGAATGGCACCATTCGCAGCACTCTACGGACGGAAATTTCATTCACCGCTAAGTTGGGACGACATCAGAGATCGAGAACTCCTTAGACCAGAGATGATCGTGGCAACTGTGGACATAGTTCGCACGATCAAGGAAAGAATGCGCATAGCCCAAGACCGACAGAAGTATTAGGCAGATACAAAGCGTCGACATCTGAAGTTCCAACCTGGAGACCACGTATTCCTGAAGATCTCTCCAAACAGAGGAGTGATCCATTTTGGCAAGAGAGATAAGCTAATTCCAAGATATATAGGACCGGTCAACATACTCGAAGGAATTGGAGAAGTGACATACCGTTTAGCACTACCACCCTCATTGAAAGGAGTGCATAACGTGTTTCATATATCCCAGCTACGACGATATATGAGCAACCCTAGCTACATACTCGATCACTCAGAGCTCACAGTACAAACCGACCTAACCTGCGAGCAACAACCAGTTGAGATCCTAAACCGAAAGGTGAAGACATTGCGGAACAAGGAAGTAAACTTGGTCCGAGTGATGTGGAGAAATGATTTATTAGGAGAATCAATATGAGAATGAAAAGAAGATATGCATGCAAGATACCCTTATCTATTTGAATATTAGTCCCTATGTAAATCTAAATTTCGATGACGAAATTTTTATAAGGAGGGTAGAATATAACGACTCTGAAATCTCTATACATAAATTTTTCTGTTAATATATAGAAAAGAGTTTGATAGCCTGTGTATGAGTTATAAGTTACTTTTGTTAAATAAAAGCAAGAAGCCACTTGTAGCTCACTGGTAAAGCCTTTGCACTGCTGTGACATAGGCTGTGTGTTCGATTCCAATCAGACACAATTATTTTTCTGATTTTTCTTTTTAAATTTTTGGAAGCCCAAAAGGTTGCACGTGCAATACACGGGAAATGAAAAGTTCAAAAAAAATCAAACATGTGAAAAATGGTATAAACACATAATTAATTTGGTGGCACGAATCTTAAGGCATTTGCCTTAGATCTGACCGGTGGTTTTTCCCTAAGGGCCGGCGAGAACGGTCATGATGAGCCCAAATTGCTCCGTGCTTTCCACACTCGTCTCTTCAGCTCCTCTTAATTTCTCTGCACTGTTTGATTTCCCTGCAATCAAACAGAGACCCTTCATTTCACCATTTAAACGTCATTTTAATACTTTTTAATCCAAAATTTTAAAACCCAGACCCTAATTCTCCACTATAAATACCACCTCATATTTTGGATTATCACCATTCTGAAAATTCTAACAAAAACTCTCTCAATAAGTTCCTAAGTGCAATTGGAGTAAAGTGGAGTTAGCGAGCAAAAGCTTCTTCTGTCGAAAACCGAAGCCGATTCCGGACCTCCCGCAACACCACGAAGTTCATCCCCTCTTCCTTAACCTTTTCTTGATATATTCAAATCGTAAGACCCTCCCAACTCTCCTCCTTTTCATTGAAATTCATTTTTAAATCTTATATCGGTAAAGTGGAGTTATTACCGATATTCTTTTTTTAAACCTCAGAATCTCCCTTTTCCTTTATAATTTGGTCAATCTAATTTTACTACATTACTTGTAATCTTAAATAACAATGTCTAGATTCAAGTTTAACCAAGAATCTCATGTGAAACAACCATAATTAAACTTTTTCATTAAAATACCTTGAACTTTATTATTACTTCTTTTCATTTTTGTTATAACTATACTTTAAGGAAAAACTTCATAGGGTAACGACCTACCCAACAGTACACTTTGGTTTCATAGCACGATACCTATTTGTAAGTAAATTTGTTTCGAAGAATAACTTTTACAATAAAATACCACATCTTTTAAAAACCGGGTTTCTTTTAAAGCGGTATTTCGTATTTCTTTGCAATTATACATTTACAACCCTTGTTAGATGACCCGCTAATGGATGATGCAGATTATCGCACATCCTGAGGATAGTAGAGCGAAATGCAGCATTCCTCACGGAGTATTAGATCTCGAAAGGATATAAAATACGGTTTTTAAGAAATGCGAATTTTCTAAATAAAACTAATTTTCTAAAAATTAAAATTATATTAAATTATAAATCTGTATTTTCATTATATTATGAAACTATATTTTTATAAATGAAAGATTAAAAAAATGTCAATAAAATACCATCAAGTTACTAAAAAGGGCTGGTTTTCAATAAAATAACATAAACTCTTAAGAGATAAGTATTTATCATTAAAATACCTCAATACTTAAAACACATGCTCATAAAAACCCTAAGTAATATAAATCTCCCTCGAGGTTTTATTTTTAACTATATTAAAAATATTTTTTCATAAAACCCCCTCGAGATATACAAAATAATATTTTAAGGATTCTAGTAAATATGGGTTTAAGCGGGACCAATTCTCTTGAGCCCCAAGGAGCCGGAGAAAGTGTGTGCTTGCCTATTCAGGTTAGACAAATAATGGAGTTATCAATGGCAATTGTCTTGGAAAAAACACAAATCCTGCCGTCCATGTGCAGCGGTTGCCGATAATTCCCAAACCTAAGAATTCAAGAGTTAAATCAGTTTACAAGTGTTTGACTCAGTCTGCGTCCAACCTCAAACCTGAATCCAAAATTAAACACGAATACTCGATCATGAATATGAATACTCGAATTCAAATATCAAATTCAAATATATATACTTGACTTGACTTGACTGAACCATGGTTATAACTTAACATGACTACTTGAATACATGATTATATCCTGAACATGAATCTAAATATTTTGTATCCATGGTTTCAGCCAAGACTTATAAACATGATCTATAAAATACATTACGCGGGGATAAAGGGGTAGATTGGTACAGAACGTATATCGTGGCATGAGAGTTCAGTTAAAAGACACCCACATGAATTCATGTGTCGTTGTCTCGTGGGTTATGACGGGGCCTTATACTACATGTTACCATAGTCCCCGGGATAAGGTGGACTCGTCTCGTATACATGAATACCTTCTTTATCAAATTACAAATAAACACGTTAGAATAACTATCATATACCGGCAATCGGTCATATACAACTTTACCTGTTCATTTCACTTTATATACTATCTTCTCTTTCTTCTTTTGGAACTTACCGAGCGTTAGTTCGCTGACGACATTCCTTTCTATTTTTTTGTTTGGAATGTTCGTCAGGAAGACCGGACTCTAAGGAGATAGAGCCGAGCCAGGAGGACTTGGACCAACTTACCGCTCAGCCTGACTACTAGTTGCTCTGCACTTACTTTTAGTGTGTCATTGTTTAGGTATTTGTTTTTTATTATTGTATCTTGTATTTCAAACAGTTGTATGTAAAGTTGAATGTAAATAAAGTTATTGTTTTATTTTATTCTCTTGTCATTCTTATTCATTTTTATATATTACTTAATTACACTTAACGTATTTACTTCATAGTAAATACATTGCGGCCTGCCACATCACCATTTCCGTCTACTGGAAAGTGGGGCATGACAGTAATATATGCGTCCATACTCGTGCAATATAGTACTCATTGGTAGTTATGCAGTGTTCTATTAGTGTGTTCATATAAAAGAATAACGTAATTAACGTATATAATCAGTAAGCGTATCACGAGCATATAAAGATAATCTAAGCGTATCGCATAATTATTAAATGTAACTAACTACTATGAGCATACCATTATCATTGAAAATGGAACGAAACGTTATTTTGAAATAAGGAAGCTACATTATTTTTAAATAGATATTCGTTTTTGAAATAGCATCACATCCTTGTCATTTATCATATAAAAGTAAAAACGAATCGTTGGTTTTTAAAAAAGTATAGCTCAAGCAATCGTAATGTTCCAATTCGGGATAAAGCATGACTCCACGAGTCCAAATGAACTCATCCGTATTCGGCACATTATCCCCATCATCACAAGTACAATATGATTCCTCATACAATGTCCATCACAGTCATATCCATATCGTACGGATCTATCGTTGCGTACATATGTCCCCAATACCATATATCAAGGTATAATCATACCCATATGAAATCTATTAGGTACTTACCATACACTAATATAATGTAAGCTAAGTTAGCTAATATATCACTTTACCCTAGTTATATCATAACTATTCTGTATAAGTGGTTGCGGGGGTGCTATACGCTATCCACCCGACTTCTCCCGTAGATATAAATCTACTCACCAACTTGTCGAGCTAGTCGAAATCCACGATTGTTTTGTCCGTCTTTTTCGTCTCGGAAATCTTCGCGATCGTACCTACAATCGTAGTTATAACATATCGGCGTAAAAATCATATCGCAAAGCAATTCAACGAGCTAAGTGTACATAGGTTAGAACCTATAGCTTACATACTCCAAATACGACCAAATAACCCCAATATCAACGTACGAACGTCAACAATTCAGTCGAGGTATAGAAATACGAAAAACCTTATCATAAATATCTAAAACATTATTAAAACAATATTAGAACACTCCCAGATTTCTCTATATGAAATCTGGGACAAAAAAAATAATACAGTAACTTAAATTATCACCAACTAAAGCTACAGTCCAAAACCCAAAACACAACTATACACAAAAACCGCCGATAGCGGGGAAAAGGGGAAAATGGTGGGTGAACTGAGGAATTAGGGACTCGGGCTTTAGGTATTATCTCCTATTGGTCTCACCATATCCCAGTATTGTTAGTTTTTCTAATAGATTAACCTATTAGCTCCAGATTCAAATTAATCCTCACAAATATCACAAAAATCCTAGTTCTGATATTTAACTACAAAAACTGATATTTGTTCAAATTAAAACTTGTAAGGATGGAGGAGATTTACCTATAGGGATGGTGCACAAGGAAATCTAGATCAAGAAATGCATGGTTGAGACTCCTAGAGATTGTAGTGGATTTAGCTTGATGATATGCATAATTTTGATGAAGAAACCATAACTTTTCTCTTTTGGTTTGATGTTACTTGAGAATTTTGGTGTTGGAGCTTGAAAGAAAGCATTGGTTCGGTTTGTGAATGAGTGAATAAGCACAAACATTTGTTGGTAAAGTATAAGAGAGAGTGTAGAACAAGTAGGAGGTGTAAAGGGTTTGTGTAGAGTAAGTAAGAGGTGTCAATAAAGGAGGATGAGGTGGAGTGAGGGGTGTGTGTGTGTGGTGTGTGGAGGTTGTGAGGGTTTATTCTAACCTAAACATATACCCACCCTCTTATCAAAATAAAAGAGCTCTTTTTAAAATAAATACTTCATGTTACACTAAATCTCAACTCATTTTTAAAAGAAATAAAACACTTATTATAACACTTAAATACCATAATCTTATAATAAAATCTCATATCATATTAAAAAAAATTTAAATATCGTTTTTATGATATCACACATTTTCTTCATTTTTCCCAAAATAATTACATTTTTTGCGGATATCAATCCGATACCAAAATTCATATGTGATATCATTTTTATAAACTCATTATATCCATATTTAAATTATAATTTACTATTTATAATTTTCCAAAATGTTACACCCGAGCCCTTAACTCTCTCTTTCTCTTCCTTCTTCCTTCTTTTTGTAACGCCTCAACGGCTCTCCCCCATCTTTTCTGCCAAACTCGCACCCCCCCCACGATTCTCTTGTCGTTTCCCCCATTCCCATTCCTTTATCAACAGCTCTCTTTCTCTCACAATCTCTCCATCTCTCTAATATTTCCTCTCTCTCTCTCTCACAATCTCTCCCTCTCTCTCAAAACTCCTCGACCCAAAATCTCACTGCCTTCTTTCACTTCACTGTCCCTGATCATTGCCACCTCGCCGGTGCTCCACTATCACCATCGACCCTACCACACGCTCCTGAGCCCAAATCTGCACACCACCTCAACAAACCATCATCCCCGAGCACCTCCACTGCAGCATCACCTGCTGCTAATGATAATCATCACCGTTGTCGTCGCCTACATCGCCTGAGCTCCTAGCCACCGCCGTATCTACCTCCACAACCACCTCACTACTGCCGCCGGCAAACCACCATCACCGGAGGCACCTCCTCATCACCACCACCTTCGATCTCCTCCTATTTCACTCACTCCTGCACAACCCATCACTGAGCCCCACTCCCTCCAACGTCACAACACCACCGTGTTGCCACCATCGCCACCTCAAGCCACCACTAGCCGACCCCCTGCAACTCCAACAAACCTTCATCCAACACCACAGCCATCACAAGCCCCTTTCTTCCTCTCCTCCGTTCAATCTCCTTCTTCCTCCACCAAACCCAATGAACACCCACTGTGACCATCACGAGCCTCGACCACTGCTGCCTCTCGTCGCCGACAGCTCCGCTACGATCACCGACGTTGCCTTCTTGTCAAGCCAAGCTTCGTCGCTGCCAAGCCCAAGCACCACTTCAAGTCCAAGCACCCCGTCTCACCGAGCTCACCTAGTTGATGTTGCTACTGTCGTGTGTCGTTGTTGCTGCTGCCATGTCGTCGTCTTCGTTATCGTCGTCATCAGGCAAGTGAAACCCTTAATTGCTTTACATGCTACAATCCTAGTACATAGAATCGATATACTCCAAATATGTTTGGGGGTAATTGAATACACACACACACACACATTTTAGTTATATTTATTGTAATACCCAGTTCCTTTTAAATAATTTCCGTATTTTTAAAACCAAAAAATCACTAACATTTTAGTTAATTAAATATTTATTTTCCTAAATCCAAATCCTAACCTTTTATTTTTCCTAATTCTTATTTTCCTACTCCAAAGCTCAAGCCTATGAATCCCACTTCAAGCCCCAGCTTAATTCCCTCAACTAAACCCAAAACAATTTCCCTCTACCTTACACTGGACCAGAACCCGACCCGACCCGTCACACCCCCCACTCCCTTCTTCTTTTTCTCCTCTTCTTTTCTCTTTCCCACTCTTTTCCTCGCCTCCACGTAACGAGCCCCACTCCCACGAGACCCGCGCCCACTACACCGGCGTCCCCGCGAGATCTCCTCCCTCAAATCCTCACCTGCTCCTCCCCGCGGCTTCATCCTTGTCTCCACGTTTTCCCCCACGTCTTCCCCCTCCCTCGCGCTCCCCCGAGAAATCTGCAACCGCCGCCGATCTCCTCGCCTGCCTCGCCTCCCTCCCTCTTATCACAACCGACCCCTCTCTCTCTTCACTCATCTCTATCTCTTCACTCGCGAAGCCCCGCCTCTTGAGCTCCTCACCTCCGCCGACGAGCTCGAACCTACCAAGATCCCCCATCGGCCTCACTGCACCGACCACCTACTGCTACCTCTCACCTCCACCTCATCGCCGCTAACCATCGACCACGACACTACCACCATCGAGCAAACCCCGCGACTCAACCCCACGGCACCTGTTGCCACCAGCCATCGTCTCCATCTTCTTCCTCATTCCTCAAAGCCCATCACCGGCACACCAACCTCGATCCCGAGCACCTCTCCGCGACCACCACCATCGCAGCTCATCTCCTCCTTCGTCGTCGAGATCACCGGCGAGCCACCACCTCACAGCTGCAACTGCACCCTCGTCTCCAACCAGCCGCGACCGTCACCCTCACTACCTCCATCGCCGGCGGGACCTCATATCCAACCTTTACCAAGCCCCCTTCCTTAACGGCGATCGCCTTCACCGCCTCCAACCCGAGCTCCTTGCCACCATATCGACGAGAAACCCAGCACCCTGATCTCCACCACTCTTCGTCGAGCTGCTCTGGATCGTCGCCGGCCACCCTCGATTGTCGTCTCAGCCCCTCGCTGTCATCGCCATTACACTCGCATCAAGCTCCCCGCTGTCCAGAGCCAGCCCCGAGCCTTCACCACCTCCTTTGCACACCCGAGATCATCGTTGCTGTCGCTGTGATCGTGCCGTGACCGTGCCATTATCTCTTCCGTTCCATCCATCGCCATCGTCAAGCTATCGTCGCCAGGAAAGTTAAACACTTTCTTTACATGCTATCTATACTAATACACACACACACACACAATCGAAACTTAATTATATTTCTTGGAGTCTGACAAATGTGGAGACCAGTATTCGTGCGTTGCACGGCAAACTGAACAAGTGATGAGTCTAATATTCGTGGTTGATATATTTAGTTCACAGGGATCGAATCTCATTCATGTACGTGGGATAAACAAAATCTGCTATAGTTTCTAAATGAGGTGTTAAGTGCTCGATGTGAACCTTATGAGAAAATAAAGTCTAAAATGGCCGAACTCATGATAGTTAGACCCTAAAACTGTTAACAAGCACTCTATAGAAATTTAGTGGCAAATTAAAGTCGTTTTCACGCATAAAGTGATGCCCCTAATGGTTATATCGAAACTTACGATTTACCGAACACTTGATACTGTTAAATTCATGATTAACTCCAAAATAATCCAATCGCGACGTTCCTAGGTTCGTTGCGAAGGGTACGGAATAATATTTAACACGACATGTAGCCTTACTATTAGATATATCTGTTCCCACCAAAAATTTCTGCGCAAAAGAGTCCAAGGTATCAAATGGCAGCGATACGCTTAAGGAAACACGAACCAGTATCTTCCGGGCTGTTTTTTGATAAACTCCCGAATGAGAAATGGATAAATTCTATTTGTATCGAAAGCGTCTCGATAAAACCTTCGATTTGATATATTATGGGCCTCATAATTCATCCGGGATCAAAAGTTATGAGCGAATGTCTATGCACATGTGATTTAAGGAAGAAGATGCGAATCAGTATTTTCCGAGCTGTATTTTGACAAACTCCGGAACGAAAAACAGCTAAATTCTGATGATATTGAAAGCATCTCAAAAAGACCTTCGATTTGATATATTATGGGCCTCATAATTCATCCGAGATCAAAAGTTATGAGCAAATGTGTTATACACGTGTAATCTAAAGTAATGCTCTACTACATGGGGAATGCATTTTTTAGTCCCACATCGGGAAAAGGAGAGCTGGCTTCTCTACCACTCCCATATAAATAAGAGGGGATACCTCTTAGAAAGGGGAGAGTAAAAATCCTCAAAGGATTCAATACTCAAAGGAGCTTAGTTCTCCAAGATAGAAGCATGCTCCTCCATAATGCGCATATGCGCAAGCGCCATGTGCGCTACGTGCAACGCACGTGTGCCTGCCATGCGGCACTACGTGCAACGCACGTGCGCACCACATGAGAATATTTAATAATATTAAAAGGAGCTTGTTCTCCATATATAGAAGCTTTGCTTCTCCTCATAATGCGCATGTGCGCCACGTGCAACGCACGTATGCCCGCCATGCGGCACCACGTGCAACGCACGTGCGCACAACAGATAGTGCCTTGCACTTGTTATGAACCTCTGGTTCTCAGATAAATAAATAAATAAAAATAGTGCCTTGCACTTGCTATGAACCTCTGGTTCTCAGATAAATAAATAAATAAAAATAGTGCCTTGCACTTGCTATGAACCTCTGGTTCTCTGAGACAGAAAGAAAGAAAAGATTTTCTTTTCTCTTCTTTGATCTAAATTTAGATCATTAAAAAGTGCTCTGCACTCATTTTCTTGAATCCAAAAGATTCTTGGTGCTTTGCACTATTTGAAGGGCCAGGCCCAAATCAAAATGACCTGACAGGCCAAAATAAATTGCAAGGCAATAAATGGGCAGAGCCCAGATAAATTGATGCTTTGCATCCTTTATATAAGGGCAGAGCCCAAATAAAATTGATACCTTGCATCATTCCTAAAAGGGTAGAGCCCAAAACAAATTGATACTCTGCATCCTTTCTGGGCAAGGCCCAAATAAAAAAATAAAAAAAAAAGAAATGCAATGCAAAAGCAAATAAAATGTTGAACATTTCAACTGGACTTAGCCCAATTTTGGCCATAAGTCCTTAAATTAAATTGACTGAGCAAAATGGCTCTCCTAAATCAATCTACATCCGGTTCGAGGGTACATCTCCGAACTCCTTTGACATCCGTCGTTGTAATTCCTCAACGACGTCAAAGAGGTGACGGGTCCCAACGACCACACATCGATATGGACTGCGGGGTCCTTAAACTCGTGGACCGAGATGTCCCTAAACTAATATTGGACCAAGACGTCCTTAAACTAATATCGGACCGAAACGTCCTTAAACTAATATCGGACCGAAACGTCCTTAAACTAATATCGGACCGAGACGTCCTTAAACTAATGTTGGACCGAGACGTCCTTAAACTAATATCGGACCGAGACGTCCTTAAACTAATATTGGACCGAGACGTCCTTAAACTAATGATGGACCACTACGTCCCTAAACTGGCATCGGACCGAAATGTCCCTAAACTAATGACGGACCACCACGTCCCTAAACTGGCGATGGACCGAAATGTCCTTAAACTAATAATGGACCACTACGTCCCTAAACTGGCATCGGACCGAAACGTCCCTAAACTAATAATGGACCACTACGTCCTTAAACTGGTATCGGACCGAGACGTCCCTAAACTAATAAGGGACCACTACGTCCCTAAACTAGAACAATAGAGCCAATTGCTCTTTTGCCGGATCTAAACGATCCCGTTTAAGTTGATCTTAGCCCCAAATACGGCTAACGTATCCTTAAGCACTTAAATGGACTATAAAACCCTCAATCAGCTTTGGTTCAAGGGTACATCTCTGAGCTCCTCTGACACCTATCGTTGTAATCCTTCAACGATGTTAGAGAGGTGATGAGTCCCGATGGCCATAAATTAAATGAATCACCACGTCAGGTTGATCTTAGTCCAAAGCAAGACTAACGTATCCTTGACGAATGTTTAAGTTGATCTTAGTCGCAACGCGACTAATGCATCCTTAAACTAAAAACACCAAACCCAAATCTAAGTAAATACGGATTTGGACTAATCCACGCCCTACGGGCGACGGCATTACTCAGTCTCCGTATACAATCCACGGGCAGCCACAAACAAAACAAACACACACGACACGAAGTGAAATTCTGGAGAAGGAGAAAGTTGTTACCGCAAAGCGGTAGCGTAATTAACTGCAGGGGCTTGCGCCTGCAGGGAAGAGCGTCCCCACAATCAAAAACCCCTCAAGCGAGGGGGAATCTGACAAAGTCTGCTACATCGGCCGCATCCGTCTAAACCTTCGATACACGGTGCCATAAATCAACTTGGCATCTTCGAAGAGGTGGACGGATAAAAACCAAATAGCATCTGCCCCGAACCTCAGGCACGTGACGTCCTAACGTCGCAGGCCGCCGTTCGGAGGGGAACAATATCCTATGAACATCAAAATCAAAGAACCTGACCTTGGACTGCAGATCAGAGCAGGAACTTACCCCTTGACATACATTTATACCCCTGAAACCTTGTTGTTTAATTGTGAAAGTGTGCAGAGACAATTAATTTTGCGTAGAAAATTGTTTTAGCTTTCTAATGGTACCAGTTTCACTAAATTCCAGTATCAATTGGTATTAAAATCATATTTTAAACGGATGACATGTACGGCAGATTTCTGTCATTTCAGCTTGCGCCCATCATCAGTGATCTGATCATAACTCCTAAAAAAAAATGACTATTGTTGATCCGTCTCATGCAATGTAAATTTATCTTATATACCTACAATTATTTGAACATTAGCGTCGCCAATTATGCACCCAACAGGGAGTAAAACGTGTTACGAAACGGATTTCCAGTTCAGAAATTGGATTTCCAGCAGTAAACACTTAAAATGAAATGACCGTAACTCACAAACCTGAAACCCGTTTGACTTGAAACTAATTTTAATGCTTATATAAACAAGTATACTTCATATTCATTTTATATTGTTTCGCCAAATTATGCACGTGTGATTTTATATGATTTTTCTAATCAAACCGACATCGGTTGCTCATATGTTTATAGCAGTGCATTTACTGTATTCCCATCATGTTGCATGACCGATATACCCTTGTAAATAGTGTTCATTTGCATCGAAATCCTAGTGACCATGTTACTTTACCAAGTGATAAATGTTAATGATTGGATTGTGGCAAGTACGTTAGTGTAAAAGCGTGAATGAATAAGTGAAGTGACACGTACATATACACATTCATCGGAACCAATTAGTTATTGTATTGTCGACGCCTATGGGACATATATAAGTATAACTATAATCGGTATGGGACAGGTATGGAAGCACTTATATTAGTGTCATAGGTAAGACATCGAGCACTGTCCATTTATCTTGGATACCAGTCAAGACATGCTTGATGGAGACCCTGTCTCCAGTTTCTCATATAGACTTGTCATGGAGCGACTAGTATTTGGATTCATGGCCGATGTTTGATGTAGACCATGGGGTGTGGGATAGTTTGAGTGTGAGTTTGATCAACGGAATCTCAGGAGTCCCACTGCCGGCATATGTAGTGATTTCGGGAGTCGTATGGATGGTGTTTCTAATTCTTAGCGAGCGTAATTCGGGCCCGTGTTCCCTTGCTCCTGGGGCCTATCCTTGGGTTGGGGATACTTCTGTGGTGGTTGACGCTCACACTTGGACCGACGATAGGTTTAGTGACCTGGACATTGTGACTTAGAGACTGATAGCTTTAGTGACATGGACATTACATGGATTACTGATCTGATACACTGGCTTTATCATTACATGTATCGGTTATTTCATACCCGCGTCATTACTCTATGTTACTGCATCATGTTTATCATCATTTCACATATTACATATTCATATATATTGCTATTGTGTCGCTCTGACGACCTGAGTATGCATGTTCAGAGTGAGGAGTGGATTTAGCTCGAATCAGGACATGCCTTACCTCGAAAATACTGCGGACATCTAGATCGGCGACGCCGGTGCTATCTTTTCCTTTGACTTTATCTGGTTAGTTTTATATCTGTTTTGATAGAATTAGTGACTACATTTCTCATTACCTATGCTATGATTATTGATTACCACGTAATGCTAGAAGCCGAAGGGTGACTACGGCAGGATATTTCCTTGACCGTAGGAGCATGGCTAGTCTTGTCAACCCTCGTATTCCGTATTTTGGGAAGCAGGGCATAACATTTATATTATATTTCCACATCATAAATTATATTTGAATTTTGATAGTGGACCTTCGTTATTCAATCATATTTAATAGAACACAAATTGAGTTTAATATCCAGTATTAATATCATAGAGATTAATTATCGTTTCAATCAAATAGAATGAACCGACGCTTCGAATGTTACCTGTAGTTATAACCTATGTGTTCGATACGTCATCCGAATGAAAATCCTATTTAAAATGCCCATATTTTGTGATCAAAAAATCTCTTTACTGATAATGAATATTGTGAGGAAATTTGAGTTAAAAATATTGACGTTTAAATCATGAAATGACACTCTCAATTGGCGATGTTTAATTTGGAATTTGCCGTGCACATCGCATTGTAAAATTCATATTTAATTGAATATAACTCGTAATGAAACGTTCCAAAGCTCATATATAAGCCAACTAAATATACTATAAACCTATATAAGTTGTTTCTGTTCATTTACATGTTACGATATTGAAAATTGGATTAAAATACGGCTCTGGACTGCAGTCCAGAGCAGTATTTTCTATCAATGCTTGATTTGAAACACCTGTATGTCCCTCTAAAAAACTGATAATATGTTTATACCCATATCTTTGTGTATATAATCGAGTTATCTAACTGATGGTATTGGTTTCATTTAATTTAAATTCCTTTTGATATTTTAAAAGTATTTTTAATTGTCAACATGCCTGGCTGATTTCTGCAGTGACAAATTATACATATTAAACTTAAATAGAACATAACTCCTTTTATACAACGGCTATTACTAATCCTTTTATTCCGTTGAAAACTAACTAATAAATCTATGTTTTATTTAATTGTAGCGATGCCTAATTATATACATAACTAATGGAAAAATGTGTTCGAAGTTGGACTTCATGTTCTGAAACTGGAATTCCAGCAGTGAACACCTGTTTTAAAACGATCATATCTCTCTAACCAGTATTCCAATTGAGTTGAAACCAATTTTACTGTTTATATAAATGAGTATAATTTTTATGACTTTGATATTGTTTCGCTTAATTCTGTAAGTATAAATTACTGTGAATTTTCCAATCTGAATGACACTGGTTGCCCATAGTTTACTCATAGTTTATTTTACTACTTTTCCATCATATCGTGTAATTGATTTACACCCAGTGATTAGTGACTATACACATTGATGCCCTAGTGACCGTTTTGCATTTTTGTGTAATAAGGGGTATCGATTGGATTATGACAAGTACATCAATGAAAATGATTGAAAACTGAAGTGATATAAGTGAAAGCGTGATTGAACAGTGAAATTGGTACGTGTTTGTAAACAACCAATTCAATATATGAACATAACTATAACCTGGGGAAAATGGGGAAAATCGAGGGTGGAATCGATCTCGTATTTAGCGAGGTATAGTGTTTTGAGGATGATCATTCGAACAGCGACACATGCACACACACATTGATTAAGTCGTGGGCCTAACGACACAGCTACAGGGTTATGATCCGGGCAACAGTGGACCGTAGTCTCGGATATGCATGAGACCCTTGTTAAACACGACAACTCTTTTTCACTGATCGATTTCAACTGACTTAAAGACCGATGGGTTTAGTGACTGTAATACCCAGTCCTTTTGAATATCAATATCCGTATTTTTGTCACTCTCAAAATTTATTTATTTTATAATTATTATTTGTATTATTCTAAAAAGCCAAATCCTAATCTAATCTCATATCTTTTAATTTTCCCTAACCCAAACCCTCATTCCCTTCCTCTTTTATTATCCCCTTTCTTGTTCATTTTTAGCCCAGTCGTTACTTTTCCCAAGCCCAAAGCCGGCCCACTCCTCTAATCCTTTTCTCATTCACTTAAAATCCCAAGCCCGGCCCCTTTCTTTTCCCTACTATCTTATCCCTTGGCCCGAGCCCATTTTCCCTCCCCAGCCCATTAAAATAACAATTATCCCACCCCATTTCTTTTAAATCCCTTCAAATCCAAACCCAAATCTCCTCTATAAATTCCTATTAAACCACCAAGTTAATGCCTTTTTAATCCCAATTAATTTCCCCCATTAATCCCTTTTAAAATCCTATTAATCACCACTTAATTCTCATTCATTCTATTCCCTCTCTTTCATCTCACCCATGTTCTTTCTCTCTAATTCTCTCTCTCTCTCTCTCTAATTCTCTCTTCCTCTCTCTCTAAATTTCTCTCCCTTTATCAGCGTCTCACCCTCCCTCACATCAAATCAAGGAACAGCGTGAAGCAGTGAAGAAAAGGAGGGTACGAAGAGCAGCTAGATCGAGTGAAATTGTCGGATTCCAAATGACTGAGCCGGTGCTGCGTTCGTGGCGCGATCGTGCTAATACCACTGCAGTATTATTGTCGACACATTTCCAGGCAAGTTCTCTACTTGCTACATGCTACTTTATGATAATTACAAATTACAATCATGTATACCCCATGTTTTACTTTTCTGTTAAATATTATGTCGCAACTGTTCGATGCATGTTCTCAAGGGAAATCATCATTTAAATTGGCGGAATTCAATTGTATAATCTGGCCCGTATGTCTATGAATCTAGTGTGTGAATTTCGTTGGAAAATATGACCGTTAATGACTAAAACGACCACCCCCAAGTTTACCTGTAAAACTGGAAATTCCCCATACCTGAAAACCGTTAAAATCAGCATAAATTATATACATACTGGAATGATGCGTTCGAGGGCTTAAATCGAAGCCGACTCGACGAACTATAACCCTATGCAAGTTTCTAATTGTTTCTGTACCTAAACTGTGACAATATTTGGATCGGAGTGCGACTCTGGACTGCAGTCCAGAGCGACTCTGTTTACTGGGTGCTGTCCCGTGATGAGCACCACACTGTTTCCTCAACTCTTAGGTTGCGGAACTCCACTGTTTATAAAATTTGAAACTGTTAGCTAGGTAACACAAGTGGTTTCATTCTGTTTCGTCATTATTTGCTATTTAATCTGTAATTTAAAAGATCGGGACGCATAACAGTCCCAACAGAATCAGAATTGACATACTAGTATTAAACAGTGTATATCTCCTGACATACAGATGCGATTGAGAATCCGTCTATTTCGTTGAAAACCTTACTGAAAACCCTAGATTTCATTCAACAGTAGCGTCGCTAAAATCTGATCCCAATTGGAATTAAAATGCGTTGCGAAACGGACTTCTGATTCTGAAGCCGGATTTCCAGCCGCGAACGCTTAAAATGAAATGGCTATAACTAATGATCCGGGAACCCGATTGGCATGAAACCAAATTCGCTGGATAGATAACTGAACATACTATTTATTCCCCATTCATCGTTTCACTAAACTGTAACCGTATGATTTATGATATATTATTCAAGTGGTAGATTACTAATTCATGACATCCTAAACATGCTTTATATACTGTTTACGCATCATGTCATACACATGTCACTGCATTGATAACCTAGTGATAACGTGCATTTACCCAGTGTTAGGTATTAGTGATGATTGTGGCAAGTACGTTAGTGTTCGCGTATCAGTGAATAAGTGAAAGTGATACGTACTTGTACACAATCAGTGAACCTTATTATTCTATTGCATTGTCGACGTCTGTGGGACGCGTGTACGTGTGACTATAAGTGGTATGGGACATTTATGGAAGCTCGTGCACGGGTGTCACAGATAAGGCACCAGACACTGCCATTTATCTTAGGTATTAGTCGGGACATGCTTGATGGAGGTCCTGCCTCCAGTTCTCGTGCAGACTTGTCACCGACCGATTGGTATTTAGGGTTATGGTTAGTGTTTGATGTAGACCACGGGGTGTGGGGTAGTTTGAGTGTGAGTTCAACAGAATCTCGGGAGTCCCATGTCGGCTTATATATTTAGGGAGATATATGGAGATTTACAGGGTACATGATTATTACCGTGATATACATGTTGGGCCCGTGGTCCCTTGCCCTTGGGTTCTACCCTTGGGTGGAGGACACTCGCGAGTGGTTGACTCTCACACTTGGACTGACGTTAGGCTTAGTGATCTGTACAGTGAGACTTAGAGACTGATAGGGATACTGGCATTGATATATCTTACTTACTGTGTTGACATACGTGGCATATCATTCCACTGCTTTTACTGTTCCGCTGCATTGATTACTGCATGTTCATACCCATACTGCCATTGATCTACTGTTATATATAACTATTATCACTGCTAGAATTGTCACATGATTTTATATATTATATTGCTATTGTGTCGCTCTGACGACCTGAGTATGCAATGCTCAGTGTGAGGAGAAGATTTAGCCTGGACCTGGACTAGACGCACATCACGGACATCTTGTTTAGCAATCCAGAGTTATATCTTTTGTTTCTCATCAGGTCAGTTCATTTTACTGTTTTGTTCCAGTTACTGCATTTCTCATTACCTGCGCATTATTTACTGTTTACCATGCAAAACTAGAAGCCGAAGTGTGACTACGGCAGGACACTTCCTTGACCGTAGGAGCATGGCTGGCCTTGTCAACCCTTTATATTCCGTATTTTGGGAAGCGGGGCGTGACAGTGACAAAGATATTGCATTGATTACTGATCTGATATACATGATATACTGTTTACATCTGTTATTTCACACTCATGTCATTAGTCTATGCCTGTTATTTCATGCTTATTATTACTGCACATATTATATTATTGCTATATCTTATCACCCTGATGACCTAAGTATGCATGCTCAGAGGACAAAGTAGAACCAGCACAGGAATCAGACTTGCATTACGAGAACGCAGAGATTTAGACAGCGACTCGGAGTTATTACCTTTTATGCTGTCAAAAAAGAACTTTGTTATTTTGGTTAGTAGTTTCTCTTGTTATTAAACTCCTTATACCCGTTGAATTTATTTGGTTAATGTAATAAAGTAGTGATTGTGATTTCTTTAACTCTGTGCTGTGTTTACTAATTACCATGTAATGCTAGAAACCGAAGTATGACTACGGTGGGATTATTGCTTGACCGTAGGAGTATGTCTGGCCTGGTCATCCTCGCATTTCGTATTTTGGGAAGCAGGACATGATATTGTGGGTACGACCCATACTTGCTGACTCACTACAAACGATCCGTGCACTTGCGATTATTTTCATTTTAAAGTAGACTAGCTCCCGTGTGCCAATTTCTAACTTAACTCATTCTTTTAACAAAAAGCGCATGCGGGTGAAATCTCAACAGGTACTCCCGAGTAAACTAGTTTATACATTTCTTGATCCCGTCCGGGACGATGGATGATCCCACAGCTAAAGATTGTATGCATGTGCTCATTGGAGAATGAGTCACCGAACGGACTCGCCGAGAACTCATAGATGGTATTATACCTATTGTCAGATAGCAGTTCTCAAATGACAATGGTACATGGTAGTCTTTTGACCTGAGATCACCATAATGTCTTGTGTTTGTTCCCACTATACGTTGACTTCTACCCAACCGCGGCTTTAAAGAGCCGTGCATATAGGTTTTTGTTGGGTATAATCCTGAAGCACATGGAGGCAGCGAGCGGTCAAGAGAGGATTCGTCTCTCCCGATATAGGGATTCGATGTCACGCTATTCATGATATGACTATAACCTGGAATCCCTGGCCATGGTGGTTGTGAGAAGAGTTATCGGTTGTATCTCAGACGGTTATGAGTTTGATATCGGCTTAACTTATTGGGTTATTGGGGGTCTAACAGTTTCCACCCCCAAACCCGATATGCGACACTCTTTGACGAAGAGACTGGACTGTACGGTAATTGTCACTAATAGACTTTGTTGGGTGAGGATGAGTTTACTTATCGACCTAATTTTTGACACATACCTGGGTAGCCGTTACGTACAGCTACTGCCATTGACATGCTTATCGATTAACCCGTTAGGGGATTGATCTGAAATTGTTTTAGATTCAATCGGATGTGATCCTATTAACCTACTGCTAGCGTATTGTCAAGTCTTTATAGTCCCACGCCGAAAGTGCCCACTCAGAAGAACGATGATGTGGATTTATATTGTGCGTATAGTCGATACGTGCGGGAGTTCGATTAAATATGTGTATAAGATACACTTATATTAAATGGACGTTTGAAAATACTATCCGGTTTATTTATAAGCCGGATTATTAAGTCAGGTATTTACTTAATATCCATATATATGATATGATTACTAGTATTATGTATATGATACACGCACACGCACACTCTCAAGTATTTAGTATATGTATATGATATATATACCAATTTTTGTCACTTAGTGACAAATGAAGTATGTGGAGGAATGTGTGTTTGCAGGGACCACTAGTGGAGATATTATCTATACTCCTCTCTCTCTCTTATATATGATAGAAGAGAGAGAAAATGAGATAGCCATATTATTTTCCTCCTCGTCTTCTTTCTTATGTGATGAGAACTAAAGAGAAGAACTAGAGAGTAAAATAGTGAGAGCTTTTCCATTTCATCTTCTATCTCTTACTTGCAATTTGTAAGAGCTAGTAGCTTCACAAAAAAGTTTTCTTTTGTGGAGTTGGAGCTTGTGTGGATTGCTTTCAAGATGGATAATTTTCGACAAAGAAGAACGCGGAGCAAGTTCGATCCATACACCCGGGTAAGAGCGAAACTTGGGTCTTCCACCAGAGAGTGGACATGCTACAAAGATTATTGCCCCTTCAAATCCTTAGTATAGCTTGTGATAAATCTCTTGCTTTGTTATAATTGTTAGTATTTGGATGATCTTGGTTTTAGTCTATGGTACTATTGTTTAGAAATTTTTGTTTTATGTTTCCGCTGCGGTCCGCAAGTATTGCGACCCTAGCACTGTTAACTAACAATTAACACGTCCAAATCTAGAATGCCAAATATCAAATGGACAAGCAATATAAACAGAAGCATTATTTTCATTAATCAAATTGAACTTATGTATCCCATTGGGTACGTAGTCTTTATCGACATATACTCCATGCTTAGACAGAATTATGCTTTCATTTTCAAACACCACTTTGAAACCATGCTTATTTAGAAGACTCACGGATACATGATTTTTTCTTATATCCGGAACATGAAGTACATCATATTCAAAGTCAAATTATTTCCCGATGAGAGACGGAGAATAACCTTTCTTTTCCTTTTGGCCTTGACCATGGATGAATTTCCTATATGGAGTTCTTCACCATTGTCGACGTCTTCCTATGTCTTCAAGAGATTCATGCTTTGAGTAATGTGTCTCGTAATACCTGAGTCTATCCACCATTCGGTAGCGTCCCCAACAACATTTGCTTCAGAAACTGCTGCTGCAAAATCCTCATTGGATGCCATATTGGTATGTTTTTGTTGTTTTTTATTTATGTACATTTTGCATTGTTTCTTAAAATGGCAACTCTTTCCGCATTTCCAGCAAGATCCTTTAGAATTTCCTTATTTTTGTTTTTTTATTATTTTCATAATTGTTATTTTTCTTTCTTTTTTTGGCGTTTATTAGAATCATTTTATATGACAAGAGATTTTAGATTTCTTGTTCCCATTTCTAATTTATCCAAGTTTCGAGAATTTTATTGAAGTTGGAGAAACTTAACTAATTCTTGCATGGTCATGACTTCTCTTTTGTTCGAGTTTTTTCGACAGTCTTTCCAAGATAATGATAACATTGCAATAATAGAAAAGTCTTACAGAGACTCGTCGAGAGGATGACCTCCAGAAATTATTTGATGCATAATTAATTAAAGTTCATTAACTTGGGACATTATGAATTTATTATCTACCATTCTACAATCAAATAATTTTCCAATAAAAAAAGTTTTTGTTACCGACTTTCTCGGTTTTGTATTTGTTGTCAAAATCGTCCCAAAGTTGAAAAAGGGTTTAAGACCATCGGCAATAAATTGTCTGTTATCATGTTGGGGTGTATTGCTTTCGATGTGGTATGATTGGATGCCGGCAGTCGGATTTCTCTAATACGTCGTTGGCGGCAGCGGGGGAAAAGGTAGCCCACGGAGCGGTGGAAGGAGGCAGTGGAACTGTTCCTTAGAATTCCTCTGATTCTGTGGATAAAGGGCAGGCAGTGCCTGAGACAGGGCAAGCACTATCGGCGACAGTGAACGGTCAAGGACTCTGAGGAGGAGTACGTTAGGCTCTTGGCTTGCTTAACCAAACACTGGTGCTTCTTGCGACTGTAGAGTCTAAGAACTTGCACTAACATTCAAAATGTGGTCTTTGTAGAGAAATTCTTCTTCCATTTCTGTCGCAATTTGATATCCGCCGCTATTTCGTTCTCAGATAGTTTAAATTTCTCTTGTTTCAGAACATGCGCCAACTAGGAAGAAGTAGATCTTCCCTTTCCATCGTCGGAAGTGAGTGCCGTCGAATTTGTCGAGTTTGAAAATTTATGCCGCCGGTATGAACTTTATCTAACTATCCGCCGTTTCAAATATTGTCTTAAGAAAAGAGAAAATTATAAGTTCTCAATTCAAGCAGTGAATTCAATCATTAGCTAATAAATTCTCAAACTTTAGACTTTAATACAATTTCTGCCCTTGGCTGTTACGAGAAGAAACCCTAATTAGTAGAAATGGAGTGTGGGAACGCTTCAAGATTAATTAACTATTTAGTAGACTTTTATCGCTTTATCAGCTTGCATAGATTGTGATCTGCATTATAATGTGAAATAATATTGCATAATATATAGTTATGTAATACAATCTAATGCCAATTAAAAACATGAACGAATGCAAACTTTTCTATGAAGCAATTATAACCAATATTATTTTTTTACAGCCATCAAATAAATTACAGAAAATTGGGAGAAGAAGTTAAAGTGCAACGAACCTTGTTTTTAATTAATCTAACGTTTCGGTCCCAAATTTAAACTTTTAAGATTTTGGTCTTTATTAATATTAAGTTAAAAATCCACTTCCATTCTTTTTTATTTGCACCATATTAACTTAAAATTAGAAATAAATTTGAACAAGAATTCAGCTTGACGATTCATGTTGACAATAAATACATAACATATCGGAGTTGTTGAGCATTCATGCAAGTCTTGGGAGTGCACGGATGAATAATACGCAATAAACTGACTGGATTGCCACAACATTTTTCCAGTTCCACACGCCTATTTTGTAATTAGGTGATAAATATTGATATGGTTCGTATATCCGACTCTTTGTTTGTCCATCTCTGCACGAAACATTGAAAAGATGGTTGTTCTTTTTTTTTTTCTTAGAACCAGTCAGCTACAATATATCAACAAACACATTGATCTCAAGGTGTAGATTTGAAGAAATACTTTAAATTAGTTTTTAAAGAAATTAAAAAAGGATCAAGATAAACTCAATTAAGTGCTGATTTGGTCAAGTTGTGTTCCATACTTCTATTAATAATTTATTTAATTAACAAAATCATTCCCAATCTAGAAAAAAACTAAAAACTACAGCTGTATGTCTTGTGAGACGCACCAACCTATATTCTCCAATTATTGAAATTTGGAAGTGCAACGTGACATACACCCCATGTGCATTCCACTGAGTATATATATAATGACATATAATACATAAACAAAAAGTGGGGGGTAGGGGTGTTTGGGCTTGACAATTTATCCAGGGTAAGATGTCACAAAAAACCAAGCACTTTTTACGCCTGTCAAAAACTCCCTGGTGTCGAAACGAAACAGTAGTGAAAAACCACCTAATTTTTTTTATATAGTAACATGCTTTATCTAACCAATTCATACAAACTATTAGATAGCGCTGACTACTGCTTAGATATCACAGGAAACTAGATATAGTAGGAAACTACTAGATATCACGTGTAAGGGGCTTTTTGACAACTAAAACTTGTTTAGAGGGGTTTTGACTATTGTTTTGAGTCTGGGGATTTTGACAACGGAAAAAAATGTTTGGGTTTTTTTTTTTTTTGTTTTGACAATTTAACCTTTAAACTAATCATACTATGGATATCAAAAACATAAGAGAGATTCTCACCTGTATTGGCAAAAGGCGGACCTTTCACAACTTCTTTGGCTGAACCGCGTTTCTTTTATAATCTACATTGTTTAAATTAGAGCATATGTTTGCCAACTTACATATGGTTTTGATGCTTTTGACCATTGATTAGGTTATGAAATGATTCATTATGTTAGATTTGTTACCGGTCGAAACAAGCGCAAGAAACATCGAAGTCGTGTAATTTTTGTTTGCATGATTTAAAATATGCTGATCAAGATGAGCGGAGCCGATCATAAAAAAAATGATATAGAATTCGATGAGGAGATTTATCCCTCTTATGCCTTTGATCACCACACCATTTAAAATTACATATTATAGGGTTTTTCCATATTTTATCCCCAAAACTTTGATATTTTCATATTTCACCCCCAAATCGTTGATATTTCTATATTTAGGTTGAGGGGGTGTCCGGGCCTGTAGTGGCCTGCCCAGGCTACTGCGGGCCCCAGCTTCTTTTATGCAATTAAAACCCTAGGGCACGTAGTGGCTTGGATCAGCTTACTGCAAGGATCCTCCAAAAATTTGTTTTTCCATATTTCACCCTCATAACCTTTAAATTGTTTATCAATCCTCCCTCTTAGTAAATTGGATGATAATTCTGTCTTTTACAAACGATGATTATTAAACAACTTGAAAGTTTTATGAATGAAACAAGGGAATATCAATGATTTGAAGAAGAAATATGGATACATTGAGTTTTCGAACCGAAATACGAAAGCATCAAAGTTTTTGGGAGTGAGATATAAAATACCATGAAGTTTCTGCCAAGGAGCACAATGATTGAATTAGTCATTTTGATTACTATTAATCATGAACACTAATTGCTTCGATTGGTGCAAGCAGGATCCCAAGTTGACGAATTATTTTTCCTTTTGCTTTTTCTTAATTTCTGAAGTAATGGATCCCAAGTTGACGATGAGAGCGGTGATTAAAGTTCACATATTATAACCGCTGACTTTTATTTGTTCAAATGTTTGAATCAAGAAGGTTGTGTGGTCAACTCGTGCAAATGTTTTGATGTTTTAATCTTTCTAATTTTTTTGATTTATTTTATTCTATGTCGACGGTCAACTGCCAAGTACACGTGGGTTGAATAGTCGACTTCTCCTTGAATTAAAATTCCAACACCAGTGCAAGATTCTTCAAGGAATTTTCTCACATATTAGTCATAAACAAGTGGAATGTTTTAGTTACGAGTAATTTATGTGAAAGTTGGGTAGCTTTTTACCGCATTTGAAATAATTCGAATATGGATACGGATCGAATATTATTGAAAATATTTCCACTAAAATCGAATGCAGATATTAGTCAGATAGAGATTTATAAATAAATAAATTTATCCAAAAAGAAAGAAATAGATAGTGTAAGTACACATAAATCAAGTGTGAAATAGAAAATGGGAAATAAAATAAAGTGACTAGTATTTTTAAAATTTCGACATAAATTTGGAATTCAAAAGTTCAATAACTTCAATAGGGATTTGAGAGGTGACAGGAAGATCGGGGCTTTTAGGGGTCGATGATCAGCGACTCGAGGGTTGAGCAGCGGCAAAATGAGAAAAGAACTTTGCTTGAAACCCTAAAATCCTATCTTAAAAATATCGACCATTCCATAAAATTCAATTAGGATACAGCCCATGTACATGTACTAAACAAGAATTCCTTTTATTCTCAAAAGGAGAATTCAAGGAAAGATAAAAAAAAAGGTGATTTTTTACCTGCCTTTTCATTTCCTCCCCAGGAAAAGAACTGAACCAAAAAAAAATGAAAAGGGATAAGAAGGATCCATTGGGAATGAATGTGAAGACAGAAACATTAGGGTATTACCAATCAATTAATCCATATATTTTTAATTGATGGATATCAAACTAAATATGTCTTTACCATCCAAATAAATGGACGGTTTACACTAAAGGATTGGAGCCTCCAATGCTCGGAGAGCATCCGAATCCTAAGCTGAATCCTTCAGCACCAACCAACTCCCGAAAACCGAGACAAAAAACAAACGGCCACTATCATAACAACGACATGCTACCCGCGTTGAAACCCCCCAAAAAATAAAAAAAATAATCCTCGATCAAAGTTGTGTGTGGATTCCACACGCATGCATTCAAAGATCCTCATCACCTCCAGCCAATCCTCCACGTGATTTCCCCTCTCCCTCTTTTCACGCGCATCCAACACCCAATCTTCTTTTCATAATATAAATCCCCTCCCTCCCTCTTTCTCTCTCTCCACAACTCAAAACTGATCAAGCTCTCAAACCACTTAATTTCTCTCTCTAAAAGGAAAAATCATCAAAATGGGCAACTACGTCTCATGCAGTCTCACCGCCGCAAGCCACCCCAAGTCCACCCAAATAATCCTCCCCTTCAGCTCCGACATCCGCCGCATCGGCGCCGCCCACACGACGGCCGCGGAGGTCATGCTCGACTTCCCGGGACACTTCCTGGTCAGCTCCCGGTCCCTCCGCATCGGTGCCCGATTCAACGCGCTCTCGGCCGACGAGGACCTCGAGCCGGGGCACGTGTACGTCATGTTCCCCATGGCCCGGGTCAGCTCGGTGGTCGGGGCAGCCGACATGGCCCCGCTTGTCCTGGCGGCGGGGAAGGCGGTACGGAAGGCGTCCGGCGGCAGCGCCCGTGTGCTGCCGGAGCTGGTTACGGCGCCGACACCGCCGATGGAGAGTTTGAAGGTGGAGTTCGAGGACGAGATGGTGGCGGAGTTCAGGAATCGGTTGAGCTTGTGCAGGTCGAGGCGGCCGCGGCTGGAGACCATAGCGGAGGAGAGTTGTGCTTGTTGATTAGGACGAAGGGGTTGTTTGGAATTTCATCTCTTTTTAGATTTTTCTTTTCAAAATACTCTTGAATCATGAATTTTGAGTGCATTTAAGGGAGGGAGGGGGGGAGATGTGGAATTTTTTAAGAAAAATTTAATTGTATAGGTTATTATCGTGGTGATAAATTGGTCACCATGGATAATATGACTGTGGATGTTTGGTTCAAGGATTAGTATTTGTGGTTTACAGAATATATGATGATTTTATTCGTATTTAGATTTACGGTTTTTTAAAAAAACCCCGCACCCAGCACCCCACACACACCATCCAAAAAAAATGAGTTGATTACTTGCACCCCTCCTCCACCCCACAAAACTTTAATTACTTGTTATCCAAAAAAAAAAAAGTTTAGGTTGTATTATTTTACCCTCTCCAAATTTTTCTTTCAAAGATAACGCGGTTGTTAGAAAAAGTTATAACAAAGAAGGATTTGGTGAAGGAGAAGTGGCCGAGACGGGGTTAAGGGTGATGAAAAGGAAATGGGTTCGGGTTAGGATTTAAGAAGTTAGGGTTTGTGCAGTAAGAAAGGACGAGGAAAGCTTTGCAAGTTGAGAAAGGCGGTGCCAAAAAAGGCGACGTCTTTACCTATGACGTTAGCTGAAATGGCGGAGAAATTGACCTGCAAGATGCAGGACTGAAAAGAGGAAGGGACCAACCACGTCTCAAATGGGTTGTGACCAAGGTAGGAGGATTCGAAAAAGAAAAGGCCATTGAAGAAATTAGGAGGGAGGAAGGTGAAGTTGTTGTGGTGAGGAAGGAGGGAGCGAAGGTAGGCGAGAGAGCGAAGGTAGGCGAGGGAGGAGCTTGTATTGGAGCTCGATGATGGAGAAGGAGGTGAGGTTGGAGACGGAGGAGGAGAGGGAGGTGAGGTTGGACAGGTTGTTGAGCTGAACGGTGACTACGCGGTAGTCGGCAGCAAAAGTGATGTAGTACCATGAGCAAGGGTCAGCGTTGGAGGACCAGTTAATGAAGAAGAGGGATTGATGGGGTTTTTATTTTCCCTAACCCGATTTTCCGTTAGCTAACTATCAGAGTTAAGGAGCACGGGTAGTCAGGGTTTAAAATGATTCAATTTAAATGTTTTTGAATTTGTATAGGTAATTTAGTGTAAAGCAACAATAGTTAAGAGCATTTTAGTGAAAAACATCAATAATTAAGGGTGTTTTAGTTTAAATAAGTAACATTGAGCAAATAGGGGTTTTATTATATGTTCGTCTAAGAGTATCGCATATCAAACCTAGGGGGCGGTAATCGTCAGACCCCTAATAGCGCAATAAGTCGTGTCAGAGTGTAGCCCAAAACATCCCAAGAAACTACTGGAGTACCTACCAGTAAATCTCGCTTGTCTTGGCCAAGGACTTTGTGTAATGGCTTTTCAAACACAGCGCGATATCAACCCCCAATACTGGGAGAAACGAATCATATCTAACCACCACTGCCTCCAAGTGCTTTGGGACTGCACCCAATTACTATCTGTTTGCACGACTCTTTTGGGCCATGGTAGGGTGGTAATCTAAGAACAATGGGAACACACTCGAGGCGAAGTAGCAGTGTCAAGTTGACGGACTAAGCTGTACACATGTCATCTGAAAACTGTTACCCGACAATAGGTATAACACCCACCAGTAGCTCCCTACGAGTCATGTCCAGTGTACTCATAACCCAATGAGCACCTGCATACTATCTCCAGTACGATATACTAATGGCTGTGGGACAGACCATCTCCCCTGCTGGGATGAAAAGCGTATACACTAGTCTACTCTGGAGTATAGATACGCCGTCTCGATAATCCTACAACTAGGGACCTGTATAGGATGTGCTTATAGACTATCCAACCCCCACTAGTGTGACTGCCATCACAATACTGGTAATCAAACAAAAATCCTAAGGGCTCTACCAATATGTTTAAGCGATATGCTAAAAGAAACACATACACATATTGAAGTAGAAACAAACCAGGTAACATACTACCATTTTGAGCAAGACTGTTACTATATCCGTGTATATCCCAAGCTTCCAATATGTAATAGACAAACCAGTATGATACAATAATGGTCTCTGGGGCATATAACACTAACAGCAGGGATATATATGACTTTGTCGTGAATCAAAACAAGACAAAGCCAAAGGGTGTAAGAAGATTCGGTCAAATTGGTTCATGAGTTTTTAAGGTAAGTCATGGATCGCTGTACACAGAGAGAGAGAGAGAAAAGAAACACTCGCGTGCACTCTATCAAGATCATATTGGTTATCACTTTGTCTGATCAGGATGGCTCCCGCTGTTTCCCCGAGTTCTCCTTCAAACCCAAAAAGGAGAACTAGTCGGGATCACTTACACTTTTACAAGTTCACTAACCGTTCAGCCAGGCCAGTGTTGGTACTCCGAGGGAGCTCCCCCGTGCTTTCGCACAGACCTAATTAATAACCATGTTTCCGCAAAGGCGTAATCTCATTAACAATTTCTAGACACCTAATAGCTTAGCTAATTGTGAAGTGAAAAATCTCCCGAGGGGTAATACTTACTCATCAGTGAGAATCGAGACCCAACTATTATCATGTGATAACTTGACAGAATCCACTCAAGTCACCACACTCCAGAAGGTATGCACATGCCTAGCAAGTTTCCTGTATGTTTGAAACTCCCGATGGTTTTTTCCCCAGGCGTCTTATGACCTTGACGAAGATCAACAAATCATAAGTCACAAGTCAAGTTCTACCCGTTATTGCCCTGATTAATCTAAACCCATACGTACTCGCCCTTGACGAAGGCCAACAAGGCTGTACGACTGTCCTAGATTAATGCATATCCATGCAACAGAAAAATAACACATAGCTACCATACACTATGCCTTGACGAAGGCAATCAAACATAGCATGAATACTAAATGCTACCCTTCTGAAATGACGGAGGGCTACGACTGGTTTTTGGCGAAAAACTTTTAACGTAATGAGCTTGATATCGTTGAAGGAACTCGAGTGGTTTTGAAATGGAGTGGTTTAAGCTCCGCTTTTTAAAACTAGTAACATAAACTTTTGCTTAAGAGCGAACTCCCAATGAAAAGATCAAGGCTCTTCCCTCATAGAATGAGGTGCGGGATATTCCTAACCGAATACCTCTATGCAAAGCAAAAGAAAACGGTTATGAGTTTTGAAGAAAACCGAGTAGTTTTAAAATTGGTTCCGATAACATCATTTAGGTTTATTTTTCCTTGCATTATTTCGATAATACGTTCCCATCATTTTATGTTTCCAAGCCACAAAAAAAACAACCAAAATAACATGCTTTTTATATGTCATTTGCATTCGCCACGGAGCCCCGTCATGCACCATTAGTGTCACGCTCCGCTTCCCAGTATACGGGAAGAAAACGCGACGAAGCTGCTACATATTTACTCTGAAATAAATACGCTAAGCGCATCTAAGCAATAAAATTCACAAAAGACAAAAACAATAGATATAATTGAACAACAAGTTTATTTATTAATATTCTTTCTACAATAAATCTGAAAAGTAAATATATGGAATGGAAAGCAATGCCTAAACAGTGGCATAACAGAAATGGAAAATACAGAATGTAAACATGTACAAATAACTGGAGCTCCGGGTCGAAAGCTAGCTGGTCCAAATCCTCGCCGGTGGACTCGATCTCCAGTGAGTCTGAAACACCTGACGATATTCCAAAGAAGAAGAAAGAGAATGTCGTCAGCGAACAATCGCTCGGTAAGTTCCGTAAATAGACGAGAATAGAATAGACAGAACAGAGAGTATATTGTTATAATGTTGTATTTAATATTAACGCTGTTGTTTGTAACTTGGTACAGAAAATGCCAGTGTATACGAGGGGAGTCCAACTTACACCGTGGATTTTGGTAACCCGAAGTACAAGGCTCCGTCGATAATACCACTGAATAACGGTATGGATGTAATTACGTCTTAAGTGACTATCTCGTGCCACATTTAACATGTTACGTACCAGTCTACCCCTTTATAAACCCAGCGATGTCTTGTTTGTATTGTTTGTATTGTATTGTCTTGTAAATATAATTGTATAAATGGATGATTTGCCGAAACCATGATATCAGTAATGGAACGGATATAATGGATGACCATGTAAATAAAATATATCCATGGTTTGGTTCAGTCGATATAGATTGATTAGATTGAACAGATTGAATATATACATTCATGGATTCATGTTGAATTGTAGTTTGATACTTGAATCATATTCAAGTCAGATTGATTATATTGAGGCTTGGTCTGAGCCAGACAATTAGAAAAGAAATTGAATCCTGAATTACGTTTTGGTGTTATCGGTAACCGCTGCACATGGACGGCGGGATTTGTGTCTTTTTCAAAGACGATTACTGTGTTGATAACATCATTTGTTAAGTTGTCTATCTTAAATAGGCCATCACCCATATCTCTGGCTCCCTGAGGCTCAAGTGACTGGTCCCGCTTAAACCTATGTTTATTAAGGTCCTTATTGTAATTTAATATAACTTGAGGGGGTTTTATGTAAAAATAATTTTGTATAATTTTCAAAATACACCTCAAGTATTTTATTATCTTCTTTAGAGTTTTCATGGATGTATATTTTATCAATATGACATTTCTAATGAATAAAACCTAATTTCATAATATATGGTATTTATTTGTAATATTGGAATTATATGGTATTTTCTTGTAAATGAGATGCTTTTCTTGAATTTTGGAAATGTGGAATATTATAAATATTAAAAATATATATTTTGATATTAATTATATATATATATATTAAAAATATAAGTTTTATTTATAATAGAAATCACATTTTCTAAAGAAAATTGTATTTTAAATTTTTTGAGACCGTATGCTCTTTGCGGAGGTCTGCATCTCGCACTACTAAGTCCGAGAATGTGTGATAATCCGTACCATCCCAAACGGGTTCCCCGAAATGGATTGTAGCGGCGTATTTGCAAAGATTTATTAAAATACACATCTTGTAGAAAAAGATTTTATAAGTCGGAGGTAGTTATGTGTAAAATCGTATTTTTCCCAAATCTATGTTCCCAAATATCATCGTGCTATATTACATATGAGTGTTGTGAGGAGTTAGATCATTATCTCGTGAGTTTTCTAAAGCTAGCATGGTTAAAAAGTATAAACATGCCGATATGAAACATAAAGGTATTTTACTGTAAAAATGGAATAAAATTTGCTACGATTATCATTTTAATGTCAAACTTGTTCTATTGTTTTAGTTAATGAGTATTAAACAATATATGTCAAAAGTTGTAGGTTTTTTTATTAAGGAAATGTTGTATTTTTTAAAAGAAAAGATAATCGGAAGCTGGATAACTCCGCTTCCGACACATTTTAAGAGTTAAAAATTTGAGAATAGTCAAAGAGAGAGAGAAGGGTGACTTACAGGTTTAGGGTCAAGAGAAGAGGAAGAGGAAGATTGGGGAAGCACCGGGGCGTCGTTTCGTCGCCGGAAACTCCTCGGATCGTCGTCGGAAGTTCGCCAGAGCTTCGCCCTTTACTAACTCCACTTGCACACAAAAAGTCTATGGAATTTTCTTTAGAATTTGGACAGAGGGAAGTGAGGAGGGGTGATTTGAGGTGTGGTATTTATAATAAAAATTAGGGTTTAGGGATGTGAAAAGATGTATTAATAATTTGTATTAAAAATGGATTAATCGGGGGTTTTAATTTGCTCTGTAAATGTGCAGGGAATTTAAATGATACAGGGGTTATGAGGGGACTTCAAAGGTCACAAAAAAAGAAGAAAATTGGAGTTTAGGCTGAGTCGGACCGGCGGCGCCGGCCGATTCGCGCGCGTCGCCGGCCCAAGTCAGGCCGAGTCTCTAAGCCATGTGTCCCCGTCGCTTCGTCTACTGCAGTGGACTCGTTTGTTTAATATGTGACTCTTGGTTTTACGGATTATGCACGTGTAGACTCTTGCGCTTCGAAAAAGATTAAAAGAAATCAAATTAAAAATTATGTGTGGCTGATGGGATTTGAACTCTGGTGCTTTGGTTCAGCGGTGCAAGGTCTTACCAATGAGCTACAAGCTCCTTCTTGTTGTTCAAAAGCAAATCAAACTTATAACTTGTGCTCAGGCTCAAGTACCCCTTTCTGTATTTTTGAAAAAAAATTGTACAGAAAATTTAGGGTTGTTACAGTTAGGTTACTTAACTAACGGCAAAGCGGGGGCTGAACTAGTGCGGATGCAAAACATATAGAAGCATCTACTATATATATATATATATATATATATATATATATATATATATATATATCAACATCGCAGGCAGATAATAATCATCACAGCAGATAAAAAAATATCACAAGCATGCGAACAACAATATGGAATAGCGGATAATCTACGTACCCCGCGTTTCATTTGAGCCATAAATGAAACGCGATGTTCCCCGATCGTGTGGATAGCTAATGCAATGAAGATCCTAGACCCCTACAAGTGCGAAAAGTTACCCTCCAATCCCCGAAATGAGGCAACCCCAATCAACAAAGTGATTGGGTCACCCAACACTTCACGGAATCCGGTAACTTGAACACCCCTTTGTGGGTCAACCTATACCCCCTATGAGTGCGGCAAATAGCCTGCCAATTCTAGAGTAAGGCCTCCGGTCTTAATGCCTTGAGATGCAGGCTCGTTGCCCTCTAGAATCCGGCTATTCGAGCACTCCTCCATGGGGTAATCCTAATACAGAAAAAAATATATATATACAACGGCGACATCGACCTCAACCCGGTCGTGCCCCAATAAAAGAATATACAAACTGGCAGGCAGTCTACATGTCGGATGCTCGCCCCGTAATAAAAAATATACAAATGAATCTGAACTATACATCTAACATTGCACACAAGGCTATCCATCACGACAATCCATCCATAACCGTGTGTGTATATATATATAACCGCAGAAGCAAGCAACACCAGAATGTGTGCAACCCCGTCTAAATGAACATATAGAAATTAGACGACGTTCACAACACATCCACGCACGCAAATGAAGTCACGACAATAGAATTCCAAAACACAATTAGCGCACATCCCAAATTTACCAAGGATCAAACACCAAGTGCACTAAACATCCAAAAAAGTCGAGTTTTGAACTAATTCGAAAGTCCGAATCATAAAGAAACGCGCTCGAACCTTCACGGGGAGTTAGAGAACGAAATTAACATCGAGTCGGGGGTCCTAGAGGGGTACCCCACCCCCGAGCTACCACGAGGTGGCCAGAGGGTGAGGCAGACCCAAAACTGCCCATGGAGGGGCAATTTCGGGTCCTAACCACCAAGACTACCTTGTGGTGATCTTAGGGAGTGGACCCAGTCGTTCGGTCCCCCTGGGGTCTTCCTGGGGTTCCCACGCACCACCCGCGGCTTCTCGATTCAAACCAAGAGTCCGCGGGGTGTGCAAATGTAATACCCAGCCCTTTTTCTGTATTTTTGTTATTCTTATAAAATTTATTTATTTTACGATTATTGTTTTTAGTATTTTAAAACCCTAACCACACTTCCATCCTCCCGTTCATTACTTTTCCTTTCCCTTTTATTTTTCTTGTTAGCCGGCCCATCTCCTTTTCCCCAATTCCTTTCCCCATTTCTATTTTTTCCCAAGCCCGCACTCCTTCCCGGCCCAAACAACCAAATAAAAACATCTGAATTATTTAACCCCCGGCCCAAGCATCCACCCCACAGCCCAACATAAGTAAAATTTAATTAAAACCTTAAATCTATTTCCCCGGCCCAAACCACCTTAGCCCGTGCCCAGCTCCCAAGCCCACACCCGCACGACCCGACCCGACCCGCTTCGTTTTACCCTTCTTCCCACGCTGCTTTCCCGCTCGAACTTCCTACGCTACCTATGTCACGAACCCACGTCGCCCCTGCCTCCACGCCCATCGCCCACGACCGCACGCCTCACGAGCTCCTCAAGCGCCACCCCTTCTTATCTCTCTACCTCTCTCCCTCTCTCCTCACTCTCGGTCTCTCTCTCTCAAACCCCCTGCCTCCCTGAGCTTCGAACCCATCACCCGCTCACCTGCCAACTTCATCACTCGCCGCCGACAACGACGACGAGAAAGACCTCGACTCTCCCCTTCCTTCCTTCCTCCTCCTCCATCAACAGAGCCCCTTCACAACCCTACTCCCTTCATCCGCCACCGCAGAACCCCCTGCACACTCAACCCACTCGCACCCGACCATGGCCACCGCCTGCACCCGACGCCGACGAGTCCCCACTGCATCTGAGACACCTTGTCGACCCTCTACATCCTCAGCGTCATCATCATCACTCCAAACCGAGCCCCACTATCCCTCTCTCTCTCTCCAAAACCCACATCTCCACCCCCACTGTGCACATCGCCGGAGCGACCACCGCCGACATCGTCGACACCAGCACATCCCCGGAGATCCACAGAGCATCCCCCTCCGCTTCCAACGAATACGAGCCACCCCCGGACAACTCCGACGTCGAACCCGAAACGCGAGCCAAGGCCGCGAACCCTAGCCACGCCGTTCGTCGCGCGTTCGTGCCATTTCCGATGCCGTGCATCGCCAAAACGTCTCCAGGCAAGTACCCTACTTGCTGCATACTATATTATATCCGTTACAATTCATAATACTATAATTCCACGTTTACGTTTCGTGAAACCTTATATGACTTAAGTGTTTGATGCATGGTCCAAATGAAAACCTTCATTTAAACTGACGGAACTCGATTGCATCTTCTGGCCCGTCTGTCAATGAACCTTGTGTAGAAATTTCACTGAAAAATATGACTGTTAATGGCTTAAACGAATACCCCCAATTACACCCGTAAAAACTGAGAAATTCCCGCACCTGAAACTTGTTTAAATCAAAATTAATTGTGTACATATTGAAATGAGGCGTTCGAGGGCTTAAATCGAATCCGAATTGACGAACTGTAACCGTATGCAAGTTTTTAATTGTTTCTGTATTGAAATTATGACGAGAATTGGTTCGGAGACCGGCTCTGGACTGCAGTCCAGAGCGACTCTGGTTATTGTTTTCTGTCCCGTAATGTTTACTACCTTACTGCCTGAACTCGTATGTTGCGGAACCCTACACCTTATTGAATATGAATATTTCAGCTAAATAACGCAAGTGATTTCACCCTGTTTTATCGTCGTTTACTATTTAAACTACAATTTAAAAGATCGGGACGTATAGCAGTCCCAAACAGAACCAGAACTGATACCGTAGTGTTGAACAGTGTATAACTTCTGACGTAGAGACGCGATTGAGAATCCGTCTAGTGCGTTAGAAACCTCATTGAAAATCCTAAATTTCATTCAACTGTAGTGACGCTAAATTCTGACCCCAACTGGGATTTAAATGCGTTACGAAACGGACTTCTGATTCTGAAACCGGATTTCCAGCAGTGAACGCTTAAAATGAAATGGCCATATCTAGTGATCCTGAAACCCGATTAACGTGAAACCAATTGTGATGGTTAGATAATCAAACATACTACTTATCCCCTGTTCATTGTTTTGCTAAATTGTGCATGTATGATCTATGAAGAATTATGCAAGTGGTAAGACACCGAGTGATGACATCTTAATCACGCCTTAAATACTGTTTTCTCATCACATTATATATATGCCATTGAATTGGTAACCTAGTGATCATGTGCATTACCCAGTATTAGGTATTATTGGTGATTGTGGAAAGTACGTTAGTGTTTGGGCATGAATGGATAAGTGAAAGTGACACGTAATTGTACACAATCAGTGAACCCTATTGATTTATTGCATTGTCGACGTCTGTGGGACGTGTATAAGTGTGACTATAATTGGTATGGGACAATTATGAAAGCACTTGTATGGGTGACACAGGTAAGGCACCAAACACTGTCCATTGATCTTGGATATCAGTCGAGACATGCTTGATGGAGACCCTGTCTTCAGTTCTCGCGTAGACTCGTCATGGACCGGCTGGTGTTTGAGTTTATGGTTGGCGTTTGATGTAGACCATGGGGTGTGGGGTAGTTTGAGTGTGAGTTCAACAGATTCTCGGGAGTCCCATGCCGACACTTATGGAGATATATGGAGATTTACAGGGTTATCACTGATTATTACCGTGCGTTTTTCGGGGCCGTGGTCCCTTGCCCTTGGATCCTACCCTTGGGTGGGGGATACTCACGAGTGGTTGACTCTCACACTTGGACTGACGATAGGCTTAGTGACCTGTACAGTGAGACTTAGAGACTGATGGGGATAGTGACATTGACATGCATTGCTTACTGAATCGACACACCTGACATACTATTTTACTGCTTTACTGTGCACCTGCTCTATTAGACACCCGTATTGGCTACTTCATGTTCACATCTTTACTATCTTGGTTCACTGTTATATGTCCATTATTACTGTACGAGTTACCACTTGCATAATATATATATATATATATATATATATATATATATATTGCTATCGCGTCGCTCTGACGACCTGAGTATGCATGCTCAGAGTGAGAAGTGGACCTAGCTTGGACCAGGACCAGACGTACATCACAGACATCTTGTTTAGCTATCTAGTGCTATACCCTTTTGATATCCATCAGGTTAGTTCCTTGTATCTGTTTTGTTTCAGTTACTGCATTTCTCATTACCTGTGCGTTGTTTACTGATTACCACGTGAAGCTAGAAGCCGAAGTGTGACTACGGAGAGATATTATCTCGGCCGTAGGAGCATGGCTAGCCTTGTCAACCCCTCGTATTCCGTATTTTGGGAAGCGGGACGTGACAGCAAACATCTAAAAACTCAAAAAATCGGGACTGTTTTTTCGACAGTTTTCGATACCTGAAAAAACGTGAATTCTAATATTGTAACTAGCTAGAGTGTTTGGGAGGCTTTGATACCACTGCAGGGTTCCCTAGTGCCCGCGGCACAGTGGAGGCGCGGATGGTGAACAAAAAATTCAAGAAAATACGAAGGAACCCCGAACATAGAATCGAACTAAACTCCTAAACTAGAAAACCAAGCATTCAAAGATACGGAATACAGCATTTGTCGTGTGTCCACCCAATTTTAGAAGACCCCTCCAAGCTCGTTGTAACAACCTTAAACTTTCTGTACAAATTTTTTTCAAAAATACAGAAAGGGGTATTTGAGCCTGAGCACAAGTTATAAATTCGTTTTACTTTTGAACAACAAGAAGGAGCTTGTAGCTCATTGATAAGACCTTGCACTACTGAACCAAAGCACAAGAGTTCAAATCCCATCAGCCACACATTATTTTTATTTAAAATTCTTTTAATCTTTTATAAGCCCAAGAGTCTACACGTGCACAACACGTAAAATCAAGAGTCACACATAAAACCAACGAGTCCAATGCAGTAGTCAAAGCGTCGAGGACACGTGGCATCGAGGGGAGCCCCAACTCGGCCGACTCGGGCCGGCGGGAAGCGCGAATCGGCCGGCGCCGCCGATCGACTCAGCTCGAAACCCTATTTTTTCATTTTTCTGGCAACTCTTGAACTCCCCATAACCCCTGTACTATTTAAATTCCCTGCATATTTATAGAGCAAATTAAAACCCTCATTTAATCTATTTTTAATACAAATTCTTAATACACCCTTTCACATCCCTAAACCTTAATTTTTTTTCTATAAATACCACACCTAAAATCACCCCTCCTCACTCTCAAATCTCTGCCCAAACTCTCAAGAAATTTCCCAAGACTTTTTGTATGTAAGTGGAGTTAGCAAAGGGCGAAGCTCCGATGACAATCCGAGGAGTTTCCGGCGACGAAACGACGCACCAGTGCTTCCCTAATCTTCCTCTTCCTCTTCTCTTGACTCTAATCCTGTAAGTCCCTCTTCTCTCTCTCTTTTATTATTCTCAAATTCTTAATTTTTAAAACATGTCAGAAGCGGAGTTATCCGGCTTCCGATTCTCTTTTCTTTTAAAAATACAACATTTTCTTAAATAACAAACCTACAACTTTTGATATATTGTTTAATACTCATTAACTAAGACAATAGAAAAAGCTTGACATTAAAATGATAACCATAGCCAGTTTTATTTCAATTTTACTTTAAAATACCTTTATGTTTCATATCGACATGTTTATACCTTTAAACCATGCTAGTTTTAGAAAACTCACGAGGTAATGACCTACCTCCTCACAACACTCATATGTAATATAGCACGATGAAATTTGGGAACATAGATTTAGGAAAAATACGATTTTACACATAACTACCTCCTACTTATAAAAACCTTTTTCTACAAGATGTGTATTTTAATAAATCTTTGCAAATGCTTTCCATTCCATGTATTTACTTTTCAGATATATTGTACAAAGAATGTTAAATAAATAAAGTTGATGTTCAATATATATTTATTGTCATCGTTTCTTATGTATTTTACCTATATTGCTTAGATACGCTTAGCGTGTTTACTTCAGAGTAAATATGTAGCGGCCTCATCGCGTCCTCTGCCCGTACATTGTGAAGCGGGGCGTGACAGGTTTTGTTGGTGGCCCATGCAGGTCAGAGCTGTATGGAACCTACCATGAAGGTCAGAGCTATATGGAACCCTACCATGCAGTTCAGTTCTGCGTGGACAACCTAAGCAATATAACACAAGAACCAGCAACTGAAAACATTCTTTACAATTTAAATTCCTTGAATCTTCCAGTTCCATATATTTTGAATCTATCCTAACCCAAATCTTTCTTCCAAGGTTTTGGATTCCCCAAGCAACACCGGCACAAATGTCAACAACACTCCCCCACCACTACCACTCATACCTGTTGTCGCTGCTCCGATCAATGAGCAGACGGTTCTGCTTGAGGCAATCCGAAACCTCCTGGAAGGACTGCAGCAGAAGACTGCTATATTATTGAACCGACCAGAAGCGGAAGCAACCGGTATAAAGCGCTCTGCCACCCAGATGGCAGGAGGAGCCTACCCTATACAACCTTTAAAACCCAAGAGATAGAAAGAAACAATTAACCGGTCAAGTCCAGGTTTTGTTTCTACTGCAAGAGGGATGGACACTTGTGGAAGGACTGTAGGCGCGCCAAAGGCCTGTGCATAGTTTTTGGCGCATCCAATCACGGAATTGGAACATGTCCTTATAGATGCAACTCAACTCACACACACACAAACTACCCACAGCGGCCATCTATCCAGGCTCCTGCACCTCGTCTTGTACTCCCTGCTCCACCACCTGCACAGCCTAATCGCCAATTCCATCGGCACTGAGGAACATGCTTCAAGGGCAGAGAAACATGCCCCAAGGACAGAGGAACGTGCCTCCAGTTAGGAAGAATGTACCACAGCGTCAAGCTATCATTTTAGCGGCCGAAGAAGCAGAGGCCGTAGACCAAGGTAAACCTGGTAATTTCCTCAACTCTTTTCAAATCTCTTGCATTCTTTCATTCTCTCACATATTTTTCATGCACTACCAATAGTTCTATCACCAAAACATTCCTTGAATCCGTTACACTTTCCTTTCACAAATATCGAGGACGAAATTTTTATAAGGATGGTAGAATGTAACAACCAAAAACTTTCAGTACAATTTTTTTTTCAAAAATACAGAAATGGGTATTTGAGCCTGAGCACAAGTTATAAATTTGTTTTTTTTTTGAACAGCTAGAAAGAGCTTGTAGCTCATTGATAAGACCTCGCACTGTTGAACCAAAGCACCAGAGTTCAAATCCCATCAGCCACACATTATTTTTATTTAAAATTCTTTTAATCTTACAGAAGCCCAAGAGTCTACATGTGCACAACACGTAAAACCAAGAGTCACATATAAAACAAATGAGTCCACTGTAGTAGTCAAAGCGTCGGGGACACGTGGCGTCGAGGGGAGCCCCGACTCGGGCTGGCGCCGCCGACCGACTCAACTCGAAACCCTATTTTTTTTTCTGGCAACTCTTGAACTCCCCATAAACCCTGTACTATTTAAATTCCCTGCACATTTACAGAGCAAATTAAAACCCTCATATAATCTATTTTTAATACAAATTCTTAATACACCCTTTCACATCCCTAAACCCTAATTTTTCCTATAAATACCACACCTAAAATCACCCCTCCTAACTCTCAAATCTTTACCCAAACTCTCAAGAAAATTTCCAAGACTTTTTGTGTGTAAGTGGAGTTAGCAAACGGTGAAGCTCTGACGAACTTCCGACGACGATCCGAGAAGTTTCCGGCGACGAAACGACGCACCGGTACTTCCCCAATCTTTCTCTTCCTCTTCTCTTGACCCTGATATCGTAAGTCCCCCTTCTCTCTCTCTTTTACTATTATCAAATTCTTAATTTTCAATTTTACTTTAAAATACCTTTATATTTCATATCGACATGTTTATACCTTTAAACCATGCTAGTTTTAGAAAACTCACGAGGTAATGACCTACCACCTCACAACACTCATATGTAATATAGCACGATGAAATTTGGGGACATAGATTTGGGAAAAATACGATTTTACACATAACTACCTCCGACTTATAAAACCTTTTTCTATAAGATGTGTATTTTAATAAATCTTTGCAAATGCTTTCCATTCCATGTATTTACTTTTCAGATGTATTGTACAAAGAATGTTAAATAAATAAAGTTGCTGTTCAATATATATATCTATTGTCATTGTTTTTTCTTCATTTTATTTATATTGTTTAGATACGCTTAGCGTATTTACTTCAGAGTAAATACGTAGCGGCCCCGTCGCGTCCTCTGCCCGTACACTGGGAAGCGGGGCGTGACACTCGTAGCCGCCGGGATCGTGCTTGAGAATCGACCACCATTTGCCGAAGACGATCCACCTGAGGGAATGCGGAGAAGGTTCTAACTAACGACCCAAACTTGCTAGGTTTGGATGGTCGGTGATGTAGGAATACTCCACTAAATATTTTTTCTCTCTTGAACAATGCTCAAAATGAGAGCAAGAAGAAAAAGGAGAAGAGAAAGAGGAAGCATGAAGCATGCATGGAGCATGGAGCATGAGCTCCGGTGAAGAAGAAGAAAAATCTCATCAAGTCCTCAAGTATAGAAAGGAATGGCTATATTACTCAACCATGATGCAATAGTGCATCCAAATGAATTTTTAACAATATAAAATAAAACCCTACCTCTCTATATTGTTTGCAACCATGCTTCACTTTACACCTCATATCCACCTCATTTCCCCTTTTATTTTTCTAAATAGAAAAATAAATATGAGGTGTTCTTCTTCTAGAAGTATTCCCGTATAAATACGGAATACTTCATCTGGTATATGTATCGCTACATATACGCATATCCGTATAAAAAATACGGATAGTATCAAAGAGAGAAAATAAATAGTGAACAATCATACTAAAATATATGTATAAAAATACATATATAGATTATTAAATCAAAATCTGATTTAATAATCTGGCTTAATCCTAAGCCGGCTAGTATTATCAACCGTCCGATTAAAGTCCGTGTATCGCGTACACGTATTTAATCGGACCCCCTGTACATACCTATGTACGGCTCCTATATCTGTCGCTTGAACCGGGAAAACCCTTTGTGTAAGACTCTAAAAACTCGATAATACGCTGGCAGTGGGTTTAACTATAAGTACGTCAGCGGCACTAGCTGTACATAACGGCTACCCAGATACTTGTCAAAAAGGGGGGTCGACAATCAAGTGCGTCCTTACCCTACTGAGCCTGAATATGACAATCTCCGTACAGTCCGGTCTCTTCGTCAAAGAGTATCGCATATCGGGTCTAGGGGTGGATAACGTTAGACCCTTACTAACCCGATATGTCGTGTCTGAGTCAAGCTCATAACCAACTAAGATACTACTGATCAACTATCAGTAAATCTCCCCCACCGTGGCTACGGATTTCTGGTGATAACCAACCGAATACAGCGTGACATCGACTCCTAATATCAAGAGAGAAGAATCCCTGACAGTCAACCACTGCCTCCATGTGGCTCGGGACTATACCCAACTAAAACTTATTAGCACGACTCCTTTGAGCCATGGTAGGGTAGTAATCAAAGTACAGTGGGAACTCACACAAGACAAATGACGACTTCAGGTCAAAGAACTAACCTATGCTCACGCCACCTGAGAAATTCCATCTGATGATAGGTATAATACCATATATAAATTCTCGGCGAGTCTGTCCAGTATACTCACCTCTAGTGAGCACCTGTATACTATCTTAGGTGATATAACACCAATGGCTTGTTAGACCAGCCACCACCCTTCGTCAGGGTCTTGAAACGTATACACTAGTCTATTCCGGAATATCGATACCCAGTCTCGATACTCCCATGATCAAGGACATTTAAGGATGTGCTTATAGACCACCCAGCTCTCACGTATATGATCGCCACCATAATGCTGGTAGCCAAGCAAGAATCCTACGGGCTTCATCATTATATATTAGCGATACGTAATAATAAGTAAAACGTATACACACAATGATAAAGACAAATCAGATAGCATACTATCATTTCGAGTAATATTGTTCTACCTATATAGGTTCTCCCTCAATTATCATAATCGCGTGCCTGCAATTACAATAATTGGCTTAAGGGCACTATATCCAACAACATATACATTAGTCTACTCTGAAGTATCGATACCCCGTCTCAATAATCATATGACTAGGGACCTGTATAAGGATGTGTGTTCACCACTAAAAGACACGACCGAGACGTTAGGACGTCTGGCCTGAATTTTGGGGGCAGATACTATTTGGATTTATCTGTCCACCTCTCCGAAAATGCCAAGTTGATTTATGGCACCGTATATCAGAAGCTTGGACGGATGCGTTCGTTGTAGCAGACATCATCATATTCCCCCTCGTTTGTGAGGGGGGTTTTAATTGTGGGGACGCTCTTCCCTGCAGGCGCAAGCCCCTGCAGTTAATTACGTTACCACATCGCGATAACAACTTTCTCCTGCTTTGGAAGTTCACTTCGTGTCATGTGTGTTTGTTTTATTTTTGGTTTGCCCGTGGATTGTATACGGAGACTAATTTATATTGTCGCCCGCAGGGCGTGGATTATTCCAAATCCCTATATCTTAGATTTGGGTTTGTTTTATTTAAGGATCGTTAATCCAGTTTGAGATTAAGATCAACTAAAATGTATACGAGCAGTTGGGGGCTCGGTTGATTTTTTGTTAAGGATTCGTTAGTCCAATTTGAGACTAAGATCTACTTAACATGGAGTTAGGATCATTTTTTCCATATACAACAAGAGGGCATTTGGGCTCTATTGTTTTAGTTTAAGAATGTTTCGGTCCTTTATTGCCATTTTGGAGACTAAGTTCTAGTTTGAGGACATCTCGGTCTGTTGATCACCATTTTGGAGGTGAGATTTTAGTTTAAGGACGTCTCGGTTCGTTAATCACCATTTTGGAGGTGAGATTTTAGTTTAAGGACGATGCGGTCTGTTGTTGCCATTTTGGAGACAACGGTTAGTTTAAGAACATTTCGGACCGTTGATCACCATTTTGGAGGTGAGATTTTAATTTAAGGACGTTATGGTCCATTGTCGCATTTTCGAGGCAACGTTTAGTTTAAGGAAATTTCGGTCCATTGTAGTTTAAGGACATTTCAGTCCGTTGTCCATCTTGCGTGCACGTGTATTTATTATGTGACGGGATGAGCAACGATGATATGGGATGCATCCAGTTTGGGATGTAATTTGATTTGGAATGTGCACGTCTGTTTGGGAAGTGCACCAAAAAGCAGTTGGTTGTCGGGACCCACCACCTCTCTGAAGACGTTGAGGAATTACAACGACATGTATCAGAGGTGTAGAGAGATGTACCCTTGAACCAATTCCCATGTTTGAGGGAAAAGGATTAATAGTAAACCCGGGAATCATTAGTCGTATTTTGAGACTAAGATTAACTTAGGAGATGTGGGATGAACAATATTTTGAATATCATCAGTTGAAAGATCATTAGTCATGTTTGGGACTAAGATCAATTTGGGGAATGATGAGCGCAAATGGGCTCAGTTGATTGGAAGAACTTGATCAATTTGGGCTAGATCTGGGTCTCCATATTTACCCCCACAGAGCTAAGTGCTGAGGCATACAATGCTCACATGCATTTCATGTGAGGCACCTGATTAGTGTTGAACACTAGAGTTCTGTGGCGCTCACGAGACACACGTGAGCCGCCGGATTAGTGTTAAACACTAGAGTTCTATGGCGCTCACGTGAGACACCGGATTATGGGCATTGCCCACTTATTCCCCCGCTTTTTATATAAGTGCTGAGCACTTGGTTCTTATAGCGCTCACGTGTGAAACATGTGAGGTTCCCCAAAGCTGGGTTCTGCTTTTTGGGTTTTTATCCCCTCCTTTTTTTATATAAGTGCTAAGAACTTGATTGGAGATCGCGTGGAAAACACGTGACTGCCCCAGGAGGCATTTCTTGTTCTTCTTTAAGCGCTTGGATGGGAAACACGTGCGGTCCTCGTTATAGTGTTTAAACACTAATGACTCATTAATCTTTCCTTCTTTCTGGATGTTTGGAGATTTTGATCTCATGTTCATGACCCTAGGGTTTGGAGGATCTCATGTTTCTTGGTCTGTAAGAATTAAATTCTTTTATAGGATTAAACCCTAGTTTTCATGTGTTTTGTAAGAATCAAATTCTTTGAACTTAATTCTTTCTCCTAGATTTTGAATCTGCATGACAGAATCTCCCCGATGAGAATTAAATTTTCAACTTGTGGGGAGATCTGTAAGTCCATGTCACGCACCCCACGAGCTGGCGGGAAGGCGGAATATATGAAAAGCAATTATCAAAGCTTCGTAACACGGACTTGAGCACACGGATCGTGTCTAAACCATTACTAGCAAACTACGAAAGGTTTAACTACTATGATTCGAAGTTATACCTCATGTTACTTGTCCTTCGGGTCTTCATCGATGTCCTCCACACATCGTAGGCTCTATGGAACGTCGGCACCTCAACGGCCTCCTCGAGTCAAAGACGATCCACCCGAGAGCTACTACTCCAAGCTTGACCTCTAAATTGAGATAACTAGGTTACTAAAAGTGCTAATCAAAGCAGCCTAGGGGATATAGAGTAGGATTATGGATTAATAAGTCTTGCTAACCCTTGATCTCAACACATGAGAGGTTAGGGTTAGGGTTTGAAGAGAGAGAGCTTGAGGAGAGAGAAGGTGAGAATGAGAATCCTTTTGGAATAATGATTCATATGTGAATATATGAAACATATCATATAATTAAATGAATAACAAATAATGATATATCATCATGTTTCATTAACTCACATAGTGATTTATCTCATGAGTCATTTAATGGATGAATCACACCATGACTCATTAAACCAATTAATGCAAATGCCACCTTAGCCTCCAACTCATCATATTTCTAGAAGCTTCTCGACAATTTACGAGAACGCCCCTCCTATCCGTGAAAACACGGAAAAACTTTAGACTGTATAAATCCAATAATCCGATACTAAAATTTGGCTTAAACCAAAGCCCGCTAGTAAAACCGAACATCGTACGTGCATAAAAACACGTATGCGTCTGAACCCTCTCGTAAAACCAGACGACCTCTATATCGTTTCGCCCAAAGTAGAGAAACCCTCTGTGTGGGACTCTAAAGACTCGACACTACGCTGGTAGTGGGTTTAACCACAGACCGCAAGCGGCACTAGCTGTACGTAACGGTCCACGGGTAGATGTCGATAAGAAGGACGATGAGGAACCCATCCGAACTCCTACTGAGCCTGATGTGACAATCTCCGTACAGTCCGGTCTAATTGTCTAAGATTATCGCATATCGGGCCTAGGGGGCGGTAAACGTCAGACCCCTAATAGCGGTATAAGTCGTGTCGGAGTGAAGCCCATTACACTTGAGAAACTACTGGAAGCCACTAGTAAATCTCGCTTGCCCTGGCCAGGGACTTTGCGTAATGGCTCTCCATACACAGCGCGATGTCAACCCCCAATACCGGGAGAGACGAATCCTGTCTAACCGCCACTGCCTCCAAGTGCTTCGGGACTGCACCCAACTACTACCTGTTTGCACGACTCCTTTGAGCCGTGGTAGGGTAGTAATCTAAGTACAGTAGGAACACACCCGAGGCGAAGTAGTAGTATCAAGTCGACGGACTAAGCTGTACTCATGTCACCTGGGAACTGCTATCTGACGATGGGTATAAATCCAACCTGCAGTTCTCGGCGAGTCCTGTCCGGTGTACCTGTAACCTAACGAGCACCTGCATACTCTCTCCAGTACGACGTACTGATGGCTGTGGGACAGACCATCTCCCTATGCTGGGATGAGAAGCGTATACACCAGTCTACTCCGGAGTATCGATGCCCTATCTCGATAATCCTACGACCAGGGACCTGTATAGGATGTTGCTTATAGACTACCGAGCCCCCACTAGTGTGACTGCCATCACAACGCTGGTAATCACGCAAAGATCCTAAGGGCTCTACTAATATGTATAAGCGATACGTTACAAGAAACATATGCACATATTAAAGTAGACTCAAACCAAGTAGCATACTACCATTTTTAGCAAGACTGTCAATACAACTGTGAATATCCCAAGCTTCCATTAAGTAATATACAAACTAGTATGATACAGTAATGGCCTCCAGGGCATAAACACTAACAATCTCCCACTTGCACTAGGGCCATGTACTGGCATATCGCAGACCTATCATCTCGAATAGCCTCTTGAACTGCATCTGAGGAATGACCTTTGTGAATGGATCATCAGTGTTATTCTCTGTATCTACTCTCTTTACCTCGATCTCCCGGCAATCTACGATCTCCCTGATCAGGTGATACCGCCTTAAGATGTGTCTGGACTTCTGATGGGACCTGGGTTCCTTCACTAAAGCTATAGCGCCGTTGTTGTCGCAATACAGAGGTATTGGACCAACACTAGTAGGAACCACCTGAAGTTCTGTGAGGAACTTCTTCATACAGACAGCTTCTTTTGCGGCATCGCAAGCAGCTATGTACTCCGCTTCCATCGTTGAGTCAGCAACGGTCTCTTGCTTGGAACTCTTCCAACAGACCGCCCCTCCATTGAGGGTAAAGACATAACCCGACATGGACTTGGAGTTATCCTTGTCACTCTGGAAGCTGGAGTCGGCAAAGGCCTCGATCTGGAGGTCTTTCCGCCATACACCAAGAACATCTCCTTAGTCCTCCTCGGGTACTTAAGAATGTTCTTTACTGCTATCCAGTGCTTCTCCCCTGGGTTTGCCTGATACCGGCTTACAACGCTTTAATGTGTATGCTACATCTGGTCTGGTACATAACATCGTATACATAATAGAGCCTACCGCAGAAGCGTAGGGTATAATCGACATGTGATCCCTTTCCAAATCAGTCTTGGGAGACATCTCTTTGGAGAGGGTGATTCCATGACAAGCCGGTAGGTTACCGCGCTTAGAATCTTCCATACTGAATCTTTTCAATATGGTGTCTATGTACCTGGACTGCGAAAGTCCCAACATCCTCTTAGATCTATCACGATAGATCTGGATCCCCAGAATATAGGTGGCATCACCCAGATCCTTCATAGAGAACTTCTGTGACAAGAATCTTTTGACTGACTGTAGCATAGGAATATCATTTCCTATTAGGAGAATGTCATCCACGTACAAGATGAGGAATACAACAACTCTCCCTACAATCTTACTGTATATGCATGGTTCATCTGGATTTTTGATAAAGTCGAATTCTTTGACAGTATCATCAAAACAGATGTTCCAACTCCGCGATGCCTGCTTTAGTCCATAAATGGACTTAAGCAACTTGAACACTTTACCGCTGCTCCCACTCTGAATGAATCCCTCTGACTGATCCATATAGACGCACTCTTCCAAATTACCATTTAGAAAGGCCGTCTTTACGTCCATCTGCCAGATCTCATAATCGTGGAAGGCAGCAATGGCGAGAAGGACCCGAATGGATTTGAGCATAGCCACTGGAGAAAAGGTTTCGTCATAGTCCAAACCAGGTCTTTGACGGAAACCCTTTGCAACAAGTCTAGCCTTATAGGTTTCAACCTGTCCATCTACACCAATCTTCTTTCTGAAGATCCATTTGAATCCTACGGGTTTTACCCCATCTGGAGCAATGTCCAAAGTCCATACTTTGTTAGTGTACATGGTATCCATTTCGGTCTGCATTGCATCCAGCCATTTTACCGAGTCGCCGCTCTGAATGGCTTGCTGGAAGCTAGTAGGGTCATCATTATCAATGATGCAATCTTCTCGATCCCCGTCTATGAGAAAACCGTAGTATCTCTCGGGCGGATGAGACTGCCTACTACTTCTGCGGATAGGCGCTGGTATGTCCCTTTCTTCTGAAACTTCTGGTTCTACCATACTTTCAGTAACAGCTTGTGGTTCTGGAATTTCTTCCAGTTCTACTGCACTCCCACTCTTCTGATTTTCTAAAAATTCATCTTCTAAGAAGTGGGCATGACGAGAAACAAAAACCTTTTGTTCTCTGCGCAATAGAAATAATATCCCTTGGAGTACTTTGGATATCCCACAAACTTACACTGTACTGAGCGTGCCTCGAGCTTGTCCGGATGTTGCTTTTTAATAAAAGCTGGACATCCCCATGTCTTCAGGTACTGAAGATAGGGTTTCTTCTCACTCCATATCTGATATGGTGTGGTAGGCACAGTCTTGGTTGGAACCTTGTTCAAAAGATATGCAGCTGATTCTAGTGCATAACCCCAGAAAGATCGTGGTAACTCAGCCTTACTCATCATGGAACGAACCATATCCAATAGGGTTCGATTCCGCCTTTCCGATACACCGTTGTGTTATGGTGTGTATGGAGGAGTAAGCTGAGAGAGAATTCCATTCTCTTTTAAGTAACCCAGGAACTCGGCACTTAAGTATTCACCACCTCGATCAGATCTCAGTGTCTTGATACTTTTGCCTGTTTGGTTTTCCACTTCATTCTTGTATTCCTGGAATTTCTCAAAGGCCTCGGATTTATGCTTCATCAAGAAGATATGTTCATACCTAGAGAAATCATCCGTAAAAGTAATGAAGTAGGAATAACCACCTCGCGCATGTATAGATATTGGACCGCACACGTCACTATGTACGAGTCCCAAGACTTCGCTCGCTCTTACTCCGTGTCCAGTAAACGGAGTCTTTGTCATCTTTCCCATGAGACAAGATTCACAAGTAGCATAAGATTGATATTCGAAAGGATTCAAATATCCTTCTCTATGTAACTTAGTTAATCGTGTTTCATTGATGTGACCTAGTCTACAATGCCATAAGAAAGCCTGATTTATTTCTGGAGACTTTCTTTTAAGTGTGTTCTGGACATTGAAAACCTGAGCTTGACTCAATATGTATATACTGTCATTTAATGTACCGGACCCAATCAGAACTTGATTTAGGTGGATGTGAACTACATCGCTTACGAATGTAAAATCATATCCCTCTCTCGAAAGTGAGGGCACTGATATGATATTACAAGTCAAACTAGGTACATACAAACAGTTACGTAGAATCAATATCTGCCCACTTGTCAAACCTAGGCGATATTCTCCCACGGATTCAGCGTCCACGCTCATTCCGTTTGCAACTCTGAGAGACAAATCACCTGCCCTGATAACTCTACGGTTTCTCAAAGCATGTAATGAATTACAGATATGAGATCCTGCTCCGGTATCTAGTACCCAGGAAGTAGAGTTAATTGACAAACAGTTCTCAATTACAAATACACTTGAGGCCGAAGCCACAACATGCTTTATATCGTGGCTACTGGATTCCAAAGCCCTGCAATCCTTCTGCCAATGCCCGTTCCTACAACAATAGGAACATCCCTCCTGTTCCCGCCAAAAATTTCTGCGCAAAAGAGTCCAAGGTATCAAATGGCAGCGATACACTTAAGGAAATGCGAACCAGTATCTTCCGGCCTGTATTTTGATAAACTCCCGAAGGAAAAACAGCTAAATTCTGATGGTATTGAAAGCGTATCGAAAAACCCTTCGATTTGATATATTATGGGCCTCATAATTCATCCGAGATCAAAAGTTATGAGGCATCACGTGTCCACACGTGATGGACCTTTAAGAACCCGCTGGATGAATTAAAAGATATAATAAAAACTCAGAAAAGACCCCAACGGGGCATCACGTGCTCACACGTGACCATGGGTCACGTGCAGACACGTGATGGGCTCTTAAGGCCTCTAAAATAATGAATAGAATTAAATTCTAAGATCTGTTCCCTGATTAAAAATCAGAAGTTACCTCAATGAGGTATCACGTGCTCACACGTGACCAATGGTCACGTGTTGACACGTGATGGTTAAAACTGAAGCGTAAATAAACGCTGAGAAAATGACTCAATTGGGGGTCACGTGCTCACACGTGACCAAGGGTCACGTGTCAGCACGTGACTGGCTTCGAAAGCCTTACAGTTTAATAAAATTAAATTCTAAAAGCTTCTAAATCTTTCCAAATGGAAAAGGATTATGGGGACTGTTGGATTAAAGATCCAAGGGTGATTAAAAATCACCAATTTATGGAAAAAACCTTAGACAAGAAAAGATTTCCCCTAAATCTCACCGAAAATAACAAACAGAATATCTTTGGATTTAAAATCCAACGGTGAATAAAATTCATTGTATGATCTAAAGGATCATATTAATTATGAAATCAATTAAAATCTTTCAATGAAAGATTCACAAAACAAATTGATTCTTTTCTTTCTCCTATAAATAGGAGCCAAGAAAAGAAGAGAGGGGGCCTTTTTGGAGAGAAGAACAGAGAGAGGAGAATTTAATTCTTAAGAGAGAAGAAAAGAGAGGAGAATTTAATTCTTAACAAAGAAAACCCTACGTGAGAAAAGAAAGAGAATCAAAACTTCAAACAGAGAATTTAATTCTCAAAATCTAAGAGTTTAACTCTTCTACAAAAAAGAACTTAGTTCTTCTTCTGGTTAAAGATCTGCACAGAGCACATCTCCCCATAAGTTGAGAATTTAATTCTCATCGGGTCGAGATCCTGCCATGCAGATCCTAAACTTAGAAGGGGAATTGAGTTTTGAGAATTTAATTCTCCCAAACTCACAGGAATTTAATTCCTCCTAAAATGAAACTAGGGTTTAACCCTAATCAAGAATTTAATTCTTTTACATATCTGGGAATTTAATCCCTTTAAAAAGAAATTAGGGTTTTACCCTAAATAAGAATTTAATTCTTTCACAATAGGAATTTAATTCCTCCAAAACAAAATTAGGGTTTGACCCTACAGAGAATTTAATTCTTAAAATAAAGAGACTTGAAAGATCTCCATGCACATAAAGAATATTGGTCACGTGATGACACGTGACCCCAATCCGCAGTGATCAGAAAAGAAGGAATAAAACCAGGGTCGCGTGTCCCCACGTGACCCCTAAAAAGATCCCCAAAAATAAAAAGGAAACAGCTTTGAGGCAATGCCTCACGTGCTCCCACATGACCTCCAAAAGCACAGGAAGAAAAAGCAGAAGAAAAGAAGCTTTGGGTGCTCTCACGTGTCCCCACGTGACCCCTCAGCAAGTGCTTTAATTATCGATGCATAAATTCTCATCACGTGTCAGCACGTGATAGAAAATATAAAAGTGTTTAACACTTAATGACAGAACGAAAAAAAGAGATCTGGTTCCACCTCTGGACGCCCTCACGTGTCCCCACGTGACCCCTTGTTTCTTTAGTGTTTAACACTAATTCGAGAACTTTACTCTTAGTGTTTAACCACTAACTTGAGAACCCCATTTCCAGTGTTTAACACTGTTGCTTTTTAGTGTTTAACACTAATTTGAGAGTTCTACCTCCAGTGTTTAAAACTGTTGTTCTCTAGTGTTTAACACTACTTTTAGCCAAATTGGCCAATTTTCCAGAGGCAAAAGGCCCTCCTCCAAATGAATCTCAAACTTGAGGAAATCAAAGACAAAATGTTGTCAGAGCCCCCAAACCTCTGTTTAGCACTGCTGAATGATGAGGGGCTGAACCTAGACAAATGTCTAATGGTCCAAAGGGCCAATATTTCAAACATAACTGGACTTAACCCAATTCTGGCCATAAGTCCTCAAATTAAATTGAATCGAGCACAACTGCTCTTCCAAATCAATTTACATCCGGTTCGAGGGTATATCTCTGAACTCCTCTGGTATATGTCGTTGTAATCCTTCAACGTCGTCAGAGAGGTGACGAGTCCCGACAACCACACATAATACGGACTGTGGGGTCCTTAAACTCATGCGTCCTTAAACCAGTATCCTTCCCCAAAATGGGAATGTTGGACTACCGTGTCCCTAAACTGGCAATGGACCACTATGTCCCTAAACTAGAACAATAGAGCCCAAATGCTCTTTTGTCAGATCTAAATGATCCTGTTAAGTCGATCTTAGTCTCAAATTAGGCTAACGTATCCTTAACAAACGTTTAAGTTGATCTTAGCCTCAAATATGGCTAACGAATTCTTAAACCAAAACTTTCAAAACAGATTTTAGTCCCAAATTAGACTATAGATCTCCAAACCAACTTTGGTTCAAGGGTACATCTCTGAACTCCTCTGACATCTGCCGTTGTAATCCGTCAACGTCGTCAGAGAGGTGATGGGTCCCGACGGCCATACATTTGATGGACCACTATGTCCCTAAACTGGAACAATAAAGCCCAAACGCTCTTTTGTCGGATCTAAACGATTCCGTTAAGTTGATCTTAGTCTCAAATTGGACTAACATATCCTTAACAAACGTTTAAGTTGATCTTAGCCTCAAATATAGCTAACGTATCCTTAAACCAAACCCCAAACCCAAATCTAAGAAGATACGAATTTGGACTAATCCACGTCCTACGGGCGACGGCATAACTTAGTCTCCGTATACAATCCACGGGCAACCAAACACAAAACAAACACCCACGATACGAAGTGACCAGCTGGAGAAGGAGAAAGTTGTTACCGCGATGCGGTAGCGTAATTTACTGTAGGGGCTTGCGCCTGTAGGGAAGAGCGTCCCCACAATCAAAAACCCCTCAAATGAGGGGGAATCTGACAAAGTCTGCTACATCGGCCGCATCCGTTTAAACCTCCGATACACTGTGCCATAAATCAACTTGGCATCTTCGGAGAGGTGGACGGATAGTACCAATTAGCATCTGCCCCGAATTTCAGGCAAGACGTTTATCGCGTCTCCGTCATTCGGAGGGGAACACCTCCTTACCTACACCAAGTCCCAAAACTTTTGCTCTTCCCTTTCCTCCTACTTTACCGACACCGTATATCGGCTTTGTAGAGGTCTTCTTCTTTTCACCCTTTGCTTTCGCCATGGATGTAGAAGAAGAAGGTCCCCCATTAAGCAGAGCTTGTGTCTCCCTGGTTTCTTTCAGGGTATAAGTAGAGGGTAGGGACTGTGGAAATAAGTCAGCATATGACATGTTTCCCAACGTGGTCTCCAGGTCCTTGAGCTCATCAATATAGCTAGTCATCGTAAGGACGTCGTCCCCTACAGATGACCCGACAGCCAACCTCACTTGAATTAATTCGTTCGAGGTCTCATATCTTGCGATATGAGATTGCTCTCCATATAAATCTTTGTTATGGAGAAAGATGGAAACTGAGTCCATCTTCTCGTGCTGCTTCTGGTATATACCATCAACTGAAGCCAACACGAGGCACTTGGCATTCGCATTATCCTTTTCCCTTGTCTGACGGATATTCATATCCGCGACGGTGGAAACTGGACCTGGGACGACGGGATCTTAAGTAGTTATAGGGTGGTCTAGCTTGTCATAGGCAATGGACATCTGGACAGACCTTTGCAAGTCATATAAGTCAGATTCAGTCAACTTGTTATCTAGATGTAACCTAGTCATGGTCACAAGGTCGCTGCAATGAGAGAGAGAGAGAAGAAAACACTTTAGCATGATGCTCTTACAAGTTTAAATTGGTTTTTAGTTTATCTAAACTGTATGACTCCCACTGTTTCTCGAATCCTTCCTCAAACCATAAAAGAAGAATTAGCCAGGACTGATCTCACCATACAATACTTGCTTAACCGTTCAGCCAGGCCGGTGTCGGTACTTCGAGGGAGGTTTTCCAACGCTTTCGCGAAGTTCCTTAATTAAATAACCTCTTTTCTCTAGGGGCGTAGCCCCGCTGACACCTTTCTCGACACCTACTTGGTTTATAGCATTGATCGTTAAGTGATGAATCTCCTAATAAGTAGCATATACTCACAGTAGGATCGGGATCCAAATATCATCGTATGATAATGTTGAAGGAATCCTACCAGCATTCATCAAACTCCAAATGGTATGCAACACTAGCAAGTTTCAGTTTCTTTAGAAACTCTCGATGTGGATTTTTGCCCCATGTTCTTATGACCTTGACGAAGGCCAACAAATCATAAGTCACATGTCAAGTTCTGCCCATCATTATCTTGTTAATTTGAACCCATCCGTACATACCCTTGACGAAGGTCAACAAGGTAATACGACTGTCCCAAACCAACTCATCTATCTATGCAACAAATGAATACCCCAGTAGCTACCAAACACTATGCCTTGACGAAGGCCAACAAACATAGCTTGAATACTACTGACCATCCATAAGAAATAACGGAGGGCTACGACTGGTTTTGGCGAAACCGTGAACGTTGTGAACTTGATATAATCGAAGGAACCTGATAGCTTTTTAAAAAAGGAGTGGTTAAAGCTCCGCAATTTAAAAATTCTGCTCTTTTAAAATAACCGAATGGTTTCTTTTAAATTTGTTCCAACGATTCAACTTTGGTTTATTTTCTTTGCATTAATATAATGCATCCCATCAATTAACCTATCATTGCAGAAAACAACGAAAATACAACGTCCTGTTATGCCATCCGCATTCGCCACTGGGTCCCGTCATCACTCGTTAGGTTACTTAACTAACGATAGAGCGGGGGCTGGGCTAGCGCGGGTGTGAAACATAAGTGACGTCTAAATAGCTATCATATATAGATATTGTACATTCGTCAGACGCAATAATAGGAATTCCAGATCACAGATGAACATTATTGGATATACAAGCAATCCGCGTTTCCTTTGAGCCTGCAACGAAAGACGGATTATACAGTTGTGATGAACAGCCATTACCCCACCCTAGACCCCTACGGGTACGACAAACTACCCGCCAAGTACCCGAAGTGAAGCAGTCTCCCTCAACAACGTGAGTAGGCCACTAAACACTTCAACATACTCGGTAGTTTGTGTACCCCTCCTTGGGTCTATCCTAGGAGCAAAAAACAGTAAATGAAATAATACAACGACGGCTACAACCTCAGCTCGGATGTGCCCCGCAAAAGAATATTACATCATATTATAATTTACATCGAATGAATGAATATAAAATCCCATCTCAAACCCCGGCTAATCATCACAACGATCCAATCAAGTTCATATACACAAACAGTAAAAACGATTACAGAAATATGCAACCCCCTGCCAACCGACATACTAGCAGTTAGGGGAGGTTTACAAACACATTAAACATTACAGATAAAAAACCCGATTAGCAAATAACTTAGAATATCGATCGACAACCTTTTTCCGTGTCTACCCCAAATGCAAGCCAGCACAGAAGTAACCTGGGCAGAAACAAAATATACAGGAAAATAAAACACCAAAAACTAAGAATTACTGTGCAAATCCGAGTCAACTAGGAGTTGACTCAGCAGCGGATCCGCGGCCGAATGCACTCATCTGCCGCGGTTCCGCGGCCGTATCACCGAGTTACCTCATCGTATTTTCCCAGTATTCTTAGAATCCCCTGCTGTGAATTTTCATACCTATCAAATAATTTTTTCGACACGTTTAAAATTGATAGAAACTTGAGGGGTCCCGGGTTATGTTTTCGCGTTTTTCCGACGATCGAAGTTCTAATTAGTTGCTAACAAGCCAGTAAAGGTTTAGTTGGCTTTGATACCACTGTAAGTCCATGCCACGCACCCCACGAGCTGGCGGGGAGGCGGAATATATGAAAAACAATTATCAAAGCTTCGTAACACGGACTTGAGCACACGGATCGTGTCTAAACCATTACTAGCAAACTACGAAAGGTTTAACTACTCTGATTCGAAGTTATACCTCACGTTACTTGTCCTTCGGGTCTTCATCGTTGTCCTCCACACCTCGTAGGCTCTATGGAACGTCGGCACCTTAACGGCCTCCTCGAGTTAAAGACGATCCACCCGAGAGCTACTAATCCAAGCTTGACCTCTAACTTGAGGTAACTAGGTTACTAAAAGTGTTAATCAAAGCAACCTAGGGGATACAAAGTAGGATTATGGATTAATAAGTCTTGCTAACCCTTGATCTCAACACTTGAGAGATTAGGGTTAGGGTTTGAAGAGAGAGAGCTTGAGGAGAGAGAAGGTGAGAATGAGAATCCTTTTGGAATAATGATTCATATGTGAATATATGAAACATATCATATAATTAAATGAATAACAAATAATGATATATCATCATGTTTCATTAACTCACATAGTGATTCATCTCATGAGTCATTTAAACCATAAATGCATCATTAACTCTATGGATGAATCACACCATGACTCATTAAACCAATTAATGCAAATGCCACCTTAGCCTCCAACTCATCATACTTCTAGAAGCTTCTCGACCATTTATGAGAACGCCACTCCTATCCGTGAAAACACGGAAAAACATTAGACTGTATAAATCCAATAATCCGATACTAGAATCTGGCTTAAACCAAAGCCCGCTAGTAAAAACTGTCCGAACATCGTACGTGCGTAAAAACACATATGCGTCCGAACCCTGTCGTAAAACCATACGACCTCTATATCGTTTCGCCCGAAGCAGGGAAACCCTCTGTGTGGGACTCTAAAAACTCGACACTACGCTGACTGTAGGTTTAACCACAGACCGCAAGCGGCACTAGCTGTACGTAACGGTCCCCAGGTAGATGTCGATAAGAAGGATGGTGAGGAACCCATCCGAACTCCTACTGAGCCTGATGTGACAATCTCCGTATAGTCCGGTCTGTTCGTCTAGGACTATCGCATATCGGGCTTAGGGGGCGGTAAACGTCAGACCCCTAATAGCGGTATAAGTCATGTCGGAGTGAAGCCCATTACACCTTGATAAACTACTGGAAGCCACTAGTAAATCTCGCTTGCCCTGGCCAGGGACTTTGCGTAATGGCTCTCCATACACAGCGCGATATCAACCCCCAATACCGGGAGAGACGAATCATGTCTAACCGCCACTGCCTCCAAGTGCTTCGGGACTGCACCCAACTACTACCTGTTTGCACGACTCCTTTGAGCCATGGTAGGATAGTAATCTAAGTACAGTGGGAACACACTCGAGGCGAAGTAACAGTATCAAGTCGACGAACTAAGCTGTACTCATGTCACCTGGGAACTGCTATCTGACGATGGGTATAAATCCAACCTGCAGTTCCCGGCGAGTCCTGTCCGGTGCACCCGTAACCTAACGAGCACCTACATACTATCTCCAGTACGACGTACTGATGGCTGTGGGACAGACCATCTTCCTATGCTGGGATGAGAAGCGTATACACCAGTCTACTCCGAAGTATCGATGCCCTATCTCGATAATCCTACTACCAGGGACCTGTATAGAATGTTGCTTATAGACTACCAAGCCCCCACTAGTGTGACTGCCATCACAATGTTGGTAATCAAGCAAAGATCCTAAGGGCTATACTAATATGTATAAGTGATACGTTACAAGAAACATATGCACATATTAAAGTAGACTCAAACCAAGTAGCATACTACCATTTTTAGCAAGACTGTCAATACAACTGTGAATATCCCAAGCTTCCATTAAATAATATACAAACTAGTATGATACAGTAATGGCCTCTAGGGCATAAACACTAACAAGATCTGCTTTTGCAGATCTCAACCAGAGAAAGAACTAAGTTCTTGCATGAAGGGTTAAACTTAGAGAGGCAAAAGAGAGACAAGATGATCTCTGAGTTTTGTTTTCTTTTTACCTAGCTAGGGTTTTAATGACACAAATCTTCCTTTATGAGAATTAAATTATCTGTATCTTTTGAAACTTTTCTTTCTTCTTCTCTTAAGCTTCTCTCTTTTTTCTAAGTCTCTAAGCGAATTCCTTTGTTTACTCTCTCTATCTTTCTTCTTACTATCCGTCCTCCCGAGACTTGAAGTCTCTGGTCCCTTATATAGTGGAAAGAAGTTTGTTTAATTCTGAGAAAATCTCTCATTGAGAGATCCTAATTGATTTAATTGGTTCTGTTGGGGTAAAAAATTGCACCCCGGTTGACCAAGTCAAAGTCAAGGTCAACCCCAAGCCAGGTAGGCCCAAGCCCAGATCAAGTGGGTTCATGCCCGAGTCAAGCCCGAGCATGAAGCGGCCAGCCTCCCCCATGCCAAAATAAAAATCATGTAATAAATAAATTTGATGTAATTTTTTTTATGCATGAATGTAAGCAAATGGGCATAAAGCCAAATTTTGGTAAAGCTCATGGCTTATGTGCAAAAGAAATGAACACATGAGGTATGGGATGGGCAAAATGCCATTTTGTAAAGCCCAAGGGGCTATATGTAAATCTGTAAGCCTATATAAGGCAACATGATGATGAGTAAAATATACACTTTTCATTCCCCTCAAAATCTTGGGTGCCTCTTTCCCCCTCTCTCAAGGGTCTAAAATCTTCTTCCTCCTTTTGAATTAAATCAAGAGTTTAACTTTTCCTTTCTCAAAAAGAATTAATTTTTCACCACAAAACCCACAAAGGGGAGCTCGGATCTCCTATCAAATCTCTGAAAGGGAAGATTTTGAATCTCACTCCCCTTTACCCCCAAGATCCAGCCAACCGAGAGGAAGAAGAAAAAGACCCATCTCCAAAAATCCCATGTTGGGAGGATCCAAAGCTCAAAAGAAGAGCCAAAGATTCCTATGAGTTTAATTCCTTTCTAGATCTGCTGGAGTTTAACTCCATAAATTAAATTTCTGTTAGGAGTTAAACTCCAAAACCCATTGGGAGTTCAACTCCCCAACCTAGGGGCTAAGTCTCTTCCCGCTGGTGTTCCCCATGGTCACATGCCGCGTACGTGACCCGCGGACGCCCAGCGGTCGCATGCCGCGCACGTGACCCATGGGCACCCAGCGATCGCGTGCCGCGCATGTGACCCTTGGGTGCTCGGTGATCACGTGCCAAGCACGTGACCCGTGGACCCCACGGTCACGTGCTTGGCATGTGACCCGCGGGCGCTAAAGCGTCCAACGGTCGCGTGCAGCGCACGTG